>CM035411.1:168536334-168541334 GCA_020310875.1 Ceratopteris richardii | reverse complement strand
CGCGTGTAATATGTGTGTAATATGTGTGTAATATGTGTGTAATATGTGTGTATATGTATGTATGTACATATGTATGTGCATGTATGTGCATGTGCATGTGCATGTGTAAGTGTATATGCATATGTATGTGTATGTGTGTGTATATGTATGTATGTGCATGTGCAGGTGCATGTGTAAGTGTATATGTGTATATATGTGTATGTGCATGTGTATGTGTGTGTATATGTATGTATGTGGATGTATATGTGTAAGTGTATGTGTATATGTGTGTATGTGCATGTATATGTATGTATGTGCATGTGTGTGTATGTGCATATGTGTGTGTACGTATGTGCATATATATGTGTATGTGTGTGTATATGTACATATGTGCATATGTATATGTATGTGTATAAACATATACAAGTGTGTGTATATGCATGTCTATATGTATGAAACATGCATGTGCATGTGGATGCATTTCCATTTGCATCCATGTGTATATGTATGCATGTGAATGTGCATGCATGTGGATGTGCATATACATGTATTTAAGTATGTCTTAATGTGTGTATGTGTATGTATATATGCAATAATTCATGCATGCAAGTCTTTTTATGTGGTTGTAGAAATGTTTGTGCATATGCATGTGTATGTGTGTGTATGTGCACTTGTATGTGTGTGTATGTGCATGTGTATATGTGTGAACATGCATCTTCATGTATAAGTGTATATGTGGATATCAATAAGTGTGAGTATGCTAACTAATGAAAATAATACAATTCAAATGATATACAAAGAATGGAAATTGTACGTACAATAGTTAGCCATATTTTTTGCTTGGTTAACTTCTTGAATAACTTGGAATAAAGGGGGTGGGAGAGAGAGAGAGAGAGAGAGAGAGAGAGAGAGAGAGAGAGAGAGAGAGAGAATTCAAAGAGAGAAAGAGGTAGAAAGAGAGAAATAGAGCGAGAGATAATAAGATAGAGATTAGACAAAACAACAATTCAACAAACAATTGTTTCAGCTCGTAAGCATAGCGCAATTGTGAACGTTGGAGAGCTCTTTGATCAAATGCATGTAGATGCCGATTGACGAGCCTCCAATGTTTTTATCTATTTTTTGTCAAAAACCCATCGTGTAAACGATGCTAAAGCATCGTGAATTCCTCTCCACATCACGTATAATTAACATCACCTATGCGATGCAAATTAGTGTCATTTATGCAACACAAATTATCATCACTTATGCGATGCAAATTAGCGTCGCTTATGGGATGCAAATTAGCATCACTTATGGGATGCAAATTAGCGTCGCTTATGCAATGCTTTTTTAAATCATCGCTTTAGTGACGCTCCATGTAACCGTCGCATATTCCATCATGTTACACGTCAATAAAAACATCGAATTTTTCGTTGTTTAACTAACATTCCACGCTCGACACTTGTTGCGACACTTTATGCAATTTTATAGGGACGAAATTGTGTCGCGTTAACCGTCGCTATGCACGTGTATTCCTTGTAGTGTATATACAAAGTTGGCCATGCAAAAGGACAAAATTTCAAAATAAAGGTGCATATCAAAATTTTTATGAATAGGGAGAGGAAGATAAAAAATTGATTGTTGGGGTGTGTCGCTCAAAGTGTCAGCACTATACAATTCAAGATGATGAGATGTCACTACTGATACAGGTGTAACTTGGATCCATTTACAAGAGTTTTAATAATTTATCCGATCAATGTCTATTATGTGAATGTGGTCAAGCCAATTCTTGAAGCAATGTACAAGGGGCCACTCCATTTAATTTTAAACTTGCCTTCTTTCCTTTTTAGCTTTGATACAAAAAATAACACCATCTCCCCGATATTGAAAATAAGAGTCTTAAGATTGCAATCATGCAATGCTTTTTGCCTGTCCTGCATCACTTGAAGTAGCCAAAAGCTTTTGTATCAATCAAATTTTAGATCAAGCAATGCTTACAGATGATGTCCCAAAGATTCAAGAGGTAGGAGTCAATGCTAAAGATTCAAGAGGTAGGAGTCAATGCTGTACTATTATTCTAAGACTTGGGACTGCTAATTCCAAGGGTAAAATAGCTTATAGGCCAAATGTTAATTTGAAAGGAGTAAACCCAACTACTACCTTCTATGTGGTGTGATAAGCCCAAAGAGCTATGGGTACATACTGATTCGAATATGCAAGATGCTCGATAATAAGTTTCCGTAGGATTTGTAATAAGACCTCATTCATGCTTTCAATGAGTCCGTTTGCCTTGGAATAATAGAGCTAATTAAATTTATGATGACCTTTAAAGTGATCGATAAACCTTATTATAATTTGGTTCATAAAATGGGTGAACCATTGATGATGGAGTATTTTTCGACACTAAATTAGTACGTGGTAGGGAGTTATGGGCCAAAAAATGAGGTATATTACAAAATTCTTACCAAACAGTCCGATTTACAAAAAAATAAAGAGGAGGTGCAAAATATTATAATTTTAACAAAAATTGTTTTTACAAGTCCCTAATAGCGACTTAACATAATGATGAGAGGACCCCTTTGGTTTTCCATTATAAAAGAACAATTTCTATAAAGCTTATTTGGATCATATGAACTTTATCGTAGCAACAAATGAGTGGAAATTGCAAACACGTTAAAATAGCTATATGTCACCATTTTTTAGAGTCATAACCTTCTCACTCAATAAAATACTAGCAATTTTCTCATGGAAAAAAATGAGTGGATATATAAAAGGAGGAAGTAAAGGGCGTATGACTCTTGTTTGCGATCTCTTCAAGGATGATGACCATTAAGGATGCTTACCATCACACGTTTTGGATTAAGTTCAAGCACTTTGGCACTAGAAAACGATGAAATGAAGGGAAAGAGAGAGGAGGCTCGACATCGAGATTGGGTTATAGTCTCTTAGAGGGAGGGGGGCACATGAGCCTCCAATGGCCAGAACTTCGGCCAATTTTACACTTTTTTGCCACCGTGGCAAGAGTCTTTTAGTGGGGGCACATGAGCCTCCAATGGCTAGAACTTCGGCCAATTTTACACTTTTTCGGCAGCGTGGCAAATGATATTGTTGACTTGTATGGTGAATTGTAGGGTGACCCGAATGGAGTGTCACCCGACTGTTTTTCCTTGTTTGGGTCACCCAACGAATCATTCCAGTCATTTATCTCTCCAAACATATGTATGTGATGTTCTACATCATCAACTACGCCATGTTCTACATCATCGACTGTGCCATGACTACACAGATCGAGAATGTCTGCAAATGTATGTATGTGATGTTCTACATCATCAATTGCACAATGTTCTACATCATCAATTGTGATGACTACACAAATCAAGATGTTATAGTAAACATCTTTCTTTTTTGGAGGAGAAAACTTGCACCACATTCCTCATGAAAAAAATTATTGCCTACAGCTCATACTACACCATTCCAGGTCACCATTATATATCACTACACAAATCTAGATGTTCACCGTTATATATCACTACACAAATCTAGATGTTACCAGTAAAGCATCCTTTCTTTTGGAAGAGAAAACTTTAGCCCTTTCAAGATCGCAAATCTCTAACTTTAATATAGAGGCACTCATAAAATACGATTGGATTTAAAATCCTAAAATTATTCTTGACAAGTGGCTCGTCTCTTATTACAAGAGAATATTTGAAAGCAAAGAAGAGGGCTGACATAGAACTCTAAATTTGTGAGATCAATGTAGAATCCTTAGATAATATGGGCCTCAAGAATAGACAATTAATTAAGGAACACGAAATGAATATGACACATGTGTCCCTAATTTCGATCATCGAAAGTTCGATGATCATAATGCATGTGCATGTGCCCATAAGTCCGGCGACCAAAGCTGAATCTAGTATGTGCCCCATAATGCTCCATCCGCTAACCAAAAAAATATAATCCTATCATTCAAGAAAAAATGCATGTGTCGTCTAAGCCCGCATAGCCTAGTGGTTCATGCTTTGAATCTCAAGGAAAAAGTCCTGGGTTCAAATCCTGATTAGAAATAGCCATGAGTTCCCAAAGATGGGTGTCCATGAAGTTCCGCAAGATGAGTGCCTCTACTTTACAAGGTCTGGTGTGTCCGTCTTTCCAATTCGTTGTACTCTTTAAAAAAAAAAAAAAAAAAAAAAAAAAAAAAAAAAAAAAAAAAAAGAGCATGTGCCCTCCCTATTCATGTACTCGATAAATTGTACGTCTAGTTCCGAAGTGTAAAGAGCTTGCTCTACTGAACACACTACACGAGCCATAATGCAGGCTCGAGTGCTGGTGATCGCACTCGTTTCGCTCTCGCCTGTGTTGTTGTTCTTCTCCCTCACGAGGCCAGGCTTTCCCCAGGAGGTCGATGGGAAGACAAACGTTGCTTCGGGAGAGATTAAACATTTTCCTATTCAGGCCCTTTCGAAGGCAAACACCGCTTTTTCGAGAGAGATCAACCAGACTGCCATTCTGAATGTTTTCGTGGCTGATCTCCCTTCCGAGTTCAATTATGGCTTATTGCACGAATATTGGAAGTTTGAGAGGTCTCGAACAACGAATAAGATTTCCGAGGATAATGACAGCGGATCTTCGAATCCGAGAGTTGAGATCTCCTCAGGTATATCGTTTACATAAGAAGCAATCCGGGATCTTGTTCTCCCTTTAAGCATGCAGAGAGTTAACGTGTTTTAATGCCTCCCAACAGGAAGATTTTCAACTTCAACAGTGGAGATTCCACCGTATCCTCAGAATCCACTTATTAAGCAATACAGTGCAGAGTATTGGCTTTTGGGAGATCTCATGACCCCTGAAAAAGAGAAAAGGAACTCTTTGGTAAGGAGAGTCTGGAACTCATCCCTGGCAGATGTCGTTTTTGTGCCTTTCTTTGCTACTTTGAGTGCTGAATTGCAACTTCATCAAGCCAAAGGGAAGTTCCGGCACACGAAGGGCAATGCTGATTATAGTCGTCAAGTTCGAGTGTTGGAGATTGTGAAGAATTCAAC
>CM035411.1:168146334-168523834 GCA_020310875.1 Ceratopteris richardii | reverse complement strand
AGGGAAAGAGAGTGTTAAGCTCAAGAAATGACATTAGGAAGTAATCCTCAACCATGGCTTTTGGGCAAATGGTTAGCCCATCGAACTCTTAGCTGGTAGGTTATGAGTTCTAATCCATCATGGATGGAACAGGTGTTGGTGATTTTGCCCTTTTCAAGAGGTCAATATATCCGTTTGTTTTGTGTTGGAGTGGAGGCACATCCATCCAAAAACATAATACTCTTGAGAAGAGAATCTTGTTGTATGCTTCTGAAAATTATATGGCCTATTATTGGCATGGTGATTTTGTATTGCAACACTTCATTTCTTGATTGATAGTTGATTTCCTCAGGGTTTCATGACTGGATTCTTCATGTTCAGTGGTGATTGTATTATTGTGATCAAGTGTGGTCCTCCCATTTGAGTTGTGGCTTTGGCATTTCTGTCTTTACTTTCCAGGAATTTCTTACATTTTGCATTACTGCTTGTTGCACATGCAGCAGCTTTAGGTGGATTGCCTTTACTTTTGTTCAATATGAAGTTTCTATGTAAGTTAGTGCATGGTTCTAAAATTAGATGCTATGTTTGTGTTCCTTTAAGGCAGTTGACATTACTTTCTGCTTGATATTCGGATTCCAGAGATCCTGTGAATGATGATGGATCAAAATGAGGTTGGAATGAATGCACTGTTTGGCAGACCCAGTGGCTATGTGGCATGTGCGGCCCGAAATTGCTCCTGCTGTGCTTTTGACTGTTGACTTTGGAGGATGGTATATGGAAGATGCAAAGGAGATGCAGAAACATGCTGGATCCTTGGATGTGATAGCTCACAGGCAGGTATCCTTATTGAAGGACGTCATTGTGCCTTACACTCACTTGTTACCCCCGTTACATCTCTCTGAGGATCGGCAACGCAGCATCCTACTCTATTTCAAAGGAGCAAGACACCGCCACAGGGTAATGCAACCAACACTTTTAAGCATTGAATGCATATAACCAATGGGTTTATTAAACGGACTCAGTGCATATATTACAATGTATCGATACATGCATATACATATGTCAATACTAGTATTGAACGTTATTACATTGACTAATCTTGTTTTTATCTTGTGCATAGACTGGCCTTGTCCGTGATAAACTTTGGTCTGTTTTGAAAGATGAACCTGGAGTTGTGTTTGAAGAAGGATTTCCTAATGCTACAGGAAGAGACCAGGCATTGAGAGGGATGCGAAATTCTGAATTTTGCCTACATCCAGCAGGAGACACACCTACTTCTTGCAGGCTCTTTGATGCAGTAATGAGCCTGTGTGTACCTGTCATTGTTAGTGACAGTATTGAGCTTCCTTTTGAAGGCATACTTGATTATACAGAGTTCTCTGTCTTTGTGGCAGTTCACAAGGCTTTACAGCCCAAGTTTTTGATAGAATTGCTTGAAGGTATTTCCTTTGAGCAGAGGCAGTTGATGCGGTTGCAGCTTGCATCTGTTCAACACTTCTTTGAGTATGATAATGGATATCCTGGTGGGATTGGGCCTGTGAAAGGTGCTGTGGATGCCATTTGGACTAAAGTGTCACATAAAGTTCCTGCTATTAAGGAAGCTCTTACAAGAGAACGGAGGAAGCCCTCCGATGTTTTGATTCCTGCACGATGTCAGTGCCTATGAACTTTACATGTAATTCTGTTTTTTCGTGAAGTTTACATTCCTCAAAGGACACATGGGACAGTGAGTAGCTGTATTCCATATTCCTTAGAGCATGTCTAGGTAGCACAAGTTCACTGTAAAGTCTATGTATGTGGAGGGTTGCATGCACATATGTGCGTGCATGTTGGAGGGAGGGCAGGTGGGCAGGCCAGGGGGGGTGGGGGGAAGGGAGGGGGGGTAGGGGAGGGGAGGGATTTTGGGGGGGGGGGAGGGAGGGGAGGGGAGGGATTTGGGGGGGGGGGAGGGGGGAGGGAGATTAATGTCACATACAACCATCTGGGTATGTGCTCAAGCATTACAGAAAATAAAAAGAAATGTGCATGCTTAAAACGAACTGTGTAGTAGTGCTATGTGATCTCCAACACAACAACGTAGCTCATGATGGTGTAATTGTGGTAAGATGGGAAGCAAGTATATGCTATGAGAGTACTCATATGGGATGGATGCATATATGGCATCTCCATGACATCTCCATTCTATGCATGTCAAGCATTGTACTATGAGATATGTGAGCAATGTATCTTTAAGTTTGGTCCTTTGGGTAATCGCAACAAGTTATCTATGGGGTCTAAAGCTAGGAACTTCAGAGTATCTATGGAGAGAGAGAGAGAGAGAGAGAGAGAGAGAGAGAGAGAGAGAGAGAGAGAGAGAGAGAGAGAGAGAGAGAGAGAGAGAGAGAGAGAGAGAGAGAGAGAGAGAGAGAGAGAGAGAGAGACTTTTTAACGTCTATTAGAGGCCAAAATCGGCCTATGAGACAAAACATATACATCAGTATGATCCAATCCACTGTGATCCCAAAAGGAAAATAAAGTGTGAGTACCGCAAACGGGTATAAAAGGAGTGGATAGTAACTGGCATCAAGGGTGTGGGGTGCTATGGGTATGCACTCTATATGCTCAATGGGTGAGATACAAATATGATATGCATAGGGAGGGGAGGCTCGATGGTATCACAACCCACTAGATGCCTGGAGTGGGTGTAGGATATAATGCATCGATGGGTAAGGCATCATGGCAATCCTCAAAATGCTCTGAATGTCCAAATCGATAGCGGTGCGCTGTTGACGTCTCCGTATCTCCATGTCGTGGCGTGTGTGAATCGCCTGAGTCTCTCTCTGATATGGACGGGCTCTCCAGACAGGGGGTCTCGGTCGTCGACGCTGTCGTCTAAGCTCCTCTTCTCTGTGTAATGTGACACCCCGCATCGAGCTGGGTCCTCGAGTGGCTGTGGGTCTGAAAAAATCTGTAATATAAGTCTGAGGGGGGGGGGGGGGGGGGGCAGGTGTATCTCCATCTGCTGCTGGAGGAGTGATGCACGGCGGTGCTGGAGCTCTATTAGGAAACGACCTAGAGGGCGCTGGTCCTTTGTCCCCAATAAAGCCCTGATCTCTCTGGGCCCCCTGAAGAGCTGTGGGTAGCGGTCTCTGATGTCCTCATATGCCTGGCATCTACATGTGTAGTGCTCCTCGTCCTCCACCTCCTCTCTACATATCCTGCATAATCTCTCATCTTCGGGGTATTTGTGGCTCGCCCAACCTCAATCTCAAGCTGGTGTGATGATACTCTGCGCTGCCCAATGGCCACTCTCTCAGCTGGTGCCATATATGTATCCATGTATCGTGGTCTCTGAATGAAACCATCCGCTGTCACAGTCAGGAAGTGCTCTCTGTAGTATTGCCTCTTTGTGGGAAGAGGCTCCCGTGGTGCTATCCATGTCTCCCTGATGTGTATCTGTAGTAGGTCCTGACGGATGATCCTATTCCTCTCCGAACGAGAGAGGGTAATGTGGGGGGAAGAGAGGTCATACTGAAAAGGGGGGAGATCCGTAATGCTCATGCCATGGTCTGCTAACCATCGGTAAGTCTGTGCATACCATACTCTCTCATGCCCTGTCTCTGCCAAATGTCTAGAGCTCTCAAGTGCAAGCCTGGTGAGTCGGCTGGTGGGTAGCTCTCTGACTCTCAGAATAAAGGTCACCAACTGGAAGAGGGCCTCCACTAACATCGGTGGTGTGCCAAGCTCAGCTCGTATAATGTCATGTGGAATGTAGGGCTTGCTGCGCAGCAAGCGTGAGATCATGGTGACCTGGGGCCTCCCAATCTGCGTCCACATCGCATCTGTGATCCCTAGTGCCCATACTGCTGCTGCGTACATCAATGCGGGTGTCACTAGAGTGTCAAAGAGCCACCCCTTAGTCCGGGGCTCCTGAAAATGTGTCTGAAAGCAGCGTCTCTCCAATCCTGCAAGTGCCGCATAGCCTCTCGTCAATCTATCTCTCGCGGCCTGTGCCATGGAGAATACCCCTGTGCTGCCCGAGAAGGTGACACCTAGATAGATGTAGGAGTCCACTACCTCTATCTGTCCTCCAGCTGCTGTGAAAGAGGCGCGATGGCGTACTGTCCTGGAGGTATGGAAGATCATGACCTTGGTCTTGCCAAGGTTCACTGTGAGTCCTCTCTCCATGCAAAAGGTGTCGAGCGCCTGTAAATGTGACTGCAGCCCCTCCTGTGACTCTGAAAGCAGGACAATGTCATCAGCATATAATAGGATGTGTACTGGCGTACCTCCGAGGTCTCCTCCTCATCCTCCTGCTCGCTGTATATACTCCGTGATCTCGTCGATGTAGAGACCGAAGAGAGTGGGTGAGAGAGGGCAACCTTGCTTCACACCAATGGTGCTAACAAGGCTGTCTGATAGACCGCCGGGGCAGCGTACCCTGCCTGTGACTCGTACATACAAAGCGTGGATGGCCCATATCTGATGGTAGCTGTAACTCCTGGAGCCTCCGTAGTAGTCTCTCTCGAGGGCTCATGTCGAAGGCTTTGCGGAAATCCACAAAGCAACAGTATAGTCTCTTCTTCCTCGCCTTCGCGCTCTCAATCAAGCAACGAAGCACGAAGATGTGGTCGATGGTGGAGAAAGTGCGGCGGAAGCCTGCCTGGCCGGGTGCTCTGATCCCCGCTGCCTCAGCGTGTGTACTGAGCTCTGCCTCTAGTACTGCCCCATAGATCTTGGCCAAGGTATGGCCTATCATAATAGTCCTGTAGTTCCCTGGGTCCATCATATCGCCGGACTTATGGATAGGCGTAATGGTATGCATAGTCCATGAGTCGGGTAATCCCTCAACCAAAGCACGGTTGAAGAGATGGGCGATCAAGTGGGAAACTACATCTGCTGCGTATATAAAGTGCTCTCCCTGTGGCCTCGTGTGGTCTGCTGAACGGCCATGCTGTAGCCTATGGATGGCCTGTCGTACCATGCCTGTCGTGAAGAGTGTGGTATCACAGGACGCGGTGTGGAAGGAATCGGCAATGGTGGCTTTCCTGGTACGTCATATAACCTCTGGGCGTAGGTGTGCCAAGTCGGAGGATCTGATATGGGTGTAGGTGGGCGTGGCTCACGTAGTGCCCTCCACGCAGTGGCACAATCTCTACTCATGAGAAGGTCGATCAACTCTGCCTCCTATCGCTCCTCGAAAGCTCGCCGCTTTCGGCGTGTGAGAGCTCGCATCTGTCGTCGTGCCTCCCTCTCTGTGATGGATCCCAAGATACTCTGTGCTCTGAGATGTCGGTATAGTCGCCTACACTCCTCATCGTACCATCTATTCTGGGGTGTATGCCCCAGCCGTGTTGAATGTGCAGTGCTGTGGGTGGTGTATGGGAAGCTGAGAGTAGCAGATGTATGGAGGATCGATGAGAAGTGGGCGGTGAGGGTGTCCAAGGAGGCAGAGGGATCAAGGGAGTAGATGTGCTCTCGAACATGGGAGCTATAGATATGTGTGAGCTCATGTCTAAAGTGAATGGTGGTATGGGCTCGTGGCTGTATGGTGACGGGGTGGGATATGCATGGTGAGCCGCGAATGGATAGGGCAAGATATGAGTGATCAGCTCCAATCGGTAAGGGTGGGATAGTGAATGAGGTGATGAGATGTGTCGCCTCCAGGGGGGGGGGAGAGAGAGAGAGAGAGAGAGAGAGAGAGAGAGAGAGAGAGAGAGAGAGAGAGAGAGAGAGAGAGAGAGAGAGAGAGAGAGAGAGAGAGAGAGAGAGAGAGAGAGAGAGAGAGAGAGAGAGAGAGAGAGAGAGAGAGAGAGAGAGAGAGAGAGAGAGAGAGAGAGAGAGAGAGAGAGAAACCAAATCTCGAGGGTTCACTCATGCACTACTGGTAATTGCATCCACTTGGTTGGCAGGTAACTATATAGAATATATTATATATGTTATATACTGTATAGTATATACTATACACATAATACATAAACATACACATTAACACATGTCACACATATAACATTAAACATTCAATACACAATGCTGAGTGCACACAAACATATAAACTATACATACATAACATTGAACATGTTGCACAGACATGTATAACACACCTACATGTTACACACAGAAACACACACACACACACACACACACACACACACACACACACACACACACACATACACACATACACACACATACACACACAATGCACATGTAACACATTGCACCTGTGAACAATGAATTGAAGGTAGCAAACCCTAGGGTTCTATTCAAAACTCGAGCCCTACACGCATTGTATCCATCAAACCCAACAATCCGTACCGCCTTGTTTCATTGCAAACAAGGTCATGCTCTTGGGGATTTGTTCAACCTACATATCACCTTATTTGGCCCACCTACATTTCTCACTAAATAAAGATCCTTAAGCCTTAGTTGTTTATGCATATGTACCTCCTCATTACGATAATTATTCAAGGATATTGATATAACATCCATATGGTATCTTAAGGTTACAATATTTTCGTCAGTCTACATGCAAACCTTTTAAGAGGGCCATTTTTCTACTTTTCTAGAGAGTGCACATAAATTTTTGACAAGGTTGATTCGACACTAACTTATAGATTGGTGGCATGTGAGATAAATCAAGAACAACTTGCGGTGACTCCCACCCTATCTTCTCAAAAGGTTATCTATTAGCACAATATCCTTCTAATTGAAAATATATGCGAACACATGATTTTCAAGCTATAAGAATAGTCTAATGCCATAACAAAAAAATATCTTCATTATAATTTGGCGCTCTCTTAAGGAAGAAAGAAAAGAGGGGGTATTTTTTAGAAATCTACATGGGAAGAAACAAATGGACAAAGTCAAGGAGCCAACATGAGTGTGCAATATATGAGAGTGTGCAATATGGGTGTATTTGGGACTTGCTATTACTCTATAATAACACTATTTTTTGTCAATTAAATGTTGATTTTTGATTCCTAGATTTTTTTTAAAACTTTGTAAAGATATTGAGGAGTTATCGTTGTTCTATAAAATGCGATGTGGTAGGATTCACTTCAATGGATCATAAACCTCACATTTTAAAACACAATAGGTAGTATGTAAATGGTTGGAGTACCCACATTATGAAGGTCTCAATTGTATTTTTAAAAGTTGTGAAGCAGTAAACTCTTTCATGGGTTTTCCTCTTCATGTTTTGGAACACACGGGCTTGGGGGCCATACATTGATAGTCACATGGTAAAAGTAGTTTTCCTTACGAGATCTGTCCATTATGTTTTGAGGTGCGAGGGCTGTGTAGCATTGCTATCTACATTGTAACCTCGTGTTTTAGAACCCACATCTTGACTTGAATTTGATCAATAGAAATCTAACGCAGGTTTTCATTAGGAAAGAGATCAAAAGTTCATTATTTGTTTCTCTTTCAAGTCTTGAACCAAATGCATTTTGTTCAAAAAATTACCAAGATAGTGAGTGCAAAGTGCAAAACGGTAGAATCATGATTAAGTGCAAGGCAATGATCTGATTGTGCTCAACAGGAAAGGATGTGGCTAAGCACAGATTGATGTATGAAAAATTTGAGGAGACCTTTAGGGCAAATCGCAAATGCCATCAAAGATAAATAATAATGAAGCCCCTCATATTCAATCTCTTCATCCAGCATGGGATCTATCTATCTATCTATCTATCTATCTATCTATCTATCTATCTATCTATCTATCAATCCGTCCGTCCGTCCGTCCGTCCGTCCATCCATCTCTCTCTCTCTCTCTCTATCTATCTATCTATCTATCTATCTATCTATCTATCTATCTACCTACCTACCTATCTCTCTCTCTCTCTCTCTCTCTCTCTCTCTCTCTCTCTATATATATATATATATATATATATATATATATATATATATATATATTAGGTTTGGATAGAAGAAGGAATTAGAAGATGGAGAAGAGGTGAAAAAAGGACCTTGAATTTCACCTCTTTGAGGGTAGGTTTGCCTTAGAGAATAACTAGAAGACCTCATTGAGGAGAACTACACCTCAGAGCTGAGTCAAGGGAGGTTCATGCAATAGAAGGATCTTGAATACCTCATCGGGGAGAGATTCATGTAGAGAAGGACCTAGAACATATTAATGATGAGAGGTTAGCTAAGGAGAAGGCCCCTCAAATAGCTAAGTGAGGATAGATTCGCACATAAAAAAGACTTGAAAAAACTAATCGATAAGAAGATATGTGAGGTCAATGATTTTCCATGACCATCAAGTTGCATGATGTTGAAAATTGGAGATAAAATCAACATAGGCTCTCGATATCTTTATCCTTACCCCTTTTGATTGTAAAAAGTCTTTGTAGTGCTCCATTGTGTATGACATTCCATGTTGCTCAATTCAATGTATATGTGTCTTCTCGATTCAATGTCTATGAAGAAGTCTATGAAGAATTAAGGGTTATTATATATTTGATGTATCTTTGTTCATGTTCAATTGTAATCTTTGTAAGTTTCTTTAATAGAACCAATGTGTTGACTTTTGATTCCACACCAAAATCTTGTGTCTGTCTAACAAGTCAGTTGCACGCAAGGTAATGTGACTTCTCAAGACCCTAGGTGGACCATATATACACAAGGACACTTAGCTTTTCTTCATTTGCATATATTGTATATGAACTTCAATGTCTTAAGATCCACTTCCCTATATCATCTAGCTTAAAAATCACTTTTCCAAAATGTGCATAATTTCTCCAATTTGTTCCACTCCTATAATAGATGGGAGGTTAGTTTGGTTGAATACCGATTGCAATGTCTGACAATCATTAGCAACTAGTGTTAGGAAAGTTCAATATGTCATTACATAATATTTTTTTTTATTCCCCTAAATCTCTCAAGATTAAGTTACTCATCCATGGATCATTTATTGAGAAGCAACTTCATATATTCTATAGAAAACAAATAAGACATACAAAAGGATATTTTCCGAGAAAAAGGATGGATTTGGTTGCCCATAAGGTTAGTAACAAGGTTGTTACTGGTAGGCACGTTAAGTTTGTTCCTTAAAAATCAACGAATTACTTCCCAATTTGAAAACATCATATCACATTTCAAACCACATGCCATAGATAAGTTTTAATACACATGCCAATTAGATGTCCAATATTTCATTTTGGCAAATATACCACCTAGATTATCTCATATATTGTGTTTCAACACAAATAGCACTTAGATTCAGAATGTGGTATAATCATGTTTCAACACACATGCAACCTATGTTGAGGATCTATTTTATAATGTAAGAAGGATTTCGTAATGTATTCTGACAGGCACAAAACTTTTAAGTTAAACTCATTTTTTACATATTTCATTTTGAGTTGCATAAGATATATTTTCTTTCCCTATAATGGGGAAGGGTTAGAAAACACTTCGAAAAACACATTCCATGCCTCAAATACACGCCAAAGCTCATGAAGAAGAAGGTACATATGCAAGAAGAAGTAAATTTGACTTTTCAAAAGTTAGCTCTTAATTATGAAAAAATGTCTTTACAAAGGAGTCACATGTGACTTATATACATGTGCCCTAAATTTGGTCTTTCCATACAAGAGACCGACACTTCCTCAATAAATCTTTAAGTTCCTCCTATTGTGCAAAAGTAATGTTACAATTTTCAAGGATTATGCATCTAGAGGACTCCTGTAATGCATTTACATGGCTTTTTAATGTTCTATGATGGATTTTAAGAAAAAGAAAATGGGCTATTTCTTAAAAATTTTTTGGGCTTGCTTTTCTTTTCTCCCTTTTCTTCAGTCCTTTGCAACACTCCCCCCTCTTAGTCTTTGTCATCCCTTGACAAGCTTCATTTGGGTTTTCTTGGTACTCAACAAGTGGTTAAATCGGGGATACATCGGGGATACATCGAATATCAAGATACAACCTCATGATGCTTTGTAAGCTTTGTGCACTACTTTGGTTGTCTTGATGCTTTATGGTTGGCCTTCGCATGCAATCAGCAGATGGTATTTCATCCATGTTGGGAAATTGAGGCTTGCTCTTCTCCTCCCCACTTGCCAACTTATTATCCTCCTGATTGATGATTTTATTTTTCTATTTATATTTCTGAGGTGCATGCAACTAGTGGTTGAGGAAGCATTCAAGAAATGCAAGCTATTTGTCACCTTATCCGATCTTGTTGCTAATGCTTTAGTTTCCCCTTGATAATTCTTTGATTTCATCCACTAGGGTTTGTTGCTAGGGTTTGTTGCATATCTTCAGCTTGTATATTTTCTTTCCTTGTGTCTTGTTTAGCTTGTTGCATGCCCCTACAAGGCTTTGGGCAAAGTTTAAAGTTATCGTTGATTTACATTTTTATTTGATTTTCTTCTTCTTTTTCTTTTGCTTGTCTCTCCCTCCCTGATAGGCTTTTGATGGTGATGCATGTAAGTTTGATATTTCCTTTGTTCTATGGCATTGAGCATATCTTCTTCTCTTATCATGAATTCCTTCCATTCAGTAGATTTGACACCATCATGTGGTGCTTGATGATGCTTGACAAAAAACCTTAGCTCGTAAGCTACTAATCTCCCATTTAAATTTGTTGATATCTTTAAGAAAATTTTTGAGTCCATTTCAAAAAATCTTGTGAAGAAGGCTTCTTTAAAGGTTTGAAGGTATGGACTAGAAAAAAACACTAAACATGACTAATATACCATTATGGTAAATATGCTTAGTGTAACAAAAAGATAAAAAATGAGTGCATCCACTCCTTGATTAATGCTGATAAAATAAAAAAAAGTATACATGTTTGAAGACTTTGAGTACTACAAAGGTCATGCAACATTTTATTGGTGAGTTTGATCGTTAAATATTTTAGAACTGTGGCTTGCTCTATGTACATCCAATGGATGGCTCTCCCATAATCGTAATAGGAACTATAGGCACTTGACCTTTAACTTGAGCCTCTTCTTGTGGTTGTTTTTCTTCTTTGGGATGGATTGTTGCTATGCTTGTATCGAAAGCAGTTTCTTTAATTTGTAGATTTGTAGTATCATTGATTTTAATGGTGAAGTCCATACATGGTCTTGGTGTGCATATGACTTCCTCTTCTGCTTCATCTTTGTCCATCTCTGGGTCTTTCTGTTGACTAGTAGCTTCCTGATGATCAACCATTTGATCTAGCTCATCCCATCAACCATTAGCACAAAAGTCAGTGTTTAAATCAACATTCAATGTTGATTGTTCTTCATCATTTCCTGATCCTAAATATGAACTTGAATTTTCCAATCCTAACTCCTTATAGTTAGTTATCTTGGATAAGCTCTTGCTTGCACGTTGGACATTGAGATTCACTTGTCCTTCCTTGTATGTATGAGTCGCTTGAAGGGCTTCTTCTAACTCTACCTCTGTGATAGGAGGTGGTTGAGAAAGAGTTGATTTTGGTACTGTATGAATTCTTTTTGCCGATGGAGTCATGGCTACTTCTTCAAATTCTTAAGTCTACTTGGATCCTCTTATCCTTGACTTTGAACTTGTCCAAGACTCTTCTATGGAAGCCATTAATCTTCTTTCATTATGGCCTAAAGATTTTGTAAGGTAACAGTGTAAGTGGATCTATCGGGAGCTGACTCATTTTTGGTTTGCTAATCTTGCCCTTGTTTGTCCTAGGTGTCTTGATGTTTTCCTTGATCTCATTGATATGTGTGCTCTTCATCATCTTCTATCACTATCCATTCATCATATTCATGGCCTATATGGGTGTGGTCTTCTTTTCTATCAGTTTGGGAGTTTTGGTAACTAGGACATTAATATTCTTGGGAAAAAAATTGGGTATCTAAAAATTGGAATTCTACATTGATGGGATGTAGCATCTTGAAATCAAAGGTTGTTGTGAACTCATTTGTGCCCATATAAGAGACATGGAACACAAATCCTCCTATTGTAGCAGTGTCCATGAGTACGGTGGCCAGATGTTTGATTGCAATTGGTTCTATAATGGCTATTGTTGATGACATAGTATGTATAAGTTTCTTGGTTTCGACATCACTATGACCTTCGGATGTAGGTATGCATGAGAGACGAATACAGATATGAGGAATAAGTGGGTGTGGTCCTAGAGGTGATCGATGGGGAGATGGTTAAGGTAAAGGAGAATTTTCTACTTGTAAGCACAAAATTGATCCTCTCATGTGCATGCTAGGATGGGAGGTTGTAGAATGGCTGCTTCTGTATTCTTGCAATTGAGTACTAGTGAGAGCATGCTCAATGGGAATATCGTAAGCAAGGCACATATAAACTATCATAGGGATTGCACAACACCCATAGATAACCTCCTTCCTGACCCATCTCTGATTGGCTACGTAGAGCTGATCCAATATCCAATATGATAAATCAATGGTCATAGATAGATTATTGTCAAATACAAACTAAACCATACGTAGGGGTGTAGATAACTCGGGTATGATGGCCAAAATGTGGGACCACTTTAACACACACTCTTTCTTCATGGTTTTTGGAACTAACACCTCTTTCTCAAATGGAATATGGCTTCCATTTATCTGGAAAGCTACCCAGATAAGCTTATGTGTTAGTTTGAACCTCTTGAAAGGTGGACTAGTTACTAGAGAGGGCAAAGAAAAAGTGCTTGGATTAGCTTTCTTTGGCCTTGGTTGAAGAATATTGATAAGATAGAAGCACTTGTAAAAGTCTCGTTTTGGTAGTTGTGCTTCAACGTATTCCTTGAATCCAACTTTCTCCCATTATAGTTGCAACTTGCCATATTTTGTAAAGAATTGGTACCTACCCTAGGTGTGGTTGAATTCTAGCTTTGCTTCAAATATATACTTGCATCTATGAGATGCCTTACTAGTCCTTGGAACTAGTGAGATTTTACATGGATACAACCGGTATGTTCGTGAGGTGGATATTCGATGGGCATGGGACCGTGAAATCCAAGGAAATGAGGTGGTGGTAGCAAAGGGTATTATTTTGGAGGTAGATTGTGATATCCACAAGATGTTGACCAGGACCTATCACATATGGATCTCGTGCTTGGATTGTGAACTTTTGTGCGTATAATGATCTAGTACAAAAGGAGAACACATTAGTATGGAAATAAATGTCAGTCTCAATATGGCGAGACCGCAATCCCTTTCCAATATTGAAATGCATCCCATGTAGCCCGATCATGTTGAGTGTTATTGATGATGTCTTCGTGTCTAATGCATGTCACTAGACTTCCTATATGCATACTCTGGATAGTGCATGATATCATATGCATGGTGAGTTTCATTATTTTTTACAAGACATTTGGAGGTTTATTAGTACAAGGTTGGGTGGTTATGAGAGGTGTCATTAAGAGGTTAATGAGTGATACATTTGATTTAGGATTTTTGGGTGTGGGTGGTCTTGGGGCTATTTAGGCAACCATTTCCAAGATGTTCGAGAAGCTATTTTATGATGGTAGTTAGATACAAAAGCTATTTTCATAGGTGGGGTTCAAGTGGGAAACTGAGTCATCCCAAGGGGTGAGAGTAAATAAGAGGAATTTTGAGCCGCTAAGAAGGCACTAGGCAACCATATGTTCATGTCTTGGGATTAGCCTTCATTGACCACCTAGGCACCCAAACTTGTCGAATCTTTTGCTCTCGATCTTGACTTTGCTTCTATGGTTGATGTTTTGGGTTCATCCTCTGCTTCTTGATTGGTGAATGAGGTGGTGGTTAAGTCATAGATTGCTTGCCCATCCATACCAATATTTGCTTTATGCTTGGAGTGGATGTATATCCATATTGGTTCAATCTCCTAGTGTGGTTTGATCTTTGTATTTCACATTTTTTGCTTCAGTTGGAGGAGATGGATGGATACCTCAAGGAAGTGAGGTGGTACTGTTAAAACCTGCTTTGTACCTGCCCTAATACACTTCAGAGTTGTATAGTAGGCCCTTTTTTCTTGTAAATGACACCAAGAAAGTACCTATGTACTTTGGAGTTGATTCTTGAAACAATTGAATCAAAACATACTACTTCGTGAATAGCTAGTGTCACAAAACTTGCTATTTTAGTCCATACACCTACTAGTTCTTTTGCTCAAAGCTCATAGTACAGTAACAATTGATGAAATTTCTTTTGAGGGAATTCAATTAGCTTAGATAGCAAATGATTTCAAGTGGAATCATCTAAAATGATAAACTATGCTCCGAGAAATAAGTTTAGCAATCCAAAGCTTACCCCCGACTTTTTAGAGACTAACTAGTAGATGACCAGTGAGCAGTTCGAGGACAATTTCTCCCAGTGCCTAAACCAAATGATTTGAGATTTTGATAACACAAAGTAGACTTCAAGCTGGTTCCAACAAGCCAAAGATTATGAAAAATGGTTGAGTATTGACTGATATGTGACCAGAGAAAGTTGATTGTTCTGAGTAGTCATAGCAGAGAAGTAGACAAAGATGTTCAATGAACTATATGTATTATAAAACATGATTGTACAAGATCATTGTCATTTTAATGATGCTCAATGATGATGGACTAAGTGAGCTATGGTGTGAGCCACTCAGGTTCTACAAATGATCAAGGCGAGAGCTCTAAATGAGGCCACTTCGCTGCGAGATTCTTATAATGTCTTTTATAAGAAGTTCTTCTAAGTTTGAATTTGAATTCAAACTTGGCTCCAACTAAAAAGTGACTCCCTTGATTTAGGAGTTATTCCATCATTTGAAACTCGTAACAAATATTCCTCCTAACTCCACGAGATACAAGCTTTTGCAAGATTCTTCAAAGATCTAATATTTTACAATGGTAAATGACTAAGTGATTACAAGCTAAGGTTCACATGCATCGTCAAGTGAGAGTTGCACACATTGTCTTCTAAGCTAATCGAAATGTGTAGGCTTGTACATTTGCACCAACACATCCCCGTCAAGCCAAACATCTTGGCTTGCATTGCTTCATCAACCTTCTTGAATATCTTGTAATCCAATCATGGTTTTAAATTTGCAAAGTTTAGTACCATCAAGTGGTTTGGTTAATAAATTAGCACACTACATATTTGTAGATACATATGCTAATTGAATCTCTTTGCTCAAGAGTTTCTCTCTAACATAGTGATAGTGCACTTCTATATGCTTAGTTCTTGGATGATAAATGCGATTGGCTGCAAGATGCAAAGAACTAGTGTTATCACCAAAGATCATTGGTGAATGAGTGTGAAGTCCCAAATCTGAGTAAATCAATCTAATCCAAATAGCTTCTTGTGTAGCATTTGCTAATCCCCTGTATTCAACCTCTGTTGAATATAGAGCAACAATTGGTTGCTTTTTGAAAGACCATGAGATGGGCTTATAACCTGCAAAAGATAAATAGCCAGAAGTACTTCTATCATCCTTACATCCTGCCCAAACTGCATATGAGTACAACTTTATATCCAAATCTGATGTGTATGGGAAGTAAAGACCTTGATTTTGAGTACCTTTGAGATACCTCAACATTCTTTTAGTATTTTCCAAGTGAGGTGCTCTAGGTTTATGCATGAATTGGCTCAAACCACTTACTCCATAACATATGTCAATCCTTGTTAATGTTGCATAGTTTAGACTTCCAACTATGCTTTGATAACCTGCAATGTCTTCAAGCAAATCACCTTCATGAGCACTCAATTTATGATTTACCTCAATAGAGGTGCTAGCTACTTTTGCATCCTCCAAGTGGAACTTCTTCAACATGTCCTGTACATATTTCCTTTGAGTGATGTAGATTCTAGAATTAGTGTATACTAACTCAAGTCCAATAAAATATTTCAGAAACCCTAGGTCACTGATCTTAAACTCCTGCATCATCTGATTTTTGATTTGTTTGATGCCATTGGCATCACTACTTGTAAGAATAATGTCATCCACATATACACATAAATATATTGTTTCTGAATTACTCCTCTTGACAAATAGAGAAGAATTTGCCTTGCTCATCATGAATCCTTGATCTTGAAGATAGGTTGTTAACATATGGTTCCATGCCCTAGGTGCCTGCTTCAAACCATAAAGAGCTTTCTTCAATTTGCATACATGATTTACCTTGTTTGGATCTTCATAGCCAGGAGGTTGAGCCATGTAAACCTCCTCTGAAATCCACCCATTGAGAAAAGCATTTTTCACATCTAGTTGATACATATTCCAATTTCTAGATGCAGATACACTTACCAATACTATGATGGTTGGCATCTTAGCCACAGGTGAAAAAGTTTCTTCATAATCTACTCCTTGGTTCTGTGCAAAACCCTTAGCCTCAAGCCTAGATTTATACATGTTTATGGATCCATCTGAGTTCCTTTTGATTTTGTAAATCCACCTAGAACTAATTACCTTCATTGATGCTTCCTTGGGTACTAGCTCCCAAGTGTCATTCTCTTGGAGTGCTTCTATTTCTTCATCCATAGCCTCCTTCCATTTTGCTTTGGTACTTGCTTCTTCATATGAAGAAGGTTCTTCAAGTGATGAATCCTTAGCAAGTTAAATAGAACGCTTAGTGACTAATGAAGTATCATACACATATCTTGTTGGCTTCTTACTCTCTCTTTGTGATCTCCTTAAGGCTTGGTTGGATGACTCTTGTATGTCCTCCAACCTCTTCATCTTGACCTTGCCTTTTGATTTCCATGCTTTAAATTCTTCCAAGTTGATGGTGTCCTCATTATCTGATTTGGTGTCTTCAATTGTGCTTGGCTCCTCCTTGGTGAGGCTTGGAAATTCTTCTTCCAAGTCATATGGAAATTTGACCTTCCTGCATTTACTTTCAAACCAAGAATCATTCTCATCAAACATAATATCTCTACTGACCACAAATCCTTTGTTGGATGGATTATAAAACCTGTATCCTTTTTGATTTATATCATATCCTATGAAGATGCATTTCTCAGCCTTAGGGTCTAGTTTACCTCTGATTTGAGATGGAACATGCACATAAGCAACACAACCAAATATTTTGCAATGTTCAAGTGATGGTATCCTACTATGCCATGCCTCATAAGGGGTCATCCCATCAAGGGACTTAGAAGGTAACCTATTAATAAGATATGTGGTAGTAGAAACACTCTCTATCCACAAGTAATTAGGCAACTTTTGTTCATTTAGCATTGATCTAGCTGCTTCCACAATCAATTTGTTCCTCCTTTCTGCTACTCCATTTTGCTCAAGACTATATCTAGTAGTGATCTCCCTTTTGATACCTTTGTCCTGTAAAAATGCATCAAACTCATTTGAGAAGTACTCATCTTCTCCATCTGACCTTATCCTCTTTAAGATTTTTCCTGTTTGATTTTCCACAAGTGCAAGATACTTCTTGAAACAACTAAACACTTCATCCTTATGTTTCATGAAATACAAGATAGTCAATCTACTGAAATCATCAATAAATGATACATAGTACCTTGAGCCTGAAATTGAAGGGTCCTTGCTTGGTCCCCACACATCTGTGTGGACAAGTTCCAAATAATCCTCATGCATATAGCCTTTCTTTGTAAAAGGTAACCTGTGTGATTTAGCAAACTGACATGTACCACATTTATAGATAATATGTTGCTTGGATACATTAGGTATTCCAAGTACACATTGATCTCTACATATCTACTTCAATGTTCTCTCACCAATGTGCCCTAATCTTTTGTGTCATATTTCTAACTCAAACAAAGTTTGATCCTTATAATTATAAAGTGCAATGTTTCTAGTGTCCTCAAGCTCAAATGTAAACAATCTACCTATTTTCTCTCCCTTTGCAATTCTTCTGAATCCATGTTGGGGGTCCTCCACAAAGGCTCCAAATTTATTGAACCTAACCTGCAAACCCTTTTCCACTATCTATCCAACAGTCATCAAATTCTTTGTGATAGTAGGTACATAAAGAACTCTGCTCAATAGATTCCTATTCCCATGAGAAGTTTTGACATTTCCTACCTTGATAACTGAATGCTTGGTATCATCACCTGTCTGCACTTGGTGCTTTCCCTTGGGCTCTTCAAGATCAGAAAGGAGAGCTACATTGCTTGCTACATGGTTTGAACAACCTGAGTCAATATAGAAGAGGTGCTCATCATTCATACCTTGTTTTGAACATACTCTTAGATATCCATCTCATCCACATTTGTATAGATTATCACCAATGAGTGTATAGTTTTGAGCTTCCTGCTCTATATTTGTTCGTCTTGCTAATGTCATTTCTTGTCAAAATGTTTTCATCCTTAGGAAGTCTACAATAGGACTGCTCCACTCAAGTACTAGAGACATGTGGTATAAAGTGGCATGTTCGATAGGGGGTCTGCTAGTACAAGTTTGGAACTCCTTGATCAACTTATAGAAATCTTCTTCCATTGTTGGCCAATACACACCTAATCATTATAGTGTCTATATGGTTCTATGTTTTGAGTGTTGTTGCCCAAATTCACCTAAATGTGCTAGTTGCAACCATTTATCATGCTCTTGTTCTTCCAAACAATAAGCTAAAATTCCTTGATCACTCTACGTGTCAATGATGCAGGTATCTAATATTGTTGTGATTGAGCTACTTTATTCTCCTTAGTCTTAAACATTGAATTCTTGGGTCCAAATTTGATAATGGGCATGTGTTGTTGCACCCAATCTGGAATTGCTTCTAGATTAAACAGATAAGCATCAGGAAGTTCATTTGATACTCCTTGAGAGGATTCTCTAGAAGTAAGTCATGAAGGTGATCCGCCTAAAGGTGAGTCTTTCCTTTTGTAACTACTACTTCAAAATCATACTCAATTAGTAAGAGAAACCATCTTACTAATTAGCCAGTATTGCAAGGATTTTTCATTAAGTAGAGTATCTTGGTGCATTTTACCCAAGCCTACATGCTTCATATATTTGATATTATCCTCATTTGTAAGTCACATGAGTAGTCATGTGAACACCTCTTGTAAAAGAGTACATTTTATCTCTTGTAAATGGAAAAAGAAAAAAGGAAGAGTATAGCTTACCTCATCTATGATGTAAAAGAAAAGTCGTGGCCCTATCTACCTAAAATCACGAATTTTGGAGCTGAGGGAATATCTCCTAACTTTGGGGATCACTTTTAGGTGGAGCCATTCGAATTCGAATTCAAAACTCCCTCCAAGAATAGCTATAAAAAGAGCAAGAAGGAAGAGGCGATAAGCAAGCCTTGTACGTGACCACTTCATGTCATTTTGTAGAGATTGAAGAGCTTACTCCATAGCTCTATCATTCTACTCCCATTGTGCAAAGATTCATTGCCAATGTGGTTGTAATCATATGTGAATCTATACATTTATCATCATCTACTTCTCTGTTTTGTTCTCTGCTATACTCACTCAGAGCAGTAACTTCAGAAGGTCATATCTCGAGTTCTACTGAACCTTTTTCAGTGATTTAACTTGCGTTGGATAGCTTGTACTGTCTACTTTGTGCGTGTAAATTTGCAAGGTTATTGGAGTAATACTTTTGGAGATATCTGCATTTTACTGCTTACTGGTCTATCTCTGCAGTGCCCCGAGAATTGTGGGGAGGTTCCAAAAATTGTTGAAACTTGTTCTCAGTGCTCAGTCCATCATTTGAAGTGTTTTAACTTGGATTGGGAAGCTTACTAAGTCTATTTGCTATGCCCAAAAGGAATTTTTCTAATTCCTTCCAGGTTGAGAGCACTGTTCATTTTTTCCAGCAGGTGTATGTCCAAAAATAGCAAGTTTTGGGAGCTAGTCATTTCGCAACTAGTCTGTCTTGACTTAAACTTTTGGAATACATGTTCCAAAGTACTTGGCTGATATTTTGGTGGATTTAGGAAGCTCAAAGGGTCTACTAATCAACTCTGAAGTCTCAGTTGGCTGGTGTGAAGCTGATTGTAGCAGCACCTACTCATCTTTGGAATGCATCCACCATCTCTCTTCACAGAGTAGAGCTTGGTGGTCTGTAAAGAACTTAAAATTATTTGCAAGAAAATAATATCTATACTTTTTGACTACATAGACCATGCCTAAGCCTTCTCTCTTAGTGGTTATGTGATTCCATTGTGCAACATTTACTTGCCTACTCATGTAAGCTATAAGAATATCTATGTTTCCTTCATCCAGAGGTTGTGCTAGCATGCATCGAATAGCATAATTGGAAGCTTCCACATGAACATGGAATGGTTTATTCCTATCCAACGTTGTCAAAATAGGGGTTGAGCATAATCATCATTTGAGATGTCTTGCACTCTTCAGTCTACTAGAAGTTTGTCAAGAGGTTTTACAAAGGCTTAGCAATAATAGCGTACATGTGGATAAAATGTAAGTAGTACCCAGAATGTCCCATAAAAGCTTGTACTTCTTTAACCATCCTAGGTCTAGGTAACTCATCTATCGCTCTCACCTTATCCTCATCCACATATATATCATTCTTTGACACAATAAGACCCAAAATTTTACCTTGTCTGACCACAAATACACATCTTTAGGTTCAAGCACACTTGATACTCTCTACACTTGTCAAAGATTTGCCTAAGCTCTAGGATATATGTTTGACTTATGTGAGAATGGGCACATAAGTCATCCACATAGAACTCTAAATTCTTCCTCAAGAAGTCCTTAAACACATGACATATTAGTTTTTAAAAGGTAGCAAATGCATTTGTGAGCCCAATTGCCATCACTCCAAATGCAAAGATACCCCATTCAGTGGCAAAAGCCATCTTATGTTGGTCCTTAGGGAAATAGCTACTCTTGTAGCCTCATAGTTTCCTGTGATTATTGCTTAACACTATCAATTAATGATGACGTGTTGCGTTTGATTCCGCTTTAGAGAAATATGTAATGAATGCTTCTAGAAATTGATTAATATCCCTAAATTTTCCTTGATGCAAGGGTTGAAACCACATTAGGGTGGCATTCTTTAGGTCAATCCAAAAGCATTGTATTGAGTGAACAGATCCTCGACTTGCTCAACCTTCAACACTTGCTTGAATTTAGCTACATGGTCATAGGGGTCACCTATAGCATTGAAGTAATTCTTCATGGATTTCACTAGTTCTGTGTGTTGATATATTTAGGTAGTGATGTGTGTGAACACTCTAGGACCGCCGGGGCACTTTTTTCCCTCTTTAGGAGGTTTTTTTCCCCCGGCTTGTATATACGCCTATTGCCCTAATGGGCTACTTATCTTTGTACATTCTCTAGTAATACATTCAGTCTTGTGTGTTGTGCTCCAAGCTTCTTCTTCTTCCTTGTGCTGTTCCCGTGCTTCCGCAGACGTCTAACTCCAACAATTGGTATCAGAGCAGGTCGTTGCTTCTTCTAGGGCGCCGTCGACACTCCTCCGTTTGCAGTCTCAGATTCGCATGAAATTTGGTGAGCATACTCAGGGTGTTTCGTAGATCAAAACGGCTTCGCTCTGTGGTGCCGAAATCGCGATCTGAGCTCGTTTCGGCCTCCGAACGCACTATCGCAGCGCTTGTGCAGGCTATTTCGTCCTTTTGTGCCAAAGGTATATACCAGTTTCTGTTCGCCAGTTTAAGCGTCTCGAAGTCTGCTACAGGTCTAGCAGAACTCGTCTGGGCAGTTCCGTTCAACTTTTTGAGATACAGTCAATTTTCTGCATCAAGGTATTTTAGTCACCGGCCATGGCTGAAAGCAGTGATGTATTCCGTATGTTGGCTGTTGAGGATAAGTTGGATGGTACCAACTACCCATTATGGGCTTATATGATGCGACATGTACTGGTTGCAAAAGGATTGTGGAACATTGTGTAGGGTGTTGAAAGACGTCCTGTTACACCTGTAACGACAGGTACTGCAAATACAGGTGTTGGAGCTGATGAAGATGGTGTCGAAGATGATATTCCGCAGATTCCTGTTCGTGCTGCTGTTTCTGTTGCACCTACTGCAGAGCAGATTCGTTGGGATGGGAGAGATGCCCAGGCACATGCATTGATAGCTTTGTCTGTCAAACGTGCCATTATCCCTCACATTCGCTCTTGCAGGACAGCAAAGGATGCTTGGATACACTTACCACTTTGTACCAGGCTAGGAATGAGGCTCGTGTTGCTTACCTCCGAAAACAGTTGGAGAGTGAGCACATGAATGAAGGTGATTCTATGGACAGTTTTCTTACAAAGATCAAAGACCTTAAGGAACAATTGATTTCTGCTGATGAGGTTATACCAGATAGCTCACTTGTGCAGACCGTTCTGAATGGCCTTCCTGATTCATATCAGAGTTTTGCCTCTACTCTTCGATTGATGATGAAAGGCAATCCGAATGCCTTGTCATTTGAGGAATTAGTCTCTGTTCTGTTGCAGGAAGATCAGTCCAGGCAGAACAGGTCCATTATGCGTGTTGCAGATCAAGCTTTCCTGGCTAGTCAGAAGGGCAAAGGAAAATGGAGCTCTTCTATTAGTAAGCAGAAATCTGCAAATGCTGCACAATCGAAGAACCAGGATAAAGATGAGAAGAAATCAGAAAAGCAGAAATTGTTCTGCAAGTACTGTAAAGGAAATGATCATATTATAAAGAACTGTCCAAAACTGGCTGCTAAAGAGGCAAAGAAGAAAGAGGCTGGAATGGTTGTTGCAGAGGCCTCTACACCAAAAACAGAGTCTGCAAATCTTGTGCAGGAAGAAGAATGGGCGTTTACTACTGTCTGCAGTTTTGACCCATCTTCTCATGATCAGTGCATGTCTGCAGTAGACTCAGATGTTTGGTACTTTGACAGTGGGGCGACCAAACATATTACCTCGCAGCGCAGTTTCTTCTCTTCACTCGAGCCTGCCCCTACAGGGAATACTGTCACATGCGCCAATAACTCCTCTTATCCTGTTATGGGAGTTGGTAAGATCATTTTGACTACTGCTGATGGTAGTTCTTTCACTTTGTCAGATGCTTTATTTGTGCCAGGGATCAAAAAGAACCTGTTATCAGTTTCTGCATTAGCCAAGATTGGCTTGGTTGTGAAATTCGTTGATGACAGGTGTACAGTCCATGATCTCTCAAATGGCGATGTGATTATTGCTTCTGGCATTTTATGTCGTGGGCTGTATAAGCTCATAGACTATGAAAGATCTGTAAATGATTCGGCATGTGCAGTTCATGATTCTCAGGCTATGTCAGATGCAAAGCTTTGGCATGCACGCTTTGGTCATCTGAATTTTGCTAGTTTGTTACGCCTGCAGAAATCTGAAATGGTGTCTTCTTTGCCCAAACTTGAGGCACCTGGAAAACATGTTTGTGAAGGCTGTATTTTGGGCAAAATGCAACGTTCTTCCTTTCCAAAAGATGGTTCAGTTCGGGCTATGCAGAAATTGCAGCTTGTACATAGTGATGTCTGTGGTCCTATGCAGACACCCTCTTTTGGAAATTACCTTTACTTCGTGACTTTCATTGATGATTTTTCCAGGCATGCATGGGTATACCCACTCAAAGCAAAGTCCGAAGTGTTCATGTGCTTCAAACAGTTTTTGGTTTTGGCTGAAAATCTGTCAGCATGTAAAATGGGCACCCTCCGTTCTGATCGAGGGGGGGAATATATGTCTTCAGATTTTAATGCATTTCTGGCTGAACGTGGGATAAAACACCAGTGTACAGTGCCGTATACACCTCAACAGAATGGAGTTGCTGAACGAAAGAACAGGTCACTCATGGAGATGGCGAGGTGCATGGTCAAAAGTCAGGCTTTACCACATAGTTTCTGGCTTGAGGCTGTCATGTGTGTAGCATATGTACTGAACAGGTGTCCCACCAAAGCGTTGCAGTCTATCACTCCATATGAGGCTTGGCATGACCGCAAGCCATCTGTTGCTCATCTGCGTGTTTTTGGTTGTTTGGCATATGCATTAGTGCATGAACAACATCGCAGAAAATTGGATGATAAGGAAGTAAAATGTATTTTTGTTGGGTACAGTTCTGAAAGTAAAGGCTATCGTCTGTATCATCCACAGACTAAACGCATTCTGGTTAGCCGTGATGTTGTCTTTGTGGAAGATGCTATTCAGCCATTGCTTTCATGTACTAAGGAGACATCTGTTAGCTCCAAAGACATGTATGATACTTTGATGCCTCTTTTTACAGGTGGACAGGCTAGTGCTGGTCCTAATGAGGCAACTTCTCAGCCTTTGCAGGTTTCATATGATGATGCAGATCATTCCATTTCTGATGCAGATTTACATGATGCACTTGTTGATGAGAGAGCTGATATTGAACAGGCAAAAACTATGCCAAAATGGCTGGTGCAGACTTTGCGTGACAGCAAATTAGATGCACCTTTGTCATATCGTACTCGTTCAGGCTCTCATAGTACCTCCTTTGCATCAGATTGCTATGCTATGGCTGCATCTAGTCTCTGTGATGAGAATGAGCCTGTTTCTTTTGATGAAGCACAAAATTCAGAAAATTGGATGGCTGCTATGCAATCTGAATATGATGCTATAATGAAGAATGGTACATGGTCTTTATGTGACTTGCCTCCTAGCAAGAAGGCCATTGGCACTAAGTGGGTATACAAGCTGAAGCGTAAACCTGATGGTACAGTTGACAGGTATAAGGCTAGGCTTGTTGCAAAGGGTTATGCGCAGGAAAGAGGCATTGATTTTGATGAGACCTTTGCACCTACATGCCGTATGACTACTGTTCGGAGCATTTGTGCACTTGCAGCCCATCATGGTTGGAATGTACATCAGTTGGACATTAAAACAGCATTTCTGAATGGTGACTTGCATGAAGAAGTGTATGTTTTTCAGCCCCGTGGCTTTGTGCAGAAAGGGCATGAAAACCAGGTGTGCAGGTTAAAGAAGGCGTTATATGGTTTAAAGCAAGCACCACGTGCTTGGTATGAGAAGATACATGCCTATCTGATTGCACATGGTTTTGAGAACAGTCCAACTGAAAGCACCTTATATGTTAAGCGTGCTAATGATGTGCTTCTGATCATTGTTGTCTATGTAGACGACATGCTGCTCACTGGTCCTCTTGAGAAGCATATTGCTGATTTCAAGGCTGATTTGCATGCCTCATTTGAGATGTCTGATTTGGGGCATTTGCATCACTATTTGGGCATTCAGTTTATGCAAGTTGATGGTGGAATGGCTTTGTGTCAAACGAAATATATTGACACATTATTGCAGCGTTTTGGCCTTGAAGACTGTAAGCCTATTGCCACTCCTATGGAGACAGGTTTACGATTGAGTCTTCATGATGCTGGAGATGCATTTGATGCTGTTCTCTATCAGCAGGCTGTTGGATGCTTGATTTACTTATGCATTACTCGGCCACATATTCAGTTTGCTGTCTCACAGATGAGCAGGTTTATGCATTGCCCAGGAGTCACGCATTGGAAAGCGGTTAAGCGCATCTTTCGCTACTTGAGTGGTACTCGGCTACTTGGGTTGTTTTATCCCAAGGGGGGATCACCACCGCCAGATTTGCATGCTTTTTCTGACTCAGATTGGGCTGGTTGCTATGACACTCGTGTGTCCACCAGTGGTTTTTGCTTCATGCTTGGTAGCTCATGTATATCTTGGTTGAGCAAGAAGCAGCCTACTGTGGCCACTTCCAGTTGTGAGGCTGAGTATAGGGCAGCTTTCACAGCGACTGTTGAGTGTGTGTGGCTCAGACGCCTTATGGCTGATTTGGGTGTTGGCCAGTCTTCTGCCACCACCATCTTCACTGACAGTCAGAGCGCATTGGCAGTTGCGAGGAACCGTGTGTTCCATGCTCGCACTAAGCACATTGAGGTGCATTATCACTATGTCAGGGAGAGGTTCTCTGCTGGGGAGATCAGCTTGGCATATGTGCCCACGCAGGAGAACATTGCAGACCTTTTCACGAAGGCTCTGCCTAGGGAGAAGTTTGAAGCTTTCCGCAAAGCTTTGGGCTTACTTCCTTTTGTGGAGTGATTTCCACATAGCTCGACACTTCCTTATACATGAGTGCCAGCTCCTTGTTCACCGCATCACTCCCAGGGGGGATTTGTTGATATATTTAGGTAGTGATGTGTGTGAACACTCTAGGACCGCCGGGGCACTTTTTTCCCTCTTTAGGAGGTTTTTTTCCCCCGGCTTGTATATACGCCTATTGCCCTAATGGGCTACTTATCTTTGTACATTCTCTAGTAATACATTCAGTCTTGTGTGTTGTGCTCCAAGCTTCTTCTTCTTCCTTGTGCTGTTCCCGTGCTTCCGCAGACGTCTAACTCCAACACTGTGGGTCTCAAAATTTTAGGGTGTTCTCTTAGTCTAGGCAGTGGAAAGTCATCCATGCCTCTTTGGGTGCTCTTTGGATTTTTCTTTCTGAGTTCCTATGACATGTCAAGATCCTACTCATGTCTAACTATGTGAGGGAAAAATTGGTTCACTCTTCTAAGTATATGCTTGTCTACCATGATCTGTGACTACAAACATCCTCTTTGAAGTCTTATCCATATATATGATCTTTGCTAGGGCCTTTGGATACTTGAATTCATATATAATGATTTTGATTATGCTGGTAGGTTTGTCAAGTCTAAACATCCAAAAAGCCTCATTAATTTCTTTGTTAACAAAGAGCTCTATGCTCCCATTGTTGTGGGGTATCCTGTCATGTGTGATAATCCTTGATAAGACTAACTTACCTCAAGGATTTCTAGGTTCTTGGTCCTTGCTTTTATAATCTAGGTCACCCATGTGAGACTCAGGTACAATGGATCTGAATCCATCTATCCTATTAGGTAAGCTAGTCACCACATACATGGTTCCTTGCTTGTCTATGTAGGACCCATGTTTGAACTTGACCAATGAGTGCTCATTTCCGAAGGGTTTCTCTCGATTCTTATGTTGAAGTAAGGAAATTTATGAACCATCCTCGTAGACACGAGCACCTAATTGGTTGGTTCATATATGCTAAAGTTGACTCTTATAGGGATCCTCTAGTGTTTGTAAGTAAGCAATTCCTCTTCCGCCTATATGTTTCTCCATTCTAAAAGACATCTCTAAATCACTAGTGTCTAAGCTCACCATGTAAGGGTATTCACTTAACTATTGAGCCCACAATCTAGTGGTGTGATACACACTAGCCTTAGATGATTTGATTGTTTTTTGATCTGCTCTGCATATGTCTTCTTGACCTAAGGTTCATGAATTTTGATTCCTAGGGCTATCTCACCCTTACTGAAGTACAACACACATTTGAGTACCAATTACTTATTCCTTTTAGTGCCCTTTGTATTTGTCTTGTCACAAAATATACAATTCAATAGTATTTACATTATTTAACTTAGTCCAATGGTGTGGATTTAGTTTTATTCCCTTAGGGTTTTCATAGTTGTGATAAATTAGAGTCTTGTACTTGAGTTCTTTAAATATCTTGGACTTCAGTTCTTAGCATCACCGTATGCTTAAGTACTAGAACTACATCCTAGCCTAAGCTCTAATTAACAAATGGGTTTCAATGAATTTCCAACCTTGGAACAAGATCCTTATAAGCCCTTGGTATGCCCTTGATTCCTCAAGAAATATCCAAAGCACTACTTTGTGCCTTTAATCTTTGTGGTACACCCAATGACTTGCTCTAGAAGCCCTAAAAACACCCAAAATATTTCAAAAAATATGAAAATTGGGCCAAACATTTTTAACCCCAATTTCTATTGAATAAGCACCTTGTCACAATGGTATGAGCCTATCGTGATGGTCTAGGACTATCATGAATGGAATGGGCTATTGTGATGGTATGGGACCATCACGATGGCTTGGGTTGTCATGATGGTCTAGGACCATCACAATGGGTTGACACTACCACAATGGTCTCGATAGTCATGATGGGTAGACACCATCTGGATGGTTTGATAGCATCACGATGGTCTTGATGGTTGTGATGGGCTGACATCCTCATGATGGTCTGGATATTCGCGATGGGCTGAAACCATCATGATGGTATGGACAATCGTGATGGTATGGACAATTGTAATGGTATGGACAATTATGATGGTTGCAATAGTCACAATGCTCTCGACAATCATGATGTTCTCGAAAGTCATGATGGGCAGACACCGTTGCAATGGTGTGGCCAAGTACATTAAAGGTATATACTTTGATGGCCTGTCATGACAGGTTGAGGTGACAAACAAAAAGATGAAAAAGATAGAGAAATCTCATGTGCATAAGTTGCAGAGCTCGATGGTGGTGTGGAATCCTACACAATAACTCAAAAAGATACAAAATCTAGACTTGGTATCTCTCTCTCTCTCAGTCTCTCTCTCTCTCTCACGCACAAGCAATTGAGGGAAATGAGGTACATGAAGGTGAATATGGAAAAATTCAGAAATTTCAATGAAGATGATGATCTGTGGCTATGGAGCATGGAGGTATGGGAATTGTTAATGAGGTAAAAGAACACTAAAACAAGTGAAAAACTTGCAAAAAACTATAACTGATTATTCTCCAACATTAGTCTCCTAAGACTTACCATCATAGGTTCATCCTTGAGCATGTCCCTAACAATGGCACCAAATTTGGTGTTGCTCTAGACAAGGATGAGTATCGCGTCGTGGAGCTCCACCTCCTTAATTGTCAATCCATGGAGATGTAAGGATGATATGGCTAGCCTAGTAAAAAATTATGTCTTAAACTACTTTTGAGGTACCAAACAATCTCTTAAGAATCATCCAATTTAACAAATTATCATCTTCATGAGGTAGGGAAGGCATTATCTGAGTGTCCACTATATACCCAGCTGCCTTGGCAATGTCACATCCTTCCTCCAAGTGTATCTTCAATTGATTATTTCCATAGCCTATTTCTCCCCCAATCTTGTAATGATTTGGCTTGCCTCAACCAAGGCCTTCCTAGGAGTAGAGGATAAGAGGTCTCCTTGGGTAGGGCAATAACAAAAAAATCCAAGAGAAATCCGCAACCTTGAACTATCATGATTACCTTTTCAATTATGCCCAATGGTGTGACTCAATGTTGATCTACTAGTGTCATAGTGAAAGGTGCTTCCTTCGTGAGGTCCAAATTTAATTTGTTCATGGAAAAATCAGGCATCAGATTGATGAAAAAGCCATCATCTACAATGCCTATCAAAATTTATATTTTTGTGGAAACAAACAATCTTGAACTCTAGTATTCTACCAATGGTGATGGGGTAAAATCCACCATGAACCCATCTATACTTGGTGATGGGCTTAGGTAGGCAGATTGTGTGACTTTCACTAAATCATTTTTAATCTTTACATCCATTTTTATGATTTGGTATAAATTGACCTTGTTATGAATCCCCTTCAAGTTTTCTTCAATATTCACCTCCTATGTATTCTCCTGAGGGTGAGTAGATTGAACTTTTAGTGAAGCGCTCACCCTATCATAGGCTTCTTCAATGGCCATGTGGTCATCCAAATCAGCCTTCTTACCCCCTTCTTTTTCTTTGAATCCCTCTTGATTTTGTTTATGGCTTGCCGCCACTTGCCTAGCTCTAGTCATCATAGGGATTGTAGATGATGAAACAACAAAGGATTGCACAGTCATACCTTCCTCTCTTGGAGAGACAGCAATCATCTGAATTGGAGCAAGGCAATTGCAAGGACAATCCCTTTTATAATGATCCTTGGCATCAAGGCAATGTTAACAAAGAGATGCACCCTCAAATAGAGAGCATTTACTTTGCACATGACTATATTCCCCATAGTGACAAAATGTTAGAGGTCTAGTATACCTAGTCTGATTCAGACAAATTCTCCTCTTTGTTGAACACATTTGAAGTACCAACATAAAATGTGTTAGGAGCTTGTGTAATAACTATTTGTTGAGATCCTTTGAGGTAGCATTAGTCAGATGCCTCATGGCCACCTTTTCCACAAAATCAGTAACTTACTGGATTAGGATAATTCATGTTGGAGTGTCCAATATTGTTGCATGTGGTAAACCAAATCTACCTACATATGTCTTCAATGGTCTACAAATTCTCCACTTCATTTCAAAGTTGTTGCTACTAAATCATCATTGTAACATGCAAGTGGAAAAGTAACCTTTCCCTCTTGTTGACAGTGTTGCATCTTCATTGATTCTAGTTCCCTTATAAGTTTCTCAATTAGGTTCATATTCGTGGTGTAACTTACTTGAATCCAACCTTTGAAATGCACTCTGTCCTCCTCTATGCAAGAAGTGGCTGCCACAAGATCATACAATGTGGCATCGAGTCCCAGTGATTCTTGAAGCCTCTATTGAGAATGCCTAGGGATAGCCTTATCTACCCATTTTTTGACTAAAAAGTTCCTTGGAGCACAAATGAGAAACGAGTTCTTTAGCACATGTATAATGTTCATGGAAAGATTCATTTGGCTATTACTTCAAGTTTTGCAATTGATCCAAGGCTCACTCAGAAGAGTTTCTTGGATGAAAATTTTGACAGAAGGAAGTCTTCAAGGCATCCTAGGTGGCAAAGTGCCCATCCATGTGTTGTTTATACCAAGTCCGCAAATCCGTATAAGGTAGAAGGGAATAGTACTAGCATGGCATCCAACTCAAGTTTTGCTTTTGCAATGTTGGTAGGCTCCTTGTCCTTGCCACCTTTTGATGAAGGCCATTCTTCTCTTCTGACTTCTTGATGTGACATTCTTGAATTATGTGGCCTTTCTTTTTACTATGGAAACAATGTTTCTTGAGCTTGCTTTTGTTGTTTTTCTTTTTGTCTCCATCTTTTGAAGAGTTTGCTTTGCCTCCTTTGGCATTTGGTGTGAATGCATCATCTCATTTGTTGTAGCCACTTCTTGCCTTGAGTCATAGCCTCCTCCATGAGTAAGGCATTGAGTTCTTCAAAAAATTAGTGGTTGAGGTATGACTTGAGTATTAAGAGCAATTTCCAAACCATAAAACTTTGGTGGACACATTTGAAGACAATGTCGAGCAAGCTCCTCACTTGACTTTTGTACACCTACTCCCTCCATCTAATCTCATAGATTCTTTATCTAAGTGATGAATACCTTTACAGTTTCCCCATCGAAAAACCTTTTTGTTGCTAGTCAATTGTCCAAGTTCTAAACTTGTGTCTAATTATGAGTTTCAGATTGATTTCTCAATATGTTCCATGATTCAAAGGCCTTGGTAGTATGCTCAGTCAGACTCAAAACACTATCACTATTACTTGTTACTAGATCACATAGTGTATCTATGTTTCTATGTTCCAAGCACGTAGAAGATCAACATTAGGATGAATCATTTGGATAGATTATTTGGATCGGGTGTTTCTTGGGCCTCATGATCAATCCCAAGAACAGTCTTGAAAAGATCATATAAATCAAGGATAGAAATGATTTTAAACTTCCATATGGTGTAATTTTTACCATCAAGATTACTTTCTTTGAAGCTCGGTGGTTGTATCAGAAACTTTGAGATGACCAACATCATTCCTACTCCTATTTGTGCTCTATCTACTCTTGATGATGAACCACCTTGATTCCCACTCGTATATAATGATGCACTGCTTGATATATTCTCTCGTTTGTCATTGAAACCTCTGCATTTCTTCATCTACACCATTCAAAGCATCTTAGGCTCTGATAGCATGTAGGAAATAATATCAGAAAGGAATAGAACAATAGAAAGAGTTTAGAAATAACACAAACAAAGAGATGCAAATTGAGAGATAGAGAACTCAGATTCTCTTATTGCCCAGAGCAATGTAGCTACAAAGATGGTGTTGTTCACCTATGTGCTCCTAATATGGAGCTTGGATGGCAATCTAGACAGACTCTATATGAAGGGCTTAGTAGTGCACAATGTTGTGTAGAGCTACATATGGGCCATGCCTATATGCATGCAAACCAAAATGATGAAAGGGAGTGGAAGCTCTAGTTGGTCACTGATTCACCATGGAATCTTCTTGATAATGCCAAATAGATTTGGAAATCTAACAAAAAGGCATACTTTTTGATTCACCATGGAATCTTCTTGATAATGCCAAATAGATTTGAAAATCTAACAAAAACGCATATTTTTAGCTGATTTCAAGGTTAACGTTCAAGCACTTTTTAACTATCCAAATAAATAATTAATTATTCATACACTTAAAAAACTTTTTTCCCCTATAGATGGAAATTGCTACACAATAGGTACTCAACCTAAAAAAAATGAAGAAATTAAAGAGCTAAAACAATAAGTACAACACAAAGAAAAGGAGATGGAAAATGTTAGAAAAATGCCACAAAGAAGAAATTATGCACTATCATCAAGTCTGCATCTAAAGATTAAGTAGATAAAGAGTCACCGGATGAAGAACAACAAGAGCTATGGGAGGTTTTTTATCAACATAGCTCACATGAATGAGCAACGAATAAAAACTGAATTGGATAACTCAAAGAGGATCTGGATAAAATGAGTGCAAAATACAATCAATCCATGAAAGAGCTCACAATATTATGGGATCAAGTGATAGCACACAACCTCCATCCAAACAACAAGAGGTGAATCAAGGATCACCCATCGGAGATGTGAGTCCCACACCACCTCCACTCTCATCAAGTCCAGCTCCACAACCATAACATCAACATGAAGAAATTGAGAAGGATAAAGAAGTATTGGGGCGGTTATGCATTGATCAGATTGCATGAATCCAACTACTCCAAGGCTCTATCTCCAATTCAAAGATGAGTGTTGGAAATCATATCAAAGCTCACCATCTGAAACACAATGATCCAATGAACATCAGTTAAATGATGGACATACATATGTGGATCCATAAATGGCTTATAAAGATTTATCACAAGGAGATCAGAGGTAAAGTGTTAGACTTTTACTTGGAGTATGATGAAGATGAAGATGGCAATGAAGATGCCTAGATCAAGGAGTATGAGCATGACAATCCAAAATGGTGGAGAAATGTTTTTATGGACACTTTTATTGTATGAGTATTTGGATGTCAATGCCACTATAACTCAAAACACATCCTGCTTTGACAATATTCATGACCATGGTTTGTATTTCAAAAGCTGCACAAAACATTGGACCATGGCATGTGGAGTATAGCTATACCTTTTTATGGTAAGTTAAATTTGTACAACAAAGTGGATCTGGTCTTTGAAAACAAGAAGGAAAAGAGAAAAAAATTGCTTGGAATCTTGAGCATGAATTGTTTTTCATAGGTTTTTTGCTAGTTTTTTTCATATTCTAATGTCCAACTTAGTTTAAAAATTGCTTTTCAAACCAGAATTTCTTTTAAAAATTGCTTTTCGAGGCTAGACTTGCTTTTAAAAAGTGCTTTTTGAGGCCAGAATCGTATCCAAAATTATCTTAAAATGGAGAATTCTCGATGGATATGGGCATGCTCTTTAGGCTCGAACACTCCTTGGCTTTACCAAATGGAGCAGAGCATTTGCTTTCTTGAACTTACAAATATCATCAGACTTTTATGAAGTGATTTTACATAAAAATAATTGTAAAAAGCTAGTCCTAAGGTGAAATCAAATCAAATCTTATGAGCCCTATACACACACACTCTCTCTCTCTCTCTCTCTCTCTCGTGAGAACCACTTTTTCCTCCACTTTAAAACTGCTATCAAATGAATCCAACAGATTTGAACCTTAAAAAGCTTCAGCCCAGGGCCAAACAATTTTTAAACCATGCCCCTACACACATGGATACATCTGTTTTTTTTTTTTTGGAAGTTTGACCATTGAGATTTAATGTTTTGGATTAAATTGAGTTAGTAAAAAAACAAAGAAAAGCAGGTATAGCGCCCATGGGGCTCCTCGAATACCACAAAACATGGTTTAGATATCTAGAAACTATTAGGGTACAAATTTCATAAGGTCACCAAAGTAGACACTCAAAGGCATTACTTTAAAATCAGACGAGATGATTGATTTGAATTGAATAACCTAAAGCCCAACGATTAAGAGACTGCTTTAATAAATCACCATCCAAATGGTAATAACTATCCGGCCTCAACCCACAAAAGTTGACCTGACCCATCTCAAATGCCCAAGGCTTGTGAATGCAGACCTAAGGCATGTGCAAAAGAAAACATACTCAAAATCAAGAGGTTTTCCAGGAAGAAAGTTTTTATTACTTTCCCTTGAGTTTACACTAGGACGATAGAAAGCTTGATGGGGGGCATTAGCATTCTCATGGACTATGTTTATGGTTGGGAACAATTTAGCGCTATAGGGTAAACCTCCTAGACACTGAAATAGCATGTATAAAAATACAGGGATGTCACATCCTCTCGGGCTTCAAGATCTTGTTGCCCTCAACAAGTGGGTTTGTACTTACAATTTGGGTTATTACAACTTAGTGTGATACAAAATTTTGATAACATTCCAATGGGATAAGGGCATAAGTAGGGCTAAGATGTGTGATAGAACTTACATAAGAGGGGATGATCTGGACTGAATGTGTTGGTTGAGATCCAATCATCATCTACAAGGGGGCACCCATGCCACTTGATGAAGAACTCGGGGCTATCTCATCGAGTGCGCTCTCACAAAATGGCCTCCGGTTTGAACTGGTTCTTGCCATCTTGAAGCATTGGGACCTTGCATCCATACTTTTTGTAAGGCTTGAATGTTGTAGTATCGATGGTTGAACTTTGGCATGAAGTTCTGTGGGAGCATGACATTCCTTGAACTTACCACAACTAAGTCCACCACATGGAAGTTTCTGTAGGGTTGTGTTTTCAGTTTGCATACTTAGCCATTCTTGCCTTGCTCCTTTCCAAGCTTGACTTGGGTTCTTCTAACTTGATCTTCCATGATTGAGGAACGTATCACAATCTGGGTCTCTCGTTGAAAGGGTTAAGTCTTGTGTGAGTGTGATTGGGGTTATTACCTCCTTTCCTATGGCAAACTCGAATGGTGTCATCTTTGTGCTTGAACTCCAAGATATCTAAGTGATGTGCCCAATCCTTCTGATTTTCATGGATCTAATTGCAAATATAATCTTTGATTGTTTGGTTAGGGAGTTTGGTTTGGCCATTGGCTTGGGGTAGTATGTGGATGAAAAGCAAAGCTATGAACCAAGGGGTCAGAAAAGCTCCATCCACAACTTGCTAAGGAAACGGCCATCCCGATCCGATACCATAGCGAGTGGAAGCCCATGATACTTGAAGATGTTAGCAAAGAAGAGGTTTGCTACTACCTTTGCATTCAAGGAAGGCCTTGCCAGAATGAAGTGTGCTTGCTTTGTGTAGTAGTCCACCATGAAAAAGATGATTGTGTATCCGTGGGATGGAGGAAGTTCTATGATGAAGTCCATGCTAATCATGTCCTAGGGTTTGTTTGGAACATGTAAATGTTTAAGAGGCCCATGGGTTTTGACTCAATATTATCCACCAGTTGGCATGCTTGGCACATTTCCATGTATTCCGTTAGTTGAGCTTCCATCTTTGAGCAATAGAAGTGTTTGTGTAGCAGTTTGTAGCCTTATCTTTGGTCCCCATGTCCTAAGAACTTGGAGTCATGCGCTTCTTAAAGGAGTTCTTTTTGTAACTCAAAGTTTTCTAGGATGTAAATGCGGTCTCATCTATAAAGGATGCCATCTTTGATTATGTATTTGATAGGTTGTTGGTTGCTTTGGACTTCATGAATCAATTCTTGGACTCATGGGTCATCTGGAGCAGCACTAATCCAGCCTCTAAGATCTGAAGCAATGGATGACATTGCTTGCACTTCATGTCTTCTATGTAGTGCATCTAGCATCATGTTATGCTTCTCAAGCTTATGAATTATCTCTATATAAAACTCTGCTAGGACGTCTTGCAATTTGGCCTCCTTTGGGCTCAAATTTAGTTGAGAGGAGAAGTATCTAAGAGAGATATTGTATGTGAAGACTTTGGTATGTTTTTCGTTTACATAATGTCTCCATTTTTTGGCCATCTTGCATCAACACACCACCAATAACCATTCCCAAGGCATCTATGTGGACCTCAAATGGTTCGTCAAATTCGAGGAGTTTGAGGAGGAGAGCATTGCACATCATGACTTTAAGTGCCTCAAATGCTTCTTCCTCAATTCAACCCCACCTAAAAGATTCTTTCTCTTTGATCAAATCGAGGAGTGGAGTTGCAATCTTGGTAAAGACTTTGATAAAGTAGTGTGAAAAATAGCAAAACCTGATAAATTCCCACACTTCTTTGTCTAATGGGGGGGGTGCCCATTTGAGCATGACTTCCACTTTCTTGGGGTGTAGCCCAAATTCAGAGATGATGAAGCCCAAGAATTTGATCCTCTTAAGGGTTGTCAAGACGTGTTCATAATGTTCCTCAAGTTTCCTACTATAGATGAGTAAGTCATCAATGTAAATGATCAGGAAGATATCGAGCATGTCGTGGAAATCATCACTTATCTCTTGGTAGAATGTGGCAGGGGCTATCGTGAAACTGAAGGACATGACAAGCCATTCATAACTTTCGTAGTGGGTGTGGAATTTCATCTTCTCAGTGTGTTTGTGGGTGACTTGAATTCGGTGATATCGTGATTAGAGATCTATTTGTGTGAAGTATCGAGTAGCTCCTCCATGATTGGGACCAGGTGCTTTCTTTTGATGGTGTTCTTATTGAGGGCTCGATAGTCGATTCAGAGGTGAAGCGATCCATTATTCTTCTTGATGAAAAGAAGCAGGTCCCATATGTTGAGCTAGTGGGTTAAATGTATCCTTGTTCCTCCAGTTCATGCAACTTCATTATGAGTTCCTTAAAATTTGACTCATTTATTTTTTATGGTGCCCGTGAGGGTGGTGGTTGGTGAGGGGGTGTGTCAATCCAATGTTGAACATTGTATAGGGGTGGGAGCCGGGGTGGGAGCATGCTGGTGAGGATGTCTACATATTCCTCGAGAAGGAAGTGGAAACTTTGGTGGCCAATCTTGGACTCCTCGATCTAGGCCATTTCTTCTTCTTTCTCTATGGGACATAGAATGCATAGATGTGCGATCCCACCTTGATAGACTATCTTGTTGAACAATTTATGTGAGAGTAGTTTAGAAGCATGGTTCAATGAAGAGGCTTGCACTTGAGCCTCCAGTTTCGCTTTGACTTGTGGTGATGCTTATTGTGTGAGTACTTGTGTTGGTGCTTGTGCCTCTGTCTCGCTAATGAGAAAATCAAGGTACACAAACCATTAACGACTTGTGGTGATGAGGTGATGTTGCGGCCAACTCAGGGGATCTTGAGGTGATTCTTCATTGTGTTGATCCATCAATTGATGGCAATAGAGTTGCAATTTCCTTTGAAGAGGCCAAAGAAGTCTGGGTGGTTGGCATCATCTGGGTGGTTGGCATCATCTGGTTGTAACTGGTTGTTACAAAAAGGGTTGATAGGGTTTGGGTTCATTTGGGGGTCCGATTGAGGAGTTGGTTGAGGGTTTGGTTGGTTCATAGGAGTTGTTGCTCGAATAGGTTGGCTAATTGAGCAAGAAAATCTTCTAGCTAGTCGATTCAGTCATTTACCTTGTTTGGGTATTCACTTACATAGGGGTCTAGTTGAGGGTTGCGCTAATACTAACATGATAATCTTCAAACTCATTGGCCATAATGATTGAGAGCCCGACAATGGCAACCAGGTGGAAAATGGTGGGGATGGAGCACGGGGACAGTGGGAGGGCGTGATGGCGGTGGGAGAGCATGATGGTGGCAAGAGAGCATGGTGATGTTGGGAGGGGCCGACAATGGTAGGACAACACGACATGCATGAGAGAGCACTTCGGTGGAGGCAATTGGGTTTGCTGATGGTGGGGGCTGACGATGGCAAAGGGCATGTTGATGGCAGGACATAACAACAATGACATGAGGGCACACCCACGGTGACACGAGGGCGCACCGACATTGGGGCATAGCGGTGGTGGCATGTGAGTTCATCGACAGTGGGGCATAACGAGGGTAGCACATGGGGTCACTAACAATGGGGCATAGGGACAATGGCACATGAGTGCACCAATGGTAGGGCGTAGCAATGGTGGGAACTTGGGGAAGGGGAGGAGAGAGAGAGGGGGGGGAGGGAGGTAACACTCATGGGAAATGTGGGAGCGAAGAGAAAAATGTATGCATGACATTATGAGGACTTACCCACGATGGGCATGGCATGTTGATGATGCTGTCAGCACTCGTGTGATAGTCCACCTGCCAAAGGCTTCCCCTTGGCTTGTTCAAATGTCGAAGGACCGCAAACAGACACCCAACGTGTGCACAAGAAAAAGCATACATAAAATCAAGAGGTTTGCTAGAAAAAAAGTTTTATATTCCTTCTCCTTGACTTTGTAACGAGATTGGCATTATAGTCACGCACAATTTGATGCCGGAAGATAAACCTCCCAAAAGCACTAAAATGACCTGATAGAAGTAGCTTGAAAGGCAAAAGGGTCACATCTTAACGCGTGGTTCGTATAAATGACTACAAAGAGATCGCATCTTACCATACGAAGCGGTCCGCTGGGCTAGTCTGATTAAAAAAAAAAGCCATCATGGGCGTCATGCAATGCATGCCAACTCAATTTTATCAGAAGCTTCTCTGTGTAAGTCGAAGTGCTCGATAGTGGTACGAAAGTGGCGGAAAAGTGCTCTGATACTTGCGCGGTCTCTATAGGGAGCTATCCCGTTTCTGCGAAGGCGTACGAAGGCGTCTTTGCATACGCCTGCTGCAGAAGCTGACTTCTAACCTTACCGGAGTGCCAACATGAGAGAGTGCATCTCTATCCACATTGGTCAGGCTGGTATCCAGGTCGGAAATGCCTGCTGGGAGCTTTACTGCCTCGAACATGGCATACAGGTGATTTCTGATGTCCAAGTTATGTTTCTCACATGCCAACGTACAAGGACGTGCCGAGTTTTGTATCTTGCGGATTGTGTACACATTCTTTTAAACGATTGCCGTGAAAAGAGATGCTATCGCTCATATACTCCTTCGATGTACTGTCTCCTTCCATGTTGATAGTACATTTTATAGACCACGTATTCTGTGTTTCTTCTCCTTCTTTTGGAGAGTAGAGTAACGTTATGGCGTCTAATTCGTTACGGCTTCTTTGCTTCTGGAGGTAATGTTACAATACTCAATTCATTTTATAATTGCTGTCGGTGATGCCTCTAAACCTGATCCGTTTGAACAGCCCGACAAAGTTTGGATCAATAACATTTGATGGCTACTAGAATGCAATTTCCCTACATACAAAGCTATCTGTGTTTTTCCGTCAACTCGCTCGAAGATTCAGTTTTCTGTTGGTGCTGATCTGATTCAGCATGCACTCTATGCTTCTAGAAATAATGTCGGATTCCTAAATCAATAAGATTTCTGCCTTATGTAGTGCCTCCCTATAGTCTGATCAGGATCTATAAACTGTTGGCGACAATAATAAGACGCTCCTGTCATAAGTTGCCCGTGCTTTTATGTCAGGATATTCTTTATAAGTTATTGTAACGATGAATCTTTCTGCTTCATCAATGTCTATAAGCAGCCAGATGGCCAAATGCCGAGTGATAAGACCGTTGGAAGAGAAGATGACGCTTTCAACACCTTCTTTAGCGAGACGGGGGCCGGAAAGCATGTTCCTAGGGCCATTTTTGTGGATTTGGAGCCAACTGTGATCGATGAGGTGCGAGCAGGTGCATATCGGCAGTTATTCCATCCAGAACAGCTCATTAGTGGCAAGGAGGATGCTGCAAACAACTTTGCGCGTGGGCATTATACCAGTATGAATTTTTTTCCTGACCGTCTTGATTTGGTCATTACATATGTATTTGTTTTGGCAGGTGTATTTTATCTTCTTGATCATAACACGCTGGCTGTTTCATATCAGTTGGCAAAGAAATTGTGGATCTCTGTCTCGATCGAATTCGAAAGCTGGCCGACAACTGTACTGGTCTTCAAGGATTTCTTGTCTTTAACGCAGTAGGTGGTGGCACAGGGTCTGGCTTGGGATCCCTTCTTCTCGAGAGGCTTTCAGTGGACTATGGCAAGAAATCCAAGCTAGGGTTCACTGTTTTCCCATCCCCACAGGTTTCAACATCTGTCGTTGAACCATATAACAGTGTTTTGTCCACGCATTCTTTGTTGGAGCACACAGACGTGGCGGTTTTGCTTGACAATGAAGCTATTTACGAGATTTGTAGGCGATCTTTGAACATTGATCGTCCCACGTACACCAATCTGAATCGGCTTGTCTCTCAGGTGACCTTTGTTTCCAGATATTTGACCTAATTTCTTCCTGTTTACGTCTGTAGATGTCACTGTTTTCATGCAATGTATACTCATGTGGATGTCTGAATTGCTTTTCATAGGTTATTTCCTCTCTAACCGCATCGCTTCGATTTGACGGTGCACTGAATGTGGATGTGACAGAGTTCCAAACAAACTTGGTACCCTATCCTAGGATTCACTTCATGTTATCATCATATGCTCCGGTTATTTCTGCAGAAAAGGCATACCATGAGCAATTGTCCGTTGCTGAAATTACAAATAGTGCATTTGAACCGTCCTCAATGATGGCAAAATGCGACCCAAGGCACGGGAAGTACATGGCTTGCTGTTTGATGTACAGAGGCGATGTTGTCCCTAAGGATGTCAATGCATCCGTGGCTACCATCAAGACCAAGAAAACCATTCAGTTTGTTGATTGGTGTCCCACTGGCTTTAAATGCGGGATCAACTATCAGCCTCCAACTGTTGTTCCTGGAGGTGACCTGGCCAAGGTGCAGCGAGCAATATGCATGATCTCTAACTCGACCAGTGTGGCTGAGGTATTCGCACGGATCGACCACAAGTTTGATCTCATGTATTGCAAAAGAGCATTTGTGCACTGGTATGTGGGAGAAGGCATGGAGGAAGGAGAGTTTTCTGAAGCACGTGAAGACTTGGCTGCTCTTGAGAAGGATTATGAAGAGGTTGGTGCAGAAGGTCAATATGATGATGAGTCTGGAGAAGCAGAGTACTAGGGAGTATGACAGAATGAAGCCCCTCAGTTTGCTGGAGTTGATTTAAGCTTATAACAATCTGGATAAGATGTCGTGATATATTGCTATTCAGCACGACTATTTATAATGTAATTGCCCGTTCTAGAGATGGGCAAAACCCATAAATTTTTTCAATTCAAGTGGCTTGATTTTCTGAGCGATCTAATGATCGATTCAATACATATTTTTTATAGTCAATCAGACTATGTGCGCTTCCCTCATACTGTTTGCAATATTAACTACCTCTTTTTATGGTTACACCATGTTGCCAACAAAATATTGTGGTGGTTCAAATGTCTCAATTGTTACACAGGGATCTTAGTTTTAAGGACACCATGGCCCATTTATGATCCGACAGAGAATAGGGCAGGAAGAGCTTGACATAAGCTTTTCGTGGAAAAGCGCATTCCAACTTGCTCAATCATGTCCTCATCTGTTCTCCTAGATATGGATTGTTTTTCACTTTGCCAGAAAAGGGTAGGATCTGTGGCATGTGCGCACCTTTCTCCATACAATAAAAATTAAAAGTTGGACTGTGAGTAGCCAGACAAGGCTACTCATTGTACAATGTATCCATTTGAAAACAATGCGCAGCGGTTAGAGCTGTTCATTGCCAGGCTCGGCTGGACACATAGTTGCCTTGAAAGAAATGAAAGAAGGAAGACATTTTAAGTGCATTCCTCACTACACACAATCGTCGTACATTCTTTTAGCACTTTAGAAAGGAACTTGGAGGATGGGTCGGCAGAATGACTAAGAAGTTTGACTTGACAATAAGCAGCATGGATCCTATTAACGTCACAAAAGGAAACAGATGTTTATGGGGCGAAGCTAACAACCCTGTCACTCAAAAATGTCAATGTTGCGATGGTCCATGAAGATTTAAAAAAGACATGCTTGATTAGCCAATTATTTGCTTCTCATCCTCGGTTCAAAAGCATAAGACTTTGGCTTCCAAAAGAATGGTCCAAGGGGCAAAATTGTTTCAAATGGCCAATTCCTTCCAACAAACCGCCTCTTGCTGGTGTTTGAAAGCAAGGAAATGGCTTTAAAAGCCCTGAGTATTGGCACTTGGAAAATACAGAGAACAATGATGTGCCTCTTAAAGAATTTTTCGGCATGCATCCCAAACAAGAACAAAGCCTACCAAGTTTCCACAATGGGTAGAATTGTATGACTACCTATATACATTAGTACCGATTTGCAAAAGAGATAGTCTCCCTACTTGGCAAGTTGATTCAACAAAAACTAAACTTAGGGGCTCGATATACAAGGGTGCATCACACTCTTTTAATGGATGCTGGCACCCACAACTCTGTGTGGAACCAAACCTCAACATGGATCTCCTCTAACTTCAACATCAACATTGGTGATGGAACAATCTTGGACTAGGAAATCATATACAAGAATACGTCAAATGCATCCTTCCATTGTGGGGTTTGAGGCCATAGAATTAAAGAGTGCCCCATGAGAAAAGGAGCCAAAAACTCAAAGAAGAATGAAATTGGGATGGGGGACACCCAACCAATCCAATGGTTAATCATTCTGACATTCTTAAAACATAGATTGCAACAAGATCCAAAAAGTGCACTTTACCTTTGAAAACGAACTCAAACAATTTCACGAAAGTCAAAAGAAAGAAGTAAAGAAGCCCTACAAGACATAAAAAGGGAGAAAAGTCTCATGTGTGAGAATTCCCAACTCTAGAGAAAGAGGTAGATATGTTTGACTACACACGTGGATTCAGTTTTTTGGAGGACACTAACATCGACATGGTGAGAAATCGCTAGAGGATTACTCCACCAATAAATAGGACACTTGGAACACCAATAGCTCCATCATCTGGGCTCCTATGTCAAGAAGCTTAGTGACCCAAAAAGGATGGATTCCCTTAATCTTCCCCTTCATTGGAAGTTCCACCTCAAAGGAAAAATAGCCCCGACGAGTGGCCCCACACAAAAGCAAAAGAATCAAAATTTGAACTCTTCCTTCATGGGATCTTCTTCCAATCCCCATCAAACATGGGAACTGATTAGGTTTGGCAACCCACTCCCCTTATTATTTTCATGTATGCCCTAAACTGTATCAATGAAAGAATCAAAACCTAGGAGTCTTGGTTCTCTTCCTTCTGATGTGATTTTCTCAGGTAATATCCACATGGTGAAGACCATAGGTGATTGGTGGGAGTAGAAAGTTCTCACTATTGATGGAATAGAGAAAGCATGTTGGGATTTCTTGAAGCTCCATCAAGACTTGATAGAATTCAAAGTTTAGGAAGGATTCTCCTCGTCTAACTTGTAAATTGGTGTCGAGCTCTACAACAGAAGACTTGCTAGATACTATGTATCAAAAAGCTCAACCTCCTTGGTCCCCTATCTTTGTCTCGTTGCAATAATATTGTTATTTTTTATCATTTTTTTAATTGTCACCTTCTTTTGTTCTCTACTTAGGGGATGAAAACCCCATGGTCCCATGTTGATATATTAGTGTTATTTCTTCCTTCTATTTCTCAAGATTTTTTCTTCTTGGGATCCCTTTAGGATTGGAGGTTTCAATGGGTTAGAGGTTGTTAGACATTGGTCTTTAGAGACCATCATATGTCTCTGGGACAAGGGCTAGTCATAGCCAAGGACTCTAGCTCACGGGATATCCTAAGGTATTTGAAAAGTAATGGGAGTGAGTGTTGCATGATGACCACATGTCAACACTAGATCATTCCAACGCATTGCTATTTTGAATATGAGAGGATATAAAGGATAGGAGGTGATTTGTGCACACAACTTTGATATGTTCTCATTTTTCAAGCCTTCAAGGAGAGTTATAAGGAGACTCTTAAATTTGGTCATCACAACACATAGATCATGAGAAGGGGTAATTTTTGCATGATTTTTTTATAAATCTTAGCGACCTTTGGAGTCATTGTCATCTTCATTCTTTGTAGAACTTCTGCCATCAAATGTGGAGTTGAAGAGGGAGTTTACTTCAAATACCTTTGGATATCCCTCAATCTAGGGACCTTGGCTATGACTAGCCCTTGTCCCACGCACACATATGATGGTCTGTGTAGACCGATTTCTAACAGAGGTGGGGAACTTAGTTCTTTAAGAAACTTGAACCCAAGGTTCCATACAAGGAAGGCATGCAATTAAATGTTTTTGGGAAGGCTATGAAAAGATCATTAAGATCCTTAGTTCATCTTAGTTAACTTGGTGTCTTCCTTTTGGAAGGGCTGATAGTCTTATGTTTTGTTGTAAAAAGAAACAATATGTAAAGTGTATGGCAAGGGTATACAAGTGTGAAGAGGAAGTCGAACAGTTGTATGTTGTTTTGAAATGTAATTGCCAATATTTATAAGACATAGGATAATGGTTGGGATCTCTCTCTCTATCTATGTCTTTCTCTTTCTCTCTCTCTCTCTGTATATATATATATATATATATATATATATATATATATATATATATATATATATATATATATGTGTGTGTGTGTGTGTGTGTGTGTGTGTGTGTGTGTGTGTGTAAGTGTGTGTGTGTGTGTGTAAAACCTTTGTTCCATCACAACTCCTCGAGACTATTTTAATGCCATTGATATGATATATAAGTTATGTTTGAGTGATAATCATGTGTTAAACAAGAGCCCAAGACAACGTGTACCTTATCCATAAAAAGAAAATCGTATGCTAGGAAAAAATGGCTTATGTGGGTCTAATCCCTTACATTACATAACAAACCTCATCTTGCTTCAAGATTTGGAACCCTAAATATGGTGTGAAGATTTGTGATTGAGCTATTTGTTCTAGAGGAACTCAACGAAGTAGTCTTGCCATTTGGGATGAGTATTATAAATTTCTATATCAAATACTCTATGCTCATGGTGAATCTCTATATGTGGGCCTTCAACTTTACCGAATTCCTATGCACAACCCATTTTTTTATTGGCACTCCTCTCTACTTGAAGTTTGAACCAAGATTTTGGCAGTTCAAGATAAAGATCCTATCTTTTGTCTTTGTAATGTGAATATGAAGTCACTAAATGTTCAACACTCAAAGTGTGGGGTACATTCCTTGTTCTCTAAAACTATTGATATTCTCTTTATCTCACATATAAAATTTCACCTTTACAAATCCTTGACATATCCATTGAACATTTTGACTCTTGGATGAATTCCAATTAGACTACAAGGGGAAGCTTCTAAAACTGCTTCAATCACAAACTAAATGAGTTCTCTAATTTCTTTATCCATGGATTCTAACACCAACAATTTTAGTTATTAATCCTAAACATTAATTACTTGAAAATACTCTTATGATCACGTCTTTTAATAAAGAAAACGTAACTTTATAATCATAATCTCCCGAATCGCCTTGTGTGCATGGAGTCTTCTCACATTATTGTTTATATTTGACCATTATTGAATAATATTAGTTCATAATCAAGGTTCATTCTAGGTCTCAAAAGCTCAAGAAGCATAAAAACTATCTGGTATCAACAATTACTCATAAACATGGACTTGAAAAGAGATTGACAATGGTAATTCTTGTCTCTCTCCACATCATCAAGAAAGGCTTCATTTTAGTAGATATACTCTAAAAACAACACTAACTTGGTGGAAATTCTCATATTCAATGTGATATTTTTGTTTTCATTGATTTTTTTTTTTTTTTGCATAATATACAATACAAACCTTTAAAGTTTCAAGAGAAAAATAATATTGAGATACAAAATATTTTTGGTCTCAAAAAATTTTATGTCTTCTTTGTCATGTCCGACATGTCAAATCAAGAGACTTGAAAGGTTCCCGTTCTCTGTGTATAATTACTCGCAAACTCTTTTTGAGTATCAGTTTACCACTTTGGAAATTTCTTTATTTTAGATACATTCTGCAAGTGTTGCAATGGTGTCTTCTTCCTCACATAGTCCTCCTACCCACATGAATTCTTGTGAGGTTTACAAGAAAAGAGAGGATTCTCTATGGAAACCTCTTTATGTTCAAGTGCATGATTTAGTGACTATGTTACCCAATTCTGGAGGTGCACATAGAGTAAAGCGAGCTAAAAGGGATGACACAAAATCATTTGAAAGTTTTTATTCTAGGTTTCAAATTAAGGAGACATGGTTTCTTTGTGAGAATTCATGTGTACAATGCAAAAATTTGGTGCTTAACAATCATCTACATTTTTCATCGTACTGTAAGCAACTTTCTAGAATGAATCTCTTTTACACATTTTCATGTTATTATTTTTTCAGAATTCTCTTTTTATGTTGCGGATATTTCTCCATCCAATGCTCTAGAATGGAAATCTGATGAATGTTGAATGGGAACATGAAAAGTCATTCATAAGGATGGCGTAGACATAATGTATGTGGACAAATATGTTTTGCTTTTCATTACCAAGCAAATATTTGTTTATTTTGTAAAATATCAGGTACCATCATAGATGAATGCATATGAAAAAATTCTGATCTCTTAGATCTTACTGCTTCATTAGATTGGGACTTGGTTGACCAATGGATAGTTTCAAATCGTTAAGCAAGATCAAAGATAAAATTCAAAGGGAAATGCTAACAAGTCTAATTTCATAGAGGATCAAGATTCGATGTTTTCCTCTTCATGTTTTTGTTGCATGTTCCAAAAATATGACTTTATAGAAAAAAACAATGTGGTTAAATACTAGAATTTCAATTCTATAGATTGATGATGTTTTGGGTAAGGATTGGAATACCAAAGAACCTTGGAAATTAGGAATTATCATTTTATGTAAAGTAAGTCCTAATTCTCTTTAATTTGCATATCAAATCCCTTGGAAATCCCTAGTATAAGGATATGACTATAAAAGTTAGGATATGATTATAAAAGTTAGGATATGACTATAGAAGGTGGAAAAAAAGCTCAAAAAATAGGATAGTTTTAGATTCATGATAAATATTGACAATGCACAGTGTGACAAGTGAATCCAAGACAAAAGTTTTCCTTGAAACATCCTCCTCACATTGATGGATTAGAACCTTACAATATAAAATATCAATGAGAGAAGAAGTTTTGCATAAAATTGAAAAATGAATATAGATCAAAATGAAAGAAGTAAAAAAAAAAGAATATTGAACATAATATTTGAGAACAATAAAAACAATGCTATTAGTGATTTTGATATCAAAATCTCTCAACATCTTTTTGTCTTCATGCCTTATATCTAGTCATTAGGGGAAAAAGTGAACCCTGGCTGGGCCTTGTAAGGATTCCTAATTTTCAGGGATTAAAATGAGATTAAGGGCATAAGCAATACCACTGGTGGTTTTCTCCATTAAAATATACATAGGAAATGAAGGCAGAGTCGAATTCATTCTCAGCCATTAGATCTTTGTATATCAATGGCCATGATTGAAAGACAGTAGAGAGAGAATGTGAGTTCGTAGTCCATCCACGCCATTCAAATCGAGAGATCTAACGGCAAGCCCTAATCGGCGTTGATCAAAAAATCAGGTAGCAATCTGGACCGTTAGCTTTTTCTAGATCCAAGGGCAATCCATAATCGGCGCTGATCCGAAATCGTGCAGGTTTGAGGGCCGTGGGATGCATCTGGAATCCTATGGACAATAGAAACTTTCACTTTTGAATTAGAGGGCTCATTTAGAGCCCTTAGATCATGAATAAATCCAATGGCATAGATTTCTTGGCAGGCCTCACGATTTGCACCTATTCTCATCCATTCGATGGGCACCAGATCCAACTATGACCATGAAATCATGCTTTTTTTTTTAGGTTATAATCAGAGCCATTGTTTCCACTTTCAATCCAAGGGCGTATAATGAATGCCGCCCTCAAATTCAAATTCTAAACCATTCGTTTCACAAAAACCATGAACTTGTGGTGGTTTTGAAAGCTTTGACTAGCACAAACCAAGGGAAGCTTACTCCTAGTCTAGAGGATTAAGAAACTAGACTGTGGCCACTTCTGTCTTCTCATTGGTGGATCAGTAATCAGCCCTTAATTTAAAAGGCCCAAAGAGGGCTCATTTTTCCCCCTAATGTAGGTGCTCCTCCTTCCATAGTGTTGAAACCTTGATAGATATTTAACAATCTTGTGAAGGTAGAAGGTCTCATAATATTTTTTTATAGTTGTCCCTTTAGGATCACTTCTTTTGCCAAGATTTTAGTTTTGAAGACATCTCAACCTTTGTTTTGAGCCCACAAGGTGGGGCCCATGGAGAAAGTAGATGAGTTTGCAAAATTGTAACTTGCATTCTATCTGACATCACCCAAATATTTGAGATGGAGAATTTCCAGCGATTTCATGTACTCTTGATACACGAAATCTATGTTTTTTTGAGATCAAAATGTCAAGTCAGAATGTGATAGTGTTCAAGTAGAGGTGCTACTTCTAGTGTTTTGCAAGATTGTAAATTGCTACAAAAATGCAAAATGCTAATGGCATGAGTCAAATTATGAGAAAAAAGTTGGACAAGAACAACTTTGATGCTTGGTGATTTAGAATGATGAATCTCCTGATGGGGAAAGGCTATTGAAAGTACATCGAAGGGGAAAATGGAAACCCTTTGCATTCACTAGAGAAGAATTAGACTCCAAACAATTCAAGAGGATGTGAAGAGTGGAACCAAGAAGCATGGAAGGCAATGTATTGGCTATATGTTACCATACAAGATACCGATAAGGAACATACATGATACCAAAACTCCTCAAGAGGCTTGGAACAATTTGTTCACATTGTATAAGACCAATACAAAGGCATGGAAATTGCAACTCAAGAATGAGTTGCATAGATTTGAGAAAAAGAGTATGTCGGTACGTGACTACACCATAAAAATCAAAATCATATGTGAGTGGCTTGCATCTATTGGCATCAATGTAAAGGATGACAATAAGGTTGAAGTGTGCCATTGTGGTTTAGGAGCTACATATAAGTAGTTGAGAACTTCTATTAAAAACATGGAGAATATTCTAAATTTTGCTGATCTTGTGTCCGTGCTGATAATTGAAGAAAAGAACCTTGGTGAAAACTCAGACTCCCAAGGAGGTAATGAGCAAGGTATTCTACTCTGGTAGAGGAAGAAGCTGAGGTAGAGGCTTCAGAAGTGGAAGAGGAAATAATAATCAGGACCAAGGTCAACAACAAACCAATGCAAGAGGTAGAGGATAGTTTGAAGGCAAGGGGAACCAAAGATGCTACAAAAATTTCTAAAGAAATGATTCAGGTAATGAAAGTAAGGGGTGCTAGAATTGTGTTAAACCTGGTCATTTTGAATGTAATTGTAGGTTGAAGAATCAAAACAACAAAAAGAAACAACACAAATATGCATCCACAAGTGGAGATGATTTGGAGAAGTTGTTCATGTTCGACCATCACATTATGAATACAATGTTTGCTCATGTTTCAAAATCAAATGATAATGTTTGGTATGTTGATTCAAGTGCTTCAAAGCACATGGCCAGCCATGTAGAATGATTTAATAAGTTGCAAAAATTGCCTCTTTCTAGATTTATTGAAACAAATGATCATACATCACATCCTATCAAACATACAAGAAACAAAGAACTACCCATGGAGGATGGGAAGGTAAAACATCTTGTTGATGTACTGAATGTTCACAATATAAAAAAAACCTAGTTTTTGTTAGACTAAGGGCTGACCAGACATTACAAGTCAGGTTCAATGCTGATGGATTATATGCAGAAGACTGTAATTAGAATGGAAGGTTAGCAAAGTGGGTAGGATGTTCACCTTGAATGTGAAAATTCTTGAAATGAATGCAACCATGTTTGCAAAAGGTGTAGGTCTTATTTTTAACATAGAGATTTGACACAAGCAAATTGGACACGCAAATTTGCAGAGGTCGAAGTTGATGGAGTCAAAGGCTCTTATAAATGGACTACCACATTTCAAGGTTGCAAAAATGCAGAAGGTATGTGAAGCATGTGAATTTGATAAACAAACAAGGGAATGAAAAAGGAAATGTTGAAAACTTAAGTGCAAAATCTCAAGTTCTGAGTGGACCTAATATGTCACATAGCAATAGTTCCAACTCAAAACCATGGAATGGAAGATTGCATGGAAATTTCAATCCACCAAAATCATCGATTACATCCAAGAAGAGTAAAGAAAATATTTCTGCTGCCAATAATAAAACATCTATAGATTTTGAAGACATTGATGGAGAATCAAGTTGTTTAGAGAAGAGACTTGATGAGGAACTTGGATTGCCCTCTATGAAGACTCCAAGAGTAAGAAAGGCATATGTAGATGATACAACAAGAAGAAGTGACCCAAGACCAGGAAGATCTAAAAAGATGTGAAATTGAGTGCAATGATTTTCGCAACCAATACATGATGCATCATATAAGCCCATAATGGGTAATTGGTACCATCCAACTTATCCTCAATAGCCAACATACAGAACACATCACTGCTTTCAGCCATGGCCACTTATTAAAATATCTTGATGAAAAAAAAATGATTGTATCTCACAAAGTTGGGTAGAACTACCCTGTTGAGTTCTCCTAAACCTGTAGCATACTTCAAGATGCTTATACTTGAAAACTGAAACTTGTATATATCTTTGGCACAAAAAGAAGAAATTGCCTACATAAGCATTGCAATAGTGTGTTCGGAGGCCAAAATGAGCTCAGATTGCAATTTCAACACCACATAAAAAAGCTATTTTGGACTCCTAATCACCCTAGGTATGCTCAGCAAATTTCGTGTGATTTTGAGAGTGTGACCGGAGGGGTGTCGACGATGTCCTAGATGAAACGACAACCTAGTCAGATACCAATTGTTGGAGTTCGACATCTATGGAAGCATGTAAAAAACACAAGGAAGAAGAAGAAGCTTGGAGCTCAACACACAATATTGAATGTATTACCACTAGAATATACAAAGATAAGTGACCCATTAGGACTATAGGCATATATACAAATTGGGGGAAAAAACCTCCTAAAGATGGAAAAAATGGCCCCAGTAGTCAGTGTGTGTTCAGACACCTCACTGCCTAAATATATCAACAAGTCTTCATCTCTTTCCATGTTGTAAAATGATTGTTCTCAAACTAGTTGAACCACTATAATTAGACTGAGTATTCATGGATATGAGCCAGTACTTGGGCAGACACTCATCTGGACATACTGATGCTCTCGAGACAAAAAAACCCAAATCATCATAGTAGATGTTACTATGCTCTCCAGTATGTCTGGCAATTGAATAGCTAGAAGCACCAAAGACACTAAACATCGGACTGAAAGATTCACAAGTCAAGCCATAACTTGAGACATCCCATTGGATGTACAATATTCTTTCATAAGACATGTGATTTCATTAGGTTTCCTAAGCTTGGAAGCCATGTGATCACCTTGGGCACCCATGTTATGGAAGCTACACATGTCCCTTGGTAGTTGAGTTAGCTCCTTTTCCTTGGAGCCATATAATATTGTAGTAGTTGGTTGGGTGGATATGTGCATCTCTCTCCCTATAGTGGCCTTGCTAGTTAGAGTCCTTAGTTTCATTTGTTGTGGAGGTTACACCCCTCACACAACGACTAGCTAGGACGAATATTGTTGTGGAGGTTACACCCCTCACACAACACCTATCTATTCCTAAAGAATGTCAAGGAGATTCAAGACTTTATAAGCCATTGTGGCTACTACCAAAGATTCATTCATATGTATGTGGTCATAACCAAACCATTGTTTAGGTTATTGCACAAATATGAATGAATGGAGAAAACATTCCATGATTTGAAATGTCACTTGGGTTCAGTACCCATCCTTAAAGCTCCTAACTAGTCAAAGCCATTGCATGTGCATGTAGATATGTGGAATTATCCCATCGGTTGTGTCCTAGCACAACCAATAGATGATGGAAATGAATTTTCCAATTTCATACATTAGTAGGCAAGTGAATAATTCTTAATGCAATTATAGAAACATTGAGCAAGATGGCCTAGAAATGGTGCATGCAGTAAAGAAATTTTTCATTATCTCTTGGGAAGCAAGTTTGAATTCTTTACCAATCACTAAGTCTTTCTATATTTAGTCAAAAACCCTTGTGCTATAGGCAAATTGGTACATTGGTTTCTACCTCTCATGGAACTTGAAGTTGAATTCATTGTAGAAAAAGCAAAGACACACCTTAGAGTTGACCACGTCATAGTTAACCATTAGAGAACCACCTAAGAGAAGATTGCCATGAGTACATGTCAACAAATCATAAGGGACTTCACTTCAGAAGGTTTCATATTTTAGCAAGAAGCATGTACTATCAAGGCCCCACTAACATCTTGTTGTATTATATGGATGATCATAAAAGAACGCACCTAAAATTTGAAGCACATGAAGGTATTTCGGGATGAAATATCCCCATAACTAGAACCCTACGAAACCTACAAAGATCAGGATCTTATTGGCCTACACTAAAAAAGGTACGCACATCTATGTGTTAGAATGTGCTAGATGCCAAAACTTGCCTCCTAAAGATCTTTCCTTTTGTGGAACCTACAACTCTATACCAAGTGGCAATAGTAACTACGTTTAGCAAGAAGATAGTAGAATATCTACATGACCATAAGTTTCTTGAAAAATTGAATAGACTAAAACAAAAGACCTTAGGAAAAGCCATTGAGAATATGAGAGTGAATATCCAATTTGTATCTAGGATGCACTCCATTTCCATTTCATTTCCTTTTTATATTGTATCTCATTGTATTTGGTTACCTTGCCATTTGCCTCTACCACTATATTCATTCTCCTTCAAGGGGAATTATCCCACATATGATGTACTTTGGAGAGCCTCCTCCAACTCTATATAAGAAGGTCCTCTCCTCCACTTTGTACTTGGTTATAAGCTTGAGGAGCCTATTCCATGCTCTTGGCAAGCTCATTCTAATCCATGTGATTTTTCCTATCAAATGCATTCTCTCTCTCTCTCTCTCTCTCTCTCTTTGTTCATAGTTCTCTCTATAATATAGACACACTCAGCCCAAGGCTGCATAGCCTAGTGGTTGATGCTTTGAATCTCTGGGAGAAAGTCCTGAGTTCAAATCGTGGCTGGACATATCCATGAGTTCCCAAAAATGGGTGTCCATGCATTCCCCAAGATTGGTGCCTCTACCTTAGAAGGTTGGGTGTGTGTGTTTCCAATTCATTGTACTCTCAAAAAAAAAAGAAACACACACTCATCTTCCGATGATTCAGGAGTCCACCGCTCTGCTCATACTCTGCACGACAAAGCTCAACTCCCTACGCTCCTACTTGAGCATTAGTACATTGGTTGTGGTAGCCTCATGTGCCATTTGTAGAAGCTCTTGACTATGTACACCCCAAACAAGTTTTTCAAACAACCTTTTCTGATGCCGATGAAGAGGGCCATAGATTGTAAAGCAACATCCTCGACATGGTCAAACCAATCCATGAACTGCAGTTGGTATTGATAGTATGTGTTCTATTTCTCGCATGTTTCAGAGTCAAGGAAGGGGAAGCATAGACCATTGAGTAAGAGAGAGATTGGAGAGGCAATGTACAAACATGTGTGCAATTTTAATACTTTGTTTGTGAGAATGGATCCCACTTGTCACCTATCTAGATATGTGTTGGCCTTCAATATGTGTTGGATATGTGAGAATGGATATATATATATATATATATATATATATATATATATATATATATATATATATATATATATATATATATATATATATATATATATATATATATATATATATATATATATATATATATATATATATATATATATATATATATATATATATATATATATATATATATATATATATATATATATAGCAACTATGAGATGCATATATCAGTGTTGTGCAATTAATCAGATGACAATGATAGGCACTGTACTACAAAATATACTCAATAGATGATTGTTGATAGCTTGCGATCATAGCACTTCCCGAAAAGGAGCGTATGGTCTAGCCACTATGCCATCATACCAATACAAAACCCCGATTTCAAATATATAATAGGTGAGTTGTGCCAAGTCTCCTTGAAATAGAGAGTCAATCAAACATAGATATATAGAGAGTTATTCGATATTAGAGCTATGCTTAGCTTGCACGAGTTGAACTCAAATACATATGATGTGTTAGAACTAGCAAACTTAAAACGAGAGATCTTTTTAACAAATCTACGCAAGAGATGTTAAAGGATCATGAAGCTCATCCAAAGTCTCCAAGGGTAAGGTTGGGAGGTTGGGAATGGGTGGGAGAATGATGAAGAAGAAAGGTGGGTTGTGAGTATGATCAATAGGAACATGTATATGTAAAGTCTGCAGGTAGACCTCTCAGAGTCGCACATTTTTTCGTGTCAATGTTTTGCTTGGATCTTAGTATATAGTGTAAAGTTTTTTATGAGTCAGCATTCAAAATCTAAGTTGGAAGATAAGGAAGCTATGGCTAAAATCATTTAGCAAAATGGGATTTGTGGTGTGAGAAATCAACCTTAGAAGTTGATTATGTCAAAGTCGCTGTTTCAGAAGAATAGTTTCTAACATACCTTTGATCTTAATGATCAAATTAAAGTTTTAATGATTCATTTGAAGGACTAATGGTTGATATGATTGTGCAAAGGTAGCATGGATGTATGTATATCATTAGATTGAATAAATCTAAAGATATGTGCAGGTAATGAAGTCAATCTTTGAAGCAGACTTCTTGAAGAAAATTTTCATTTAGAGAAGTGATAGTGGAAGACTTGATAAATTAAGGTAACATTTGTGTAAAGTTCGGTCTATAACTGATATAGAGGTGCTATTAAATCAGTATAGATCAAGCCTTTGGAGATCTAGAGGTCTCGAACAGTGGTATCAGAGCAAAAGGTGCAATACAAGTGAAGTAACAACATTGGAAGTCTCGATTGTTGTAGATATTGAAGTCTTTTCAAATTGAAGGTGAACAAGTTCAAAGTTTTGAAGACAACCTGTAGAAGAGTGAAGATTGAGTTCAAAGGGATCAAGAGGGATTAAAGCTTCATATCAAAGGCATTATATCACCATAAATCTTAGTAATTGCAGACACAGAAGATCAAAGGTGGGAGAAAGCTTACAGATTGATAAGCTAGATAGGGAGAACTATCCAGCTTGGTCCATGAGGATGGAGGCACACCTCATGAGCAAAGATTTGATGGCATTCATCACAGGAGAAGAAGAAAAGCCAGAGTTTGAAGATCCTAGTGTTCCAACTAAGGAAGAGCTTGCAGATTTAAAGAACTAGATGAAGAAGGATGCTCAAGCTAGGAGCATCATTTACATGGCTATAAATGATTATCTTCTAACTCATATTAGAGGATTAGAAAGTGCAACAGATGTGTGGAATGCCTTGGAAGAGCATTTCCAAAATACAACCAAGTCAAGGACGTCTTCATTATTGGCAGAGTTCACAACCTTCAAGAAGAAGAGTTCACAATCAATTTCTGATTATGTGGCAAGGATGAAGGATATTGCACATAGCTTGGGAGCAATAGATGAAGATATTGAAGAGGATAAGTTAGTAAGACAAATACTTACAGGTCTGAGAGGAGATGAGAAATGGAAGCCTTTCGTATTGTCCATAGAATTGTCATTAGATCATTTTACTCCTGATCTTAATCAATTGCTAGGACACATGCTAACTTTTGAGCAGGACATTAAGGGAGATAATGATAGGAGTGCAAGTCAAGATATGTACTCCAAGGACAAGAAAAATAATGGCAAAGGAAAGCAATCAACTGATGATGAATGATCTTCAAGCCAAGCTAATTTCACAAAAGCAAAGATGAATTTCAGAGGTAAAGGAAGAGGAGGTAAGAACAAAGATAATACGAAAGCTTGTTGGATTTTTGGCACAACAAATCATTTGGCAAATGATTGTTGGTATAACAATCAAAATGGTGGAAGTCATAATCAGAGTTTTAATCAAAGAGGTAGAGGAGGCAGAAATCAAAGAGGTAACTTCAGAGGAAGAGGTGGTAGGACATCATATGCTAGAGGAGGTAGAAGTTTTCAATCTCAGTCCTACAACAACAAATACTATAATTATGCATCATATCAAAAGGATGACATGACTCTCATCTTGAATGCAACACATGAAGTAGTAGGAGAAGATCAAAGGGTATTCTATATTGACTCAGGATGTAGCAATCATCTGAGTGGCAGCATATCATTGATGACTGACATGGAAGCAAAGGTGAATGGACATACAGTTCAAACAGGAGATAACACTAAGCATAAAGTTGAAAGCGTTGGATCAGTGAAGACAAAGAGTGGAAGTACACTCTTAAGCAAGGTACTTTATGTTCCTACTATTCCTAAAAACTTGATAAGTTTAGGACAAATTATGGAGAAGGGATATGAACTCACACTCACAAATGATGGTGTTTATGTGCAAGATCCAAATCAGGGATATAGAAGCATCATTACAGGTCAAAAAGAAGGCTTTTTACTCTTAAGGTCCAAGGTAATGTGGGACATGCATTGTTTACTTATGGAAGTCAAAAGATGTCTGAGTTAGACCTATGGCATAAAAGGCTAGTCATTTTAATGAGAGAGCCATAAAGGAAATGTCAAAGAATGATGTAGTGCTTGGATTGCCAAATGTTGAAGGTCAACACATGGTGTACAAGTGTGAAGCTTGTCATTTAGGTAAAGCACACAAAAGGTCATACAATAAATCAGGATACAAGTACTCAAACATGCTTGAGTTGGTTCATACGGATGTGTGGGGTCCTTCAAGGGACTATAGCATAAATGGATCCAGGTATTATGTGTTGTTTGTTGATGATGCAACAAGGTGGATCACACTTTATGTAATCAAGGACAAATCTGAAGTGTTCAAGACATTCAAGCATTATCATGCTTATGCATAAAGGATTATAGGACAAAAGCTCAAGAGGTTGAGATCAAATGGAGGGGGAGAGTATTTTTCTAAAGATTTTGATGATTATTTTTGGAATGCATGTATAAAAAGAGAACTAACTTGTAGGTACTCCCCTCAACAAAATGGAGTTGCAAAAAGAAGAAATAGAACTCTTGTAGAGTTTGCATGATCAATGATGAAAGAGAAGAATTGCCCAAACTACTTATGGGCAGAAGCTATCAACACTGCAACATACCTTGTGAATAGATTACCCTGCAAAGCTTTGGATGGTAGAACACCTTATGAAGCATGGTGGGGTAAGAAACCTACTCTTGATCATTGTAAAGTATTTGGATGTTTGGCGTATGCTTATGTTCCTTCACAATTAAGACATAAGCTAGAACCCAAAGCAGAGAAGTAGGTGTTTATTGCGTATGATGATAGACAGATGGGTTACAGATTGTGGAGTCCATCTACAAAGCAATTTCTTGTTACAAAAGATGTTACATTTGATGAGCAAAGCACATGGTATAAAGGGTCAACAAATGAGTATGCAGATGTTGAAGAAATACAAAGGAAAGGGAAGAACAAAGTAAAGGTGTATGAAGAAGATATTGATGATGATGATTGTAAAAGTAAATTGGAGGGCAATGTTGAAGATGGGCCAAGATTTGATCCAGAATCAAATGTGGCTGAAACTTCAAGAAGTGCAAAGGTTACAAGATCGTTGAGAGAAAGAACAGAACCTATCAAGTATAGCTATGATACACCTTTCTTGACAACCAAAGATTATGCTTACATTGTGAAGATAGAAGAAGATCCAACCACATATGAAGAAGCTAAAGGTAAACAGAATTGGGAGAAGGAAATGCAAGAAGAGTATGATGCTCTACTTGAGAATGAGACATGGGAATTGGTGCCAAGACCAAAGAACCAGAAGGTAATAGGATGTAAATGGGTGTATAAAACAAAGAGGTTTGCAAATGGTGAGGTGTCTAGATACAAAGCTAGACTTGTGGTTGAAGGTTATGCCCGAACTTATAGGGTAGATTATGATGAAACCTTTAGTCCAGTTGCTAAGATGTCTACAATTAGAACTCTAATTGCTATTGCTTCTTGTAAAGGATGGAAGTTATCACAATTAGATGTGAAGAATGCATTTCTAAATGGATATATTCCAGATGAAGTGTACATGGAGCAACCAAAGGGTTTCATGGATTCAATTGGATTCGATTATGTGTGTAAACTCAAAAGAGCTTTGTATGGTTTGAAGCAGAATCCAAGAGCATGAAATTATAGGCTTGTCAAGTTCTTGAATGAATGTGGATATCAAGTTTCAAAAGCAGATAGTAGCTTGCTAGTGAAGGCAAGTGAAAATGGGTATATGTACATGTGTATTTATGTTGATGATATTATTGTCACAGGTACAGATGCTCAAGGAATCAAGGAGCTTAAGAAACAAATAGAGAAGGAGTTTAAGATAAGTGATTTGGAAAACTTATCTTATTTCTTAGGAATGCAGATTGTGTATACTCAACATGGAGTATATGTTACACAAGAGAGCTACTTGAAGAATATTTTGGTCAAGTTCAACCTGGAAGATTACAAGCCTTCAATCACACCATTGGAGGGAAATCATAAATTGAGTAGATATGGAGGTGAAGAATTTAACGACATGAAGAAATATCAGAGTTTGGTAGGTAGTCTGATCTATGCTACCTTGACAAGACTAGACTTATCATATGCAGTGGGCGTGTTATTACAATTTATGCATTGTGCAAAGAAGACTAATTGGATTGCAGCTCAAAGGGTACTCCGATATATCAAGGGTTTGAGTGAAGGTTTGTATTATGGTTTTACTTCTGACACAAGAATCAAAGTGTTTAGTGATGTAGATTGGGCAGGTAACTCAGATGATAGAAGTTCTACTCATGGGTATCTCTGTTATATTGGAGATAAGTTAGTTTCTTGGTGCTCAAAGAAGCAACATACAGTTGCTTTGTCATCCATAGAAGCTGAGTATAAAGGAATGGTAGAGGCTGCAAAAGAAGTGATATGGTTAAAGACCTTGTTGAAGAATTTTGGAACTGATAAGAGTACTCCAATTATTTTTGGAGACAATATGAGTTCATTATATTTGGTAGCTAATCCTGTTTTTCATGCCAGGACCAAACACATAGAGATTCAGTATCATTTCTTGATAGAAAAGGTACTTGATAAAGACATTGAAGTATTGTATACCCCAACAAAAGAGCAAGTTGGAGATATGTTGACAAAAAGTTTAGATGGACCTAAGCTACAAAAGTTCAAAGAGATGGTAGGAATAAAGAAGAATGGAATAATCACAATTAGTGATTGAGGGGGAGCTGTTGGAACAAAGAAATCCCAAATTGATGATTATAAAGAGCTTGAAGAAAGTCAAGGATCAGAATGAAGTTCAAGAGTCATTGGAGAAAGTGAAGAGATCTGAGAAATGTAGTTTGTACACATATGTACATTATTAGTTGAGAATTCTTGTAAAATGGATATAGATGATCCTTAGGATGATAAGGAATATGTAATAGACATGGGATGAGTCTAGAATCATATGTATATAAGTCAAAGATGTAAAGAAATAAATGAGAGAGTCATTAGAGGCCAAGTGTCAATGAGATAGATGCGTCTTCAGAAGTTAGCATCGAGTTTTTCTCTGATTTCTCTCAGCTTGATCATGTGGATCAGGAAATCGTTTGTACACATCTAATCTAGAAGCTAATGAAGCTATGTTCAAATTTTCATGGTCTAATTCTTTTCATGTTGTGAGTATGATCAATAGGAACATGTATATGTAAAGTCTGCAAGTAGACCTCTCAGAGTTGCGCACTTTTTCATGTCAATCTTTTGCTTGGATCTCAACCTGTGTAGAGAGACATCTTCAGAAGTTAGCATCGAGTTTTTCTCTGATTTCTCTCAGCGTGATCATGTGGATCAAGAAATTGTTTGTACACATCTAATCTCAAAGCTAATGAATCTATGCTCAAAGTTTCATGATCTAATTCTTTTCATGTTGTGAGTATGCTCAATAGGAACATGTATATGTAAAGTCTGCAGGTAGACCTCTCAGAGTCGTGCGTAGGAAAATTTTCATTCAGAGAAGTGATAGAGGAAGACTTGATGAATTAAGGTAACATTTGTGTAAAGTTTGGTCTATAACTAATATAGAGGTGCTCTTAAATCAGTATAGATCAAGCCTTTGGAGATTTAGAGGTCTCCAATAGCGTAACCTAGTGGTTTGATGCCTTGAGTCTCCGGGAGGAAGTCCTGAGTTCGAGTCTTGGCTGGACATAAGACGGGTGCCTCTACTTTAAGAGGTCTGGTGTCTGAGTGTGTTTCCAATTCATTGTACTCTCAAAAAAAAAGGGATGAAGTTTTTGGGCATAGTGTGCTCAGCCACATGGATACATGCACTTACCTAGTTTTGACATCATCACTGATGTCAATATCTCCAAGTTTCTCACCTAAACTACACTTGGTTCAATGAGTTATATAGATTGACTATAATAGCCAGACAACAATCAAATCAAAGGAGAGCACACAACCATTCACTTGCATAGTCATACTTTTGATAATATCATGGCAATCTTGTAACCTCAACGTTGCTACTAACTTATAATCCTCTTAGTCATCTTATATAGAAAGCAAATATCCTTATGATTTTTAACTTCATTCGTATGGACTTTACTAAGCCATAATCCTCAACCTTTTCTTTTCTTGCCCATCCCTAAGTGTTTCCCTTCATTTAACTCGTTCTCTTCAACCCCATTTAAGGACATATCTTTCTTCAACATTTTCTGTGCAAAATACTTGGAGTCACAATTGTACTCCAAACATATCTTTGTAGTGGCCCAAGGAATTATCTTTGTATTGAACCAAGGGTACTCACCCATACAATTTGGCATCATTGTAAAGCATCAATCTTTGTAACACTAAAGGTTCATTTACCCTCATTGTCGCCTCATTCTTGACACCCATTGTGGCACTCAATTTGGTGCCCCTTAAAGGGCAACTTTGTATTTCTCAAGGGTTTCAACCCTCTACTTGGCACACCGTTTGGAAAAAAGTGCCCCATCCATTGTATCATCAAGAAATATAAGAAGAATCTCTTTTGGGTGTACTTTGGGAGGCTATTGTAAGCTTTAGTTTGTGACATTTTAGATTTGGACACAGCCTCTGACTTAGCAAAGAGCTCTTTAACTCATCTTGTCAAGGGTTTACCTAGGATCGCATAAGTGGATTTGAACTGCCAAGCATGTGCGAAACAGACATTTATCCCTTTGCCTATGGAAGCATCCTTTTCCTCATGTAAACCCTTAGCATTAGCCCATGCCGATCTTTGTGGAAGTATGCATACACCATTAGTAAGTGGGTCACTTTACTTCTTCTTCATAAACTTCACTAGGTTCACTTGGGTTTATTCACTATAACATAAAGAGGATGTACTTTCCAAGTTCAAAGTGGACACAGATACTTCAAGATGACTTTCCAAATTCTTTAAAGACCATCCGTTCATATGGAGATAGTGGCTTTTTCAACCATAAATTTTCCAAGTATTTGATGCAGCAAGGTATTAAGTATCAAGAAAAGAAGGATACTCAACAAGGTATTGCTCTACAGAGGATTCAAAGTGTGTTCCACATGGCCAAGACTATGCTTCATCAAAAGCAACTTCCGCAAAAGTTTTGGGGTGAAGTTATACATACAACAATACATATTCTTAATAGAGGGTTCTCACATGTTTTGAAGAACCAAATCCCATTCGAGGCTTAGTTTTAGAGGAAATCCTATGTGATCTATTTGAAAATCTTTGGTAGTGATGTCTGTTTGGAATAATTCCATGGCAATTCTTAGTGATGGCTTGAGTCATCAAAGGACATAGAAATTTGAAGGACATGTCATTTCCTTGTAAAGTTCACTTATGAACTCTCTCTTGTAAATTTTGAGGTTCTACTTGATGTAAAAATAAAAGCATCTAAATTAGTTGAGTCCACTTGATGATTAGGAAGGAGAAAGCCACAAATTTGTGCTTGAGTGAGTTGGAGAATCAATCACTAAAAGATTGGAGAATGATTTTAGGTGAGATTCAAATTCAAATTTAGGCTCCAAACTTCACTATATATACATGGCTTGTAGTCACAATTTTGGTACCTCAATTAGCAGGGCTTCATGTCATATCAGAGTGTGGTCTAAAGGCACACATATGTACCAGTAAGTCCATTGTACTTTACAATCAATATACATTCATTTTCATGATCATTTGTGTCCATATCTTCATGTCATATCTCTCATATGTGAATGTACTGTTCACTGCCATATCGCTTAGTTTTTTCAGTGAGCTTGTAGAGATGATTTCTCTGCGCATGATCCATCATTTTCAATGATTTAAGTTGGTAAGGTTAGATCCTTAAGTCTATTATATACTCACAAAATGTCATTGAAATTGAGTTTTTGAATCGTGATATATATTTATCAGAAGTCGACTATATCTCTGCATAATTCACTTCTCTGTTAATACTCCACCAAATCAGTGATTTTCTAAAGGCTTATTCTCAGTGTGTTGTTGGTTGTTTGCCATGATTTAAATCATGTTAGATTCAGGATATTGTCTATTATATGCCTACAAAGTTTCATTAGTGTTGCCTCTTGGAATCTTGAGATATTAATGTATCTTTGCTCACTGGTTTGAGGACTACTATAGCCCGTGAAAGTCGGGATGATGTTGTGACTTGCTAAACTCTTTTCTCTTCATGTAGTCCATCATTTTTTATGACATCACTCATCATTGTTAGCTTCCTAAGTTATTTAGAGTTCCCCAAAAGGAATTAATCCAATTTCTTCTGTGCTCAAAGAATTTTTCAAAACAGTGAACAGGTGTATGAACCAAAATAGCAAGTTTTTTACCCTTGGTTCAACTTTGACCTATCTATTTTGATTCATCTTTTTGAGAATGATCTTCCAAGGTATATAGGGTGTCTAATACATCTTTTTGCAAGCTAAAAGTGTCCATTACATATCCCTAGAGTTCAAACGGGAGGTGTAGTGCAAAGTTTTTGCAGCAGCACTTCATCTTCAAATCCATCTCTTCACAGTGGTATCAGAGCAAGGTTGGACAACATGGCAGATGGATTTCCTTCATCAATTGACAAATTGGATAGAGATAACTACTCAGCCTGGTCATTAAGGATGGAATCTTATCTTGAAGGCATGAATTTATATGTTTATGTAGTTGGAGATGAAGTTATGCCAAGTTTTAGGAACAAAGGTCAACCAACACAAGAAGAGCAACAAAGATTGAGCACATGGTGCTCCAAGGATGCTCTTTCAAGGTCTTATCTCCTCAACTCTATCTCAGATTTTCTGTTGCCTCACATTAGAAGTTGTAAAACATCTCAAGAAGTGTGGAATGCACTTGAAGACTTCTTCTCTTCAAATACAAAGGCCAAGAAGCATCAACTTTGGCTGTACTTTACAACTCTCAAGAAATGTCCCAAACAAAATGTGATTGACATTAGGGAGAAAAATGAACCCTGCATGGGACTTTTGGATTAAGAAGCGCCTTAAGTGCTTCATGGCAATTGCTGAAAATGCAGGGCACTTATTAGATGACTCTATGCCATTAGTAAAGAAGCTTAACAAAAAGAAGAGGATGGGTACAAAGTACCTTTCCTACATTGCAACAACATATTTTATCATCAATGAGGAGCCCAAACCTACACCGGTCGGACTCCCCAACCTTTTCACTCAGGGCTTTGTTAAGGAGAAGAATGAGCCTCAACCAGAGGCCATAAATTTTTCAAAACAAAGCATTACAATCCACCAAGACTTCCCTGGTGGTGTTGAGTACAAACTACGTGAGCAATCAAGCATGGAGGAGGCCCCCCTTTCAAATCTCAACCCCTCTGAGCCCACATTACCAGAGGTGGAACTTGAATATCTCTCCATCATCATTGTGGATGGAGAGGAATTTATTTTTCTTCATGATATTGAGAAGGCATTCGGTCTACATCTAGATGAATGCCTGAGTATTTTCTCCACAATGTCAGATGTTCCGCTTGACAACACATCTCACATACTTGAAAAGGAGGCCATCCCACTTGGAGATTCTGTAGCAGACACCATAGCAATGGTGTGTGAAGATATCTTAAAAGATGACAACAACTATACTACGGAGGAGGAGTTTAGCGCAGCGCAGGAGAGGATAATGAAGCAAAAAATTCCTACATCCCTCGTAGCATAGCAGATTGGCATGGCCCACTCTATCATTGATCTTGATGCCCCTAGAAGAGGGGAGGAAGAAGGCAAACTTCATGATGTAAGTGGTAATTAAATTAAATAAATGGATAATTTAAGTTAACAAAGTAAGAGTTTGAATTTTCATTTTTTCTTAACAGGAAGCAATTGAGTTGGACAAGTTCACAACAAGATTTGGTGGGGATCGAGCTTCTCGCGGGAGTGGTTCATCCTTGGCAAACTACATCGAAAATTTTCCAAAGGATGATTTTGTTATCATACATAAAGACTACAGTCCGGATGGGCACTTCATGACTTGGTGCTTGAAGGCCCTTAGCAGAATTTTGTGTCTATGTACAATTACCCAAGGCACTAATTATGTCATTTTGGTTAGGAAATCCTTATTTGTAACTACATTAGGATTTAACTTTAGAGGAAAAGTACTACGGCAAATAGGTATCGCCATTGGTCTAGGAATGCAAGAACCCCATGTAATATCAAGATCTGTATTGACTTACCAGCTACCTCAATCTCTCTAAAGGAAAAAGAAACTTGTAGAGAAATTGAAGGCAGCTGAGAAATGATGTAAATGTTTGGATAATAAAAACTTTAGTTTTTCCTTTTTTGTCTAGTCATGTGTATGAAATGTGCTTCATAAATTGAACCTACCATTGTCTCCACAAATTGTATGTAATCTTAAGTTTTTTGATTCATGGTCTATGGTCTTTCTATGGTGCCTACGGTTTGTGGCAACTTAAAAAGCATAAAATAGGCCAAAAAAGCCCCAGCCATAGAAATGCAGGAATCAACCCTTCAAAAATTTTGCAAGGCTAATTCCCGTCTTTTTATGGCTGGGGCTTTTTTGGCCTTTTTTAGTGTTTATGAGGGCTCCAAAGTGTAAGATAGTATGATATTATTCAATTTCTCTTGGTAATGGGTGGCATCAACTATACACTGAAGTCTAAGGAAGCCAAAGATTACCTGGAGTGACTAGCCTCTGTATTATACACTCTGATCATCTCATGTATACATAGGGTGCATAAACAAGGCCATAAAATGCAAAAAAAAACCCAGCCACAGAAACGCAAGATTCAACCCTGCAAAAAAATTCCATGGATGAATCCCACGTTTCTATGGCTGGGGTTTTTTTTGCATAAAAATGACATGTGGGGCAATATTAGGTACAACATGTACATATCTAGTCAAAAAACAATAGGCAAATGCATGCAAGTTCAACTTATTCCATATATAACTGACTAAAGCAAAAGTTATTTGCATACACTTATGGTGGGGATTCAAAGATAGAGAGAGAGAGAGAGAGAGAGAGAGAGAGAGAGAAAAGACGCAAAGAATATAGGTAAAAACAAAATTTTCTATTAATCATTGTATTACATTGCAAAGTAGGCCTATCAAAGGGTACAATATACACATGTCATGGGTTATTTCCTCTAATTCTTCTTGCTAACTGAATGTCCTTGGGTTGTATGGTTACTCTCTTGGCACGGATAGCACACATATTAGAGTCCTCAAGCATGGAGATGAGGTATGCCTCAGCTGCCTCTTGAGGTGCTTCAAGTGCTATCCCTTGTATTTGTAGACCTACACAGTAGCTTTGTAGTTCTTCTTTTACTACCCTTGCAAAAGCTCTTCATGCCATGAGTAGTTCAATGGACTTTTGGTAGTGTCATATCTCTACGAAAGCCCTGCAGTGCCTCCTTCGTCTTTGTGGAGCTCTTGCGTTGGGAGGTATGTTCGGCTGTCGTTGAGGTCTACGTCGTGGTTGATAGTTTTTCTTTCTCCGATATACACGATGTGAGGGTCCAACTTTATCTTGCATATTTTGTTGTGGCTCATTGGAATTTGCATATCATTCCATGGTGGTTGATTGGTGATTTCATCATTCAGGAATGACTCCTCATCACTCTCTGATACAACCCTTCTCATCAGCCTTTGTTTGGGACTTGCCTTGATGGGTGTCCTTGTTGGTGGCTCATCATCTGAATTTGACTCTAATCATCTTGATGTGAAATACTCTTATCTATTGGACACTCCATGTTCTCACGATGGATTGCTCCCAAGTGGTGTGCCATCATGTGACACAGGCACGGATGTGCTCTAGGAACCACTTCGTGGTCTTTGGGGGGGGTTGCAACTATGGTGGGCATCGTGTCCCTAGATGAGGGCTAGGAAAGAACATGCGATCTTTCCTTGTAGTTTGCTTGGTGCGTGCCATTCTCTTGAGTTGCAAAAAGTGTGAAATGAAGTGAGTTCTCTCTATTTATAGAGTTTTTTTAAAAACTGTTTGTTCACACTAGAATGGAAAAACCCTGTTTAAAAACATACAAAATATTATAATATAAATAATAACACATTGAAACCAAGATTACAATAATCATAGGTTTTACCACATAATGGGAAATAACGAATTCACTTTACTTCCAAGCTCAGCCTTCTCGTTGTCTCCTAGCATGCCACTAAGCATGATGGAGAGGTCCTAATGATGACTTCCATTTCTCACTAGCAATGTTGTGTTGCATCATTCTCGCAAGTTTTGCCAATTTTGAATCCCTAGGTTGTTCCACAAAAAACTTTCTTGAGAATGTAGTGCGGTAAAACCAATTAAAGATCTCCTCCATGTAGTTTGATTGCATTGGACCACCACCATGTCGCGTGTTTTTGAAGTAGACACCCCTCGCTTTGTAGTGTGACTTTTCCATTCCTTGGGTACTAAAAATCTCTAATGACCCATATCGATGCATGAAATAAGCACCATGTGCAAATAAAATATGCTAAAAATTGTTAACTACATTGGAAAAAGGTAAGTGCCATGAACACTTTTAGAAGAAGATTACACTTACAATGTAGTGTGTTATATTGCTCTCTCCCCAAGATTGAATGAAACACTTGGTGAACTCCACTAATGTTTCTTGAAACAATTGACGTTGAATAGCACTAAACCTAGTCAGACCCATTAAGCCTACCAACTTATCAAAGCTCGACCAAACCTTCTGTTATTACAAAGATCAACTTGAGAATCATTGTTTGTTGTGATCATACATAGGTCTTTCCACAACTCATAATGTTCATTATTTTGAGTGCTAGTACCTCTTCTAAAAAAATGTCTTGCTTTATTCCCTGTCATTGACACTTGTTGCAAAATATCTTGAGATTCTCCAACTTTCTTAACAACTAGGGTTACGTTTCCACCATGACAACCAATTGAATTAAGAAGTTCCTCCAATTTCTTTATAGCTTGAACAGATTTATCAACTAGCTTCATGGCAAATGCATATTCTATATGGAGTTTCAATAGTCTATCGAAAATTCCCATGAAGGCATGCAAGGTGCAAAAGTGGACATTGACTAAAGGGAATGGAATAATGGGATTCCAATCCTTATCTGACATGTCATGATTAGGTGTACCTAACATGGGACACCTCATTAAAGGTATATCCCATTCAGTAGATGGAGATGCATCTCTGTCATCAGCTAAATTATCTATGTTGTTTTGTTTTCTCTTTGTTCGTTTATAACCTCGTGTGCAATATGGACAAGGATAGAGAGTAGATGCACCTTGTTTGCACCCTAACATGCATTTGATAGTCTTTAAGTCTCCACCTAAGTGCCACTCAACTTCAAAATCACCTAGGCCTTCTACAGTGATTTTGGCACCCTGAATTTGAGAAGTTATCACCTCTATGATCCATGGGGTCCTATTGAAAATCCATGTAAGAACATCATTGGATTCTTTAGGTACTTCAATAGCACCTAACCACCATATATATTTCTCGAATTGGACACTATATGTAAAGTGATGGGTAGTTCTTCACTTTCATCAATAATGGCATGGGCCATAGCTTCGTTCATGAGTGTCCCACTAAGTCTCTCCATACGTCGTCCCTTTATGATTTGACATTTGTCTAGCTTCAAGAAAAACTTGAGTTTGGAACCACAATCTACATCAAACCACAAACATTATATTAATAAAAATACTATGAATGTCATTATCAAAACAATGGTTATACCTTGAATTGTGGATTTTTAAAATTTAACCATTTCCCTTTGAAGCCTCTCCAAATTGACAAATATATTGTTGTACTTTGTGTAGATGAATCCCTTTCTAGATGCATTTTTCAACTCTTTCTCTGATGTAGATGAATGATAAATGGATGCATGCATAACATCTTCTATATGCAGGTAATTGCAAAGAGTATTGGCTACATCCTCATTGGTCATCTTCTTCTTTAGAGATACCATATAAGGGCATGGAAAAATGCTTTGGAAAATACCTTTGTTTTGTAGAGCCTACTTCAAAAGATTGTACAATGCAGTGTATGCTCTAGTACTAACGCTTGCTTCATCACATACTATCTGTACTTCACTAGGACTAATAATATCTTCTAAGTTTCCTGCGAAATCTTTAATCACTTGGGTTTTGATGTGATTTCCTATTGGTGAATCCAAAATCATAAGCACATGTTTGTTGCTAAGATAAGAATTCAGAAACTTCAATTGATCCTCCATTGTTGAGGAAGCACTAGCATCTTCAACAAATGACCTGCACAATAAGAAACTCAATCTAAAAGTCTTTTAACATAAATAAACAAGAGAAACACATATGCTTCAAAAGATATTTGGCTCTTGTGGAGAATCAAACAAGTAAGACATTAAAAAGGCTAAGGTCAGATGGAGGGGGAGAGAACTTCTCCCATGAATTCGTCTCCTTTCTTCAAGAAAGAGGAATCAAAAGAGAGATCACTACAAGGTACACTCTTGAGCAAAATGGAGTGGCAGAAAGAAGGAATAGGACAATTGTTGAAGCTGCAAGGTCTATGATAAATGAGAAGCACTTACCTAATTACTTATGGGCTGAGGCTATATCCAGAGCCACTTATTTGATTAACAGGTTACCTTCAAAATCACTTGATGGCATGACACCATATGAGGCTTGGAATGGAAGAAGACCAAGCCTGGATCATTGTAAGATTTTTGGATGTATTGCTTATGATCATGTTCCTTCATAGGTTAGAGGGAAGATGGATCCCAAAGAAGAAAGGTGTGTATTTATTGGATATGAAAACAATCAAAAGGGCTACAGATTATACAACCCAACAACCAAAGGATTCTTGGTGAGTAGAGATTCAGTATTTAATGAGAATAGTTCTTGGTATGAAGATTCATGTAGAAAGGTCAACTTAACTTATGATCTTGAAGAAGATTTTCCAAAACTTGTTATTTATAATCCTCCTAAAGTTGAAGAGCAGGGTACCTCAAAAGATGATGAAGAAACTCAATATGAAAAACCCAAAATGTGGAAGTCTAAAGGTAAAGCAAAAATGCAGGAACTTGGACAAGAGGTAGAATCATGTGACATCATGGCATAAGTATTTCCATGAGGGAGAAAAGAAAACCACAAAGGTATGGGTTTGATACTTCTCTAGTCACTAAACATTCAATCTATCTAGCACATGACATAAATCAAGAGGAACCCTCAACATTTGAGGAAACAAAGAAGAAATCAGAATGGAGGCATGCAATGGAAGAATAAATTGAATCCCTTGAGGAGAATGACACTTGGAAGTTAGTTCCTAAGTCTCCATTAATGAAAGTGATAGGTTCAAGATGGATTTACAAATTGAAGTAGAACTCAAATGGCTCCATTAATAGGTATAAGGCAAGGCTTGTGGAAAAAGGCTTTGCACAAACTCAGGGAGTTGATTATGAGGAGGCCTTCTGTCCTGTGGCAAAGATTCCTACAATTAGGGTTCTGCTTAGTATTGCCTCTTCCAAGAATTGGAAGATGCTTCAATTGGATGTAAAAAATGCATTTCTTAATGGATGGATAACAGAAGAGGTGTATATGGCACAACCACCTACTTTTGAGAATCACATATATCGTGATTATGTGTGTGAACTTAATAAAGCTTTATATGAACTCAAAAAAGCCCCAAGGGCTTAGAATCACATGCTTGTCTCATTCTTGCAGGACAAAGGATTTCAACCTAGCAAAGCAGATTCATCTCTCTTCATAAAAAAAAGTAACTCTGAAGTCATCTATTTGTGTGTGTATGTGGATGATATTATACTAATAGGAAATGATGTAGATGGAATCAAGAAAGTCAAGGAGTAGACGAAAGAAGAGTTTAAGATAAGTGACTTAGGGTCACTCACATACTTCCTAAGATCGGAAGTGGTTTACAAGGATCATGGTCTATATCTTACTCAAAGAAAGTACATTAAAGACTTGTTGACAAAGTTCAAAATGCAAGATTGTAGGATTGCAATACTCCAATGGAGGTTAATCATAAATTGAGCTCACATGAAGGTGAACTCATAGAAGATGTGACAAGTTATCAAAGCCTTTTGGGTAGCTTGAACTATGCCATATTGACAAGGGTTGATGTATGTTATAGTGTGAGTGTGCTAAGTCACTTTATGCACACACCCAAGAAACCTTACATGGAAGCTGTCAAGAGGATACTCAGATATCTCAAATGGACCATGAATGAGGGGTTATACTACCCTTATGTATCCGATTTAAGTTTGAAATTGTTCTCTGATGCTGATTGGGTTGGCTCCAAGGAAGACAAAAGGAGCACCTCAGGATATCTCACCTTTGCAGGTTCAAAACTTGTCTCATGGTTATCCAAGAAGCAATTACAGTTGCTCTCTCTTCTACTGAAGGTGAATACAGAGGTCTTGCCATAGCTACTCAAGTAGCAGGGCTTCATGTCATATCAGAGTGTGGTCTCAAGGCACACATATGTACCAGTAAGTCCATTGTAAGAGATATAGTCTCGATTTACACCTAAGATGGCTACATCTCCCATCATACCATCAATGTTTCATTTTCCCTTAGCTTTTGTTGGTCTTTACTCTAGGATCAATGGCTTGTCATTTTCCATTCATCTCTTCCAGAGTCCACTTACCTCATTTATAGTGGGATTCTGAGCATACAATGTTCCATTCATGGAGTCCGACATCTTTCCATTCTCCATAGGATACTCTTGGATCTACATGGATGCATCAAGTTGGATCCTTTTTGAGCCATCTTCTCAATTCAGAGGGGGCTTTCATGGTCCTACCGACACATATGAGGACTTTGTACATTCCATGGAGGACTACACCATACATATGCACTATCATTTGATTATAATTTCATGCTTCATGTTTTACATTTCATTCTTACAAGAGCTACTTCTTGGCAATAAAATAGTGGATATTTTCAAAGATTCGGAGGCTCCCACATACCACATGGAGTCATCCTATCTATCTCACATGGAGGTGATCTCGCCTACGGAGATCTTATTTCCTTCCTTTACCTCATTGGTGGCATACCTATGGAACACCCACTTGATCAATCTGGTGGGCATCTTATGGAGTACCTAGCAATCACACATGGTCGATCCCACATGGAGGCTATGGATTTCCACATGAAGATTTTCTTTTTGGTGTTCACATTGTTGTTGCTACACTCATGGTGGACATATTTTTCATACCCTAGCAACCTCCATACTCTACGAAATGGAACCGCAGAGGGGGTGTTGCAAATATGAGTGCATTTCCATTTTGTATCTAAGAAATACTTAAATTCCATTTCATTTCCTTTTTATATTGTATCTCATTGTATTTGGGTGCCTTTCCATTTGCTTCTGCCATTGTATTTATTCTCCTTCAACGGAATTATCCCACATATGATGTACTTTTGAGAGCCCCCTTATAGTTGGAGGGCGCCTCTCCCCTCATTTTGTACTTGGTTAGAAGCTTGATGAGCCTACTCTATGCTCTTTCCAAGCTCACTCTAATCCATATGAGTTTTCCCATCTCATGGTCTACTCACTTTTGAGTCTCACACTCCTTCATTTTGTGAGTACACTCTTTTTTTCATTTTGCTTTTGGACGAGTACTCTCTACATAAACTTTTTGAGGCAACACTCTAATTGGCAATCAACCATACAAAAGAGGTCACAACAATATCTTAAGATTCTCCATACAAGAATATGATTGCTTTGCAATTCTAAAAATGGCACATGAAGGTGTGTTCAAAGTCCATTTCTTGCCTAAGAGATATGCCAAAATGATCCACATTTTAGAACTCTTGTGTCCCATATTCCATAAAGATACCAAAGAATTTGTCAAAAGATATGAAATATGTCAAAGACCAAAGTATCCAACTCCAAGAGATGACATGCAATAGAGACCTATGATTAGTAACAGAGCCTTTGCTAGTGGGGAATAGAATTTTGGTCCAATCATTCCACTTTTATGTAGCTCTCACTCAGAATATATAATTGTGACTATTGATTATCTAACAAAATGGGTTGAGCTGAAGGCAATTATGAAGAACGATTGGCAAACAATGACCAAGTTTCAAACATGATATTACTTTCTTGTTGACTTTAGGCCATTTATTAGTTCGTTATCAAACATGATATTACTTTCTTGTTGACTTTAGGCCATTTATTAGTTCGTTAGTTTCCATGTGGGTAGTGTTGAATTTTTGTAAAAGAGGCTACTCCGTTTTAGCCCAAAATTGTGTCATATTTGGATGCTTGAGCTTACTTCTTCATTGATTCCTTTGTTTGGGGTTGGAATTGAGTTTAAATGCCCCCCCCCCTTCCCCCCTTGAACTTGTAACATTCAAAATATTATTTCTAGTAGAAGTCTTCGTCATAATTTGACAAGTCAAGTGACTGATACATCATGCATAATCACAATAATACATAGAGTGGTACTATTGATCCACATAATCAATATTTGCATTAAGCTGTAGATCTTCTTCATCACAACTAAGATCATTGCCTACTAACTAACCTAGAACTAGATGTTCATACAAATTAGTATCCATCACTATATATTTTTTAGTTAAATTTGATTTATATTTTGTGTGATGTAATGAGCTTGTAGTGGACTCAAGTGTAGGGGAATCCTTCATCATTGCGTGTGCACCCACTAACATTGTTAATGGCTTCAAAAGAGCACTAGATGGTTTTGTTTGTCGCTTGAATAATCAGTGTGTGCTTAGCCATGTCCACGGAGGTTGTGTGCTTGTCCAATCATAGGTGCCTCAAGATGACATATTTTGGTGAGTCACGACCGTGGAAAACTATGAATGTAGTTCATATGGGGCATATATTAATGGATATCATAATAGTGTTTTTCCCTATACATTGGATATGTGTGCTACTGACAACTATTAGTGAAACTTGTGCTGTGTGAGTAGAGGATATCCATGTGGCAACTAGTGATTGTCTGATGCTATTACATGAAACTCCTATGCCAATTAGTGAATTGAACACACTTGCGGTGTGGAAGCAAACTTGGATGTTAGCAAATGTGTGTGAACAAGCATGTGGACCACACTCATTGTATGCAACAACTCGATAGATGTCATCAAACATTTGTGTCCATGGTCATTGCTTATTCATCTCTTTGTATTATTCATGATTTCCTCTTAGTGATATGCTCGACTAATTCTTGTTGGGAATCTTCTTTAATATTTTGGCTTCAATGTCTCTAAAGTTGGGGAAGCATGTCTTGTGTAAGAGGTTTCTGGTATAGCTTCACTCTCCAACCACTAAAGTAGTTTGGAAAGACATGCTTTTCAAGTGTGAACAAACTAACTACTCCACTTGAAGATACATGGGTAACTATGATTGACTTCTAGCCCTTGTTTTTAAAACATATTGACATGTTTCTTAAGCATGTATACGAGGAAAAATTCTTCTACTTGCAAATCTTTATCAATGGATGTATGCGTTGTAGTACGATTTATGCTGCATCTTAGCACATAGATGCCGTGGATACATTGATTTGAGTTTCTTGAAGCTACTATAACTCATCCTTAGTCAAGTATCCTTCAAAATGGTTTGGCTTTTCCTTGATTGTCTACCAAGTTTGACTATATCCTAGATGTTCTTTACACAACCTCTTATATCATTCATTAATTCATTATGAACTTCTATAAAACTTAGCATATTTAACATAGGTATGTGCCTTAAACAATTTTCCACTGCATTTAACTAGTCTTTTATATATCTAAGTTCACAATTGAATCCTTTAAGGATTTTGGACCATCTCACTTTTTTACCTTTTAAATTTGATCATTTGCCAACCATTTGATACTCTCTTCATCAAGAACTATAGTTATTTTGGTTCCCAATAGATAATGATTCCACTTGTTTAATGCATTTGTAATCGTGAACATTCTGTGTTGATAGGTAGAATAGATTTGTTGCATTGTGTTTAACTTACTAATTTCAAATACTATGGGCTGAACCTCGTGACTCAATACATCTCCAAATGCATGTGCCATTGCATCTATTTCTACCATGAATGGTTTATAGATATCCACAATTTGTAGAATCGGGGCCAAAGTAATAGCTTGATTAAGTTGTTTCATACATTCTACTCGTTTTATATCCATCTAAGGAGCCATGAATAACCCTTTAATTGATTAGTTAAGATTATTGCTATGTTGGATTAGTTCGAAATCCCAAGAAAACTTTGGAGCTCTTTGATAGTCTTAGGGCTTGAACCTTCTCCTATGTTTGGGGTTCCCACCCTGAGGGGGGTCTTTCTTCATTTTGTTTTTGGAAAAATACCATCAAAAGGGACATATGGATAGGAATACATGGACTTTTAGCTACTTTTGTTAGGTTTTTGATACCAATGTTAATTCCTCCATATGATACATGAGAAATGATGAGCTTCTCACCACCCAACCATCTATTATATAGTCTCTCTCAAGACGCTTCTCCTAAGGAAAGCACACACATGACTTCCATGTGTCCAAGACTCCAAGTGGTAAATGCATACAAGTGTGCATATGTCTTAATGGAGGGTTCTAGAAGTCTTTAAAAACCTTTGACAAAATATGCATCCCACATCTCCCAAGGGATTTGAGCCTAAGACTTTCTCATTCCCACCCATGAGACGTAACTGTTGGAGTTTATTGACCTCCAAAGTATAGCAGGAAGTAGGTGGAACCCCCTAGGAACAAGTTGACCTTCTCACAAACTTCATCATAGAAAACCAGTCATGCTTGCAGAGCTTACTACTCTCTACTCACTCAAATGTTTTTAAAACTGTTTTAACCACATATACTAGAGACCAAGAGCTTTCCAATGAGCCAAAGAACACTCAATTTGGATAAATACTCAATGAGCTATGACCTCTGCAATATGCAGCTTTAATGGAGACCTTGAAACAGAGATGAACCTGAGGACATACATCACTTGCAGAGACTACTGCTCTTAACTCACAACTCCAATGAATCTGAAAATTTCCAGAATACAAATAGACTTGGAGAGCTTTCTAACAAGCCAAAGAACACATGATTTGGATACATACACAAGGAGATATGACCTCTGCAAGTTGGATGTTTAATGGAGACCTTCAGCATGGATAAAAAACAGAGAACACACACTACTTGCAGAGAGTGTTGCTCTCAGCTCACAAATCCAATGATTATGAAAATTGGTACTATGAAAGTAGACAAGAAGAGCTTTCAAATGAGCTATCAAACATGTAATTTGGATATATAATGAGGGAGATACAAGCTCTGCAAGCTCTGCATACAAAAAACTAGAGTAGCATAGAGATACTCTCTTGGACATCCCACAAGATCACGACTTTTCTCCTCTTTTTATAGCATGGGAAACTAATCTAAAACCTTCCTAATACATCTAAATTCGTGGTAGACACTTGGATGGAGGTATTACATGACTCAAGTGCTCAAATAAGCAAAGTATTGATGGACTTTGAGAACTAGCCACATCGACCTTCCACTAGGACACCACTGAAGCTCCCTTGTGACTCACTAATTTGACTCACCATGTTCTAGAACTCACGTGGTATTTTTGCTAAATTTTATAAATAATATGAGCCTTCTTGAAGTATTTGAAGACTTCCCAAAGGTATTTACATAATTTGAAACTTGTACCCTACATAAAACAAATGTTCGCAACAGTAACCACCAATCCATGCTTCTAGCTTGCTTAGGCCTTTGACAACTTTATTTTTTATCTTGACTTTGGTAATTTTTCTTATTTGAAAACACTAATGGAGGAACCTAGCAAAGAAATCAATATTGATAGGTTCTTTGTAGATACCCCATCTCAATAAGTACCATGAGAATTGTTATGCAACAATGGATAGAGAAATAAGAAAGAAGTGAAAAACCTCAAAGTCAAAGAGATCCAAATAAATAAATTTAATAAGGGATGCACCAAGAATACAAGGCAAATACGCTCTCCTCAGACTTCTCCTTCAAAAGATCAAGAATTATACTCTATCCTTGTAGTTGCTTTTGTAGAGATCTCATCACTAATGCAAACATTGAATCAATGTCACCACCAAGTAGCCACTTAGAAAGCTCCATATCATGGATACTATGAATGGGAATAGAGCGTTCATGATACTATAGGGGCAATTAATGACCATTCATGGGTGAGCTTCTATGTACAAGAAGAATGAAAAATTTATTTATCATACTAGATCATGGTCAAAGGTCGCATATTCACGTCCATGCAATGACCAAAAGGCATGCCCACTCATTCCAAGTTGATTCATGCTCATGTAAGCTCAATCAAGACGGGGTGGTAGTGGTAGATGAAGACTCAACTAACATTCCACCCCCATAGTTCTTGAAGTAATTGGATGGAATAACTAAGGCACAGAAGGACCCAAGAGGTCTTGTATAAATAGATGTATACTATTGATGAAGGTTGTGTTCTTCATTGCTTTGAGTGGAGAAATATCAACACTCATAGTTGTCTTATCCACACTTTAACTTTTCTCTACCATGACTATATTAAGATGAAGTGGATCAATGAAAAAAGGGACTCTTTCTTTGGTAAACATGCACAAGCTTACCTTGAGTAACTTTGCATCACTAATCAAGACATAAACAATCTTCTATATCAAAGGGATAGGTGTTGGATTCATGCTTGATGGATTTGTGAGGGATCATTAAGAGATCTCCTTGGAGGTCCTCTTAATAGCTTTGATACCACTTAAAATATCTTAACACAACCCATAAAGGTAGTTTCCTTGGTTGTTTTTTATATGTTGTGTTGATAGTTGACTTATCCAAGCTTGAATTCTTCTCTATCCATACCTTAACAATGTACACAGAATGAGTAACAAATGATGCTTGTGGAAAGATACTATTTACCTACACAAGTTGGATAGCTAGGAGAAAGGAGAGCAATATGAAAACCTTTTGTATAGTGAGGCTTGCAACAAGGACAACCTCACGTAAAGATGGGACATTAGCTTTTACAAATTTCATGTGATTATAGCAATATGTAGACTTACATACAAAGCAATAGAGGAAGGGTATGCATATAAATAGACTAGTATTAGTTTCTTGATTCAATATGCTACTTAAGAACAAAATAAGTTTGTGTTTTTTTCTTTCCATAAGTATTCATATTTACACAAAAGTGAAACTTAGGATCTATTGTAGTAGCTACAATGCATCTATGACTAGTTCTTGATTGGAACAAACAAGGCAATTTTAGATTTCACCTTGTGTTTGGGTTTTTGAACTAACTTGTATTTTATTTTTCACTTGTTTTATTATTTATTAATATGTGATGGTAATGTCTGATGAAATACTTTTCGGCATGCACCTCATGCCCGTTGATAGAGGAAATGGGGTGAAATCAACTTTGGAAAACCAGGGAAAATGGAGCTAAATGTGAGCAATGAACAATAGATTTGGAGATATTGAAAAAAATATGAGAAAATATAGAGATACATTAAAGACAAAGCTAGCTTGCATGGCTAAGTTGCCAACAATGCGATATATGAATTGACAATCATAGGCAACTTTGATCAAGAAAGAGAATATTAGGGTGTCAATGAGAGTATTGTGAGGAAAATTGTGGGTTATTTTCATGGGCTAACCAAGCACATGAACCTTGAATAGAAGAAGTTAGTACTTAATGGAATATTCTTGTCTCCATCCATCAAATAACTTCACAATGCTGACAAATAAAAATGAATTGATAGCATCTATGATATTAAGAAACTTGTGAAAATCAATATATAGCATGAACAAATCTTCTCATGACATTATGCTCAAGAGATCTAGTCTAATGATTATATTAAATATTAAAATGCTCTCATAATATAATCAAGCCAATATTATTTTGGTTTCTAAGTTGGTTGGTGTCAATAGAAAACACCTCTATGAGACGATAATGCGGTTAAGTCAAGTGGATGATGGACAAAGATTTTTAAAGAGGACTACAAGATGTAAAAACCAATTATCTAGATTAATAATGAGGTCAAAGAATCAATCATCATCTTTTAGACAAATGAGAGTGGGGTATCAATGAATAAGAAAGATTTATGCTATAAATATTTGAAAGGAATCAACATGAAAAGCATCATGGTCACCTTCTTGATGTATCTTGTGCTCTAGATAGATGATTTTTGTTTTGTTTTTTTTTTTTTTTGGGGGAGGGGAGGGGGGATGATAAATCCTCTACAATCGATACACATATAAAATTGTATCTCCATTTTACTCTACTAGCGAGTTGATATTCCATATCACCTAGTCTAGAGGAGAGTAGAGATCCAAGCATTCAATAGATTCTTCAATGGATTCTTCTTAATAATGTCAAATGGAGTGGAGAGAAGGAAACGAAAAGAAATTGTGATGATGACTATTGTAGAAGATATGGAGGACTTTAATATCTTCACCGCTTGCTTATCATAATGTAGGAATTCTTTAATCCTTTTGGAATATGCTACATTATTATTACATTAGGCAAATAACAATCGGAAAAGGGGCCGTTTGTTAATGATGGATTAAGAAAATAAAAAAATAGTCTTTCCACGTGTACAAAAATATAACATTCCCATCTTTTTTAATCCTCCAAATGTGCTCTAAAAGCACCGTTAAGGCAATGGAATTTCTTGTATTCAGTGTACAATTTTTTGTTTTCATAAAAAAACGGATATCTTTGTACGCCACACAATGCAAATCTTTAAATTTCAAAGAGAATAGATTTTGGAGATAAGAAATATTTTTTGGTTCACAAAATTCCATGACATTTTGGTAACACTTGATACATTAAATCAAAAGTGTCTCAGTTTTCCATGTGAACATCACAAATATTTTGTCTATAAATACTCGCAAAGTTTGTGAGTCTCGATTTCCTGCTTTGAGCATTCTCTATTATTTCTCTGAGTGTTCAAATGGCTTCTACTTCTCGTCATCCTTCCAATCATCTAACCTCATGCCAAGTTTACAATAGAAGATGGGATTCCTTATGGAAACCTCAATCTGTGTAGATAAATGATTGGGTGACTATGCTTCCTAGTTGCAGAGGTGCCCATAAAGTGAAGCGAGCTAAAAGAGATGACTCAAAAGAACATTGGAAAGGTCATATTCTCAGTTTCAAATTAAGAAGACATGGCTGATTTGCAAGAGTTCAACATGTGTATAGTGCTAAGGATCTGGTTCTAAACAACCATCTATGTTTCCCCTGGTATTTTAAGTGAATTTTGACAATGATCTTTAATCATTTTTAGTTGTTTTTGTTTACAAGATATATGTTCTTGTGTTACAGATATTTTTCCTTCCAATGTTCAAGAGTGGCAACCTGTAGAATGTTTAACAAGAACATTTAAAGTTCTTCATAAGGACTATGCAGATCTTATGTATGCAGACAAATCTGTTACATTTTTCAAAAGCATTCAATTATTTGTCTATTTTGCAAATTATCAAGTACCATCAGGGAGGAATGCATATGGAAATCTTGTATATCTACGTGCTCCTTGCATCTATTCATTAGATTGGGAGTCTCCTGATCAATCAACAATTTCAAGTTTTCTATGCAAGATGAAAGATGATATTTAAAGGGAAATGTCAACAAACAGAATTTTTTCGAAGGATTAAGATTCAATGATTTTTGCCTCTTCACATTTTTGTAGCATGTTTTTAAAACACGCTATTACAGAAAACAAAAATAATGTGATTGAATAGGAGTTTCAACTTCAGATATTGATGATGTTTTAGGCAAAGAATGGGATAGCAAAGAAGTTCAAAAACTAGGTGACATCATTTTCTATAAAGTTAGTCCAAATTCTCTTTCAATTTCATAGCAAATATCTCAACAATCTCTAGTGTTAGGTGTTGATATATTTAGGTAGTGATGTGTGTGAACACAGTAGGACCGTCGGGGCACTTTTTTCCCTCTTTTGGAGGTTTTTTTCCCCGGCTTGTATATACGCCTATTGCCCTAATGGGCTACTTATCTTTGTACATTCTCTAGTAATACATTTAGTATTGTGTGTTGTGCTCCTAGCTTCTTCTTCTTCCTTGTGTTGTTCATGCTTCCGCAGACATCTAACTCCAACAATTGGTATCAGAGCAGGTCGTCGCTTCATCTAGGGCACCGTCGACACTCCTCCGTTTGTAGTCTCAGAATCGTATGAGTTTTGGTGAGCATACTCAGGGTCCCATATCAAAACAGCTCTGCTTTGTGGTGCCAAAATCGCGATCTAAGCTCGTTTCGGCCTCCGAACGCACTATCGCAGTGCTTGTGCAGGCTATTTCATCTTTTTGTGCCACAGGTATATAACTGTTTCTATTCGCCAGTATAAGCATCTCAAAGTCTGCTATAGGTTTAGTAGAATTTGTCTCGGCAGTTCCGTTCAACTTTTTGAGATACAGTCAATTTTTTGCATCAAGGTATTTTAGTCACCGGCCATGGCTGAAAGCAGTGATGTATTCCATATGTTGGCTATTGAGGATAAGTTGGATGGTACCAACTACCCATTATGGGCTTATATGATGCGACATGTATTGGTTGCAAAAGGATTGTGGAACATTGTGCAGGGTGTTGAAAGACGTCCTGTTACACCTGTAACAACAGGTACTGTGAATACAGGTGCTGGAGCTGATGAAGATGGTGTCAAAGATGATATTGTGCATATTCCTGTTCGTGCTGTTGTTTCTGCTGCACCTACTATAAAGCAGATTCGTTGGGATGGCAGAGATGCCCAGGCACATGCATTGACAGCTTTGTCTGTCAAACGTGCCATTATTCCTCATATTCGCTCTTGCAGAACAGCTAAGGATGCTTGGGAGACACTTACCACATTGTACCAAGCTAGGAATGAGGCTCGTGTTGCTTACCTCCGAAAATAGTTCGAGAGTGAGCACATGAATGAAGGTGATTCTATGGACAGTTTACTAACGAAGATCAAAGATTTGAAGGAACAGTTGATTTCTACTGATGAGGTTATACCAGATAGCTCACTTGTGCAGACCGTTCTGAATGGTCTTCCGGATTCATATCAGAGTTTTGCTTCTCCTCTTCGGTTGATGATGAAAGGCAATCCGAATGCCTTATCATTTGAGGAGTTAGTCTCTGTTCTGTTGTAGGAAGATCAGTCCAGGCAAAACAGGTCCATTATGTGAGTTGCAGATCAAGCTTTCCTGGCTAGTCAGAAGGGCAAAGGAAAATGGAGCTTTCAACTAGTAAGCAAAAATCTGCTAATTCTGCATATTCGAAGAAGGAAGATAAAGATGAGAAGAAATCAGAAAAGCAGAAATTGTTTTGTAAGTATTGTAAAGGGAATGATCATATCATAAAGAACTGTCCAAAACTGGCTGCTAAAGAGGCAAAGAAGAAAGAGGCTGGAATGGTTGTTGCAGAGGCCTCTACACCAAAAACAGAGTCTGCAAATCTTATGCAGGAAGAAGAATGGGCATTTACTACTGTCTGCACTTTTGACCCATCTTCTCATGATCAGTGCATGTCTGTAGTAGACTGAGATGTTTGGTATTTTGATAGTGGGGAAACCAAACATATTACCTCGCAGCGCAGTTTCTTCTCTTCACTCGAGCCTGCCCCTACAGGGAATATTGTTACATGCACCAATAACATCTCTTATCCTATTATGGGAGTTGGTAAGATCATTTTGACTATTGCTGATGGTAGTTCTTTCACTTTGTCAGATGCTTTATTTGTGTCAGGGATAAAAAAGAACCTGTTATCAGTTTCTGCATTAGCCAAGATTGTCTTGGTTGTAAAATTTGTTGATGATAGGTGTATAGTTCATAATCAAATGCCGATGTGATTATTTCTTCTGGCATTTTATGTTGTGGGCTATATAAGCTCATAGACTATGAAAGATCTGTAAATGATTTGGCATGTGCAGTAAATGATTCTCAGGCTATGTCATATGCAAAGCTTTGGCATGCATGCTTTGATCATCTGAATTTTGCTAGTTTGCTACGCCTGTAGAAATCTGAAATGGTGTCCTCGTTGCCCAAACTTGAGGCACCTGGAAAACATGTTTGTGAAGGCTGTATTTTGGGAAAAATGAAGCGTTCATCCTTTCCAAAAGATGGTTCAGTTCGGGCTACTCAGAAATTGCAGCTTGTACATAGTGATGTCTGTGGTCCTATGGAGACACCTTCTTTTGGGAATTATCTTTACTTCGTGACTTTCATCGATGATTTTTCCAGGCATGCATGGGTATATCCATTGAAGGCAAAGTCCAAAGTGTTCATGTGCTTCAAAAAAATTTTGGTTTTGGTTGAAAATCTGTCAGCATGTAAAATGGGCACCCTCCGTTTTGATCGGGGGGGGGGGGGGGATATATGTCTTCTGGTTTTAATGCATTTCTGGCTGAACATGGGATAAAACACCAGTGTACAGTGTCATATACACCTCAACAGAATGGACTTGCTGAACGAAAGAACATGTCACTCATGGAGATGGCAAGGTCTATGGTCAAGAGTCAGGCTTTACCACATAGTTTCTGGCTTGAGGTTGTCATGTGTGCAGCATATGTACTTAACAGGTGTCCCACTAAAGCACTACAGTCTATCACTCCATATGAGGCTTGGCATGATCGCAAGCCATCTGTTGCTCATCTGCATGTTTTTGGTTGTTTGGCATATGCACTAGTGCCTGAACAACATCGTAGAAAATTGGATGATAAGGCAGTAAAATGTATTTTTGTTGGGTATAGTTCTGAAAGTAAAGGCTATCATCTATATCGTCCATAGACTAAACACATTCAGGTTACCCGTGATGTTTTCTTTGTGGAAGATGCTATTCAGTCATTGCTTTCATGTACTAAGGAGACATCTGTTAGCTCCAAAGATGTGTATGATACTTTGATGCCTCTTTTTATAGGTGGACAATCTAGTGTTGGTCCTAATGAGGCAACTTCTCAGCCTTTGTAGGTTTCATATGATGATGTAGATCATTCCATTTCTGATGCAGATTTACATGATGCACTTGTTGATGAGAGAGCTGATATTGAGCAGGCAAAAACTATGCCAAAATGGTTGGTGCAGACTTTGCGTGACAGCAAATTAGATGCACCTTTGTCATATCGTACTCGTTTAGGCTCTCATAGTGCCTCCTTTGCATCAGATTGCTATGCTATGGCTGCATCTAGTCTCTGTGATGAGAATGAGCCTGTTTCTTTTGATGAAGCAAATAATTCAGAAAATTGGATGGCTACTATGCAATCTGAATATGATGCTATAATGAAGAATGGTACATGGTCTTTATGTGACTTGCCTCCTGGCAAGAAGGCCATTGGCACTAAGTGGGTATACAAGCTGAAGCGTAAACCTGATGGTACAGTTGACATGTATAAGGCTAGGCTTGTTGCAAAGGGTTATGTGCAGGAAAGAGGCATTGATTTTGATGAGACCTTTGCACCTACATGTCGTATGAATACTGTTCGGAGCATTTGTGCACTTGCAGCCCATCATGGTTGGAATGTACATCAGTTGGACATTAAAACAACATTTCTGAATGGTGACTTGCATGAAGAAGTGTATGTTTTTCAGCCCCGTGGCTTTGTGCAGAAAGGGCATGAAAACCAGGTGTGCAGGTTAAAGAAGGCATTATATGGTTTAAAGCAAGCACCACGTGCTTGGTATGAGAAGATACATGCCTATCTGATTGCACATGGTTTTGAGAATAGTCCAACTGAAAGCACCTTATACGTTAAGCATGCTAATGATGTGCTTCTGATCATTGTTGTCTATGTTGACGACATGCTGCTCACTAGTCCTATTGAGCAGCATATTGCTGATTTCAAGGCTGATTTGCATGCCTCATTTGAGATGTCTGATTTGGAGCATTTGCATCACTATTTGGGCATTCAATTTATGCAAGGTGATGGTGGAATGGCTTTGTGTCAAACGAAATATATTGACATATTATTGCAGTGTTTTGGCCTTGAAGACTATAAGCCTATTGCCACTCCTATGGAGACAGGTTTACGATTGAGTCTTCATGATGCTGGAAATGCATTTGATGCTACTCTCTATCAGCAGGTTGTTGGATGCTTGATTTACTTATGCATTACTTGGCCAGATATTCAGTTTGTTGTCTCACAGATGAGCAGGTTTATGCATTGCCCAGGAGTCACGCATTGGAAGGTGGTTAAGCGCATCTTTCGCTACTTGAGTGCTACTTAGCTACTTGGGTTGTTTTATCCCAAGGGGGTATCACTACCGCCATATTTGCATGCTTTTTCTGACTCAGATTGGGTTGGTTGCTATGACACTCGTGTGTCCACCAGTGGTTTTTGCTTCATGCTTGATAGCTTATGTATATCTTGGTTGAGCAAGAAGCAGCCTACTGTGGCCACTTCCAATTGTGAGGCTGAGTATAGGGCAGCTTTCATAGCGATTGTTGAGTGTGTGTGGCTCAGATGCCTTATGGCTGATTTGGGTGTTGGCCAGTCTTCAGCCGTCACCATCTTCACTGACAGTCAGAGCGCATTGGCAGTTGCGAGGAACCCTGTGTTCCATGCTCACACTACACATTGAGGTGCATTATCACTATGTCAGGGAGAGGTTCTCTACTGGGGAGATCAACTTGGCATATGTGCCCATGCAAGAAAACATAGCAGACCTTTTCACGAAGGCTCTGCCTAGGGAGAAGTTTGAAGCTTTCCGCAAAGCTTTGGGCTTACTTCCTTTTGTGGAGTGATTTCCACATAGCTTGGCACTTCCTTATACATAAGTGCCAGCTCCTTGTTCACCGCATCACTCCCAGGGGGGGATTTTTTGATATATTTAGGTAGTGATGTGTGTGAACACACTAGGACCCCTGGGGCACTTTTTTCCCTCTTTAGGAGGTTTTTTTCCCCGGCTTGTATATACTCCTATTGCCCTAATGGGCTACTTATCTTTGTACATTCTCTAGTAATACATTCAGTATTGTGTGTTGTGCTCCAAGCTTCTTCTTCTTCCTTGTGTTGTTCGCGTGCTTCCGCAGACATCTAACTCCAACATTAGGATTTGACTACAAAAGATCGGAAAAAAAGCTTGGAGTCTAGTAATCCTTGGATTCAGAGGAGAACTCTCTAGAATCTGAGTTAGAATTACTGATGCATCTAGTTTTTCAACCCAAGAGAATGATTGTGACTGCAAATTGGAAACTCAAAAATGTTAGAGAGCTTCTTGAGTACCTTGATGAGGTTCCACCACAGTTTAGGTTCTCTATTGATGGTACAATGGTAAACATTAGATTAAGGAAACCATTATCTTGCATTACTTGCTTGCCACCCAAAGTGATAAAGTTTCAACCTTTGAGAATGTAACCACTCTTGCCCAATTTTCTTCCACCAAAAGTGCTAATATTTTATCTTAAATGAAAACAAAGGCATTGAGTGTTCAATATTTTTTCACTTCTTTTTTATGTATGCACTCTTCATATTCCTCTTGGCTTTGTTATGCTTTATATCTTTGGTCTTGGAATGTTCCTATTGTTCAAAGACTTTTCCTTGATGGAGCAATATTGATAATATCAAAGAATTTCTCATCATTGATATCAAGAGGTTCTATGGCTTTGTTGAATCCGTATGTAAGCCTCGACACAACAACATAGTCTTTGGCCATTAATGTCACCCTGTGATAATGTGCAGCACATAAATAAGTCTCATTCATGATGTCGATTACAAAGTCTTATGCAGCCTCTTGCAAGCATAGAAGCAATTGAGTTTGGCATTTCACATTCACGAATGAGTAGAGATTTTTGGAGATTTTTAGAGATTCACGAATGAGTAGAGATTTAGTTTTCCACATCATTGAGTAGAGATTTTTGGATATGTCTTTTGCGACTCTCATGAATGGAAGTCTTGAGATGAGGAGTCCCACAGACTTCTGAGCCCTTCTAATTTCCCTCCATGATTTGACATGCTCCTTTACCCTCTTCTTTGAATATGCCTTTTGAGGATCACCCTGATTCTAGGTATTTTTGGTTTGATCCTCATTAGCTTAGTTCTTTGAAGCAGGTGCCCCATGATTCTATTCTTCAATAGCGTAGAGCTTTCTAGCATTCTTCTTTGTCCTGGCCGTGATCTATTGGCAAAACGAATGAGAGGACTATCAAACCTATGGATATGAGCATAAAAAAGCAAACAAATGAAAGGAATTCAAGACACAACCAATTCAAGCGATTAGGGTGATCCAAAAATCTCTTACTCCTCTTATCGCTTGAATCAGTCATGTGAAGTGATGCACGCTTTGAAGTGCTTTCATCTGTATTTCATGACATTTATCAAATAATCATCCTATTTTACTCATATAAAACAAGAAAATGAAAGGAATTCAAGAAACAACCAATTAATGCAATTAGGGCATTCAAAAAAAATCGGATTCCTCTTATCACTTGCTCGTGTCAAATTATTCAAGCTCCCAAAGTGTTTTCATATGTATTCCATGACATTAATCAAATAATCTAGCTCTAATACTTAGCACTCGAATCGATCACATCAAACTATTCAACTCAAAGTGTTTTCATGTGAATTCCATGACATTAATCATCTAATTTGGTTCCAATACTCGAAAAAAGCAAGAAATGAAAGGAATTCAAGAAATTAGGGTCCTCCATAAATTTTTGATTCCTCTAATTGTTTGAATCGAGCGTGTCAAATTATGAAAACTCTATGTCTTAATTCATCCACACAAATGATTCATGCAATTAGGGCCATCCGTGCTTTTTCGCATGGCTCATATCGCTTGAATCAGTCACATCTTGTAACTTCAACCTCAAGAATTGTTGAATGTGAAATTCATCTCATATTAAAACACTTAAAAGACAAGAAACAGAAAATAAAAATCATATACTTATTCTCTTTGGACATGACCAATTAAAGCGATTAGGGCCATCCAAGCTTTTCTAATGGACCTAATCACTTGAATCGATCGTCTCCAAAAGAATTTTCATATTTCTTATTACATAAGTGGATGATTTCAAAAAGCAAAGAAACCCATATATTACCTTGCACACAAAGAGACTTCAACAAGGAATGAGTTGTTTCTTGCAGAAGAGGCTCAGAAAAGGATTGCAAAGAAAACTATGGAGAACTAAGAGACACAAGAGAGATCACAAAAAAAAATGGCACAAATGAAGTGAGGAGCTTATATAGGATATGTGGGGTGAGTTGGTAATTGATGCCATATGGCACCACCCAATTGGTCCACATCATTCAACAATTGGAAATTTCAACGTAAATTGCCACATGTCAACTTTTCATTGGTCCATGTCATTCTACATTTAAATTTTGAGGTGGGATTTCCATGTGTCAAGCTTTGATTAGTCCACATCGTTTGATCATTTCCTTGCTAATATAAATATAAGCTCCCTTGGCTTTTGCTCATTTTCTACCTTCAAAAAATTTTTGCATCCATACTTACGCACTCCTACCTTGAATTCTAAGACAACCGATTCAAGCGATAGTGCCTGTTTGACCATCTTTGATTGCCTTTATTTGCTTGCATCAATCGTACCTTACATCTATAGGAGATCCATTTAGGATTTTGAGATGGAAGAGAAGAATGCAATTCTAAGTGTCTCTCCAACTGAGAAACTATTGGATTCCATGGTTTAAGAGGGCTTCATAGTTAACCATTTTCCATATGCAATGAAGATGTTCAATCCCACCTTCAATTTTGAATTGCTTGTAGACAAGAATAAGTCATTTCTTATGGATGGGTGGAATAGTTTCCTGAGCATAGCCAATGTACAGGAAGTTATTATTTCTAGCAAGAAATGTATCCACCCAAGCATCTTTGGGGAGGATCCTTTGGATAGGGCAAGAATTGTTGGTGCATGACAACCATCAATTGATGTTTTAGACAAAAGTTTGAAGTCAAAGGGTGAAGCAAAGACCAATATGTGAAGCTTGAAGTTAGTGCATGATCAAAGAATGAATTCTTGTATATACATGTACACTAGACTTGTATTTAACTCACTTATACCTTTGTTATGGTTAAGAGTTAAAAAATATATGCCTATATATACAAGTAGAATATCGGGGCATGTATGAGAGATGATTAATGACAAGTTGTAAGAGTCATTAGACACTTTAGAAGTGAAGAGTATATCTCTCATCAAATAGATGTGATGTTTTCTTGAATAGAAGAAAACTTGCGCCCGATATTTTGCTCAGTGCTCCTTCTCTGTTTATTCTTTTGTGAAATGCTTTTGTACAAGTCTAAGTCTATAGTTGAGTTACCTCTGTACAAATTGTGATCAGGCTGAAAGAATTGAAAATAGGAACATTTACATGTGTAAATGTGAAGAAGAGAAGACTGCAGCATGCGCAAATTCGATGATAATGTTTGGTTAGTTCTCCTTCTACAGTGTAAAGTTTTGAGCAAGCAAGCACTCATTCTTTAAGTTGGAAGGTAAGCTATCATGACTAAAAGCATTTGAATACAAGGTTTCTATATTAAGAGAACTATTGATTAGAAGTTGCAAGTGTCAAAGTCGATTGTAGAAAAGTACAGTTTTAGACATAGATGAATTGTTTGGAGTAAATCTCAAGATTTACTAAACCTTTTGAGAATTTTTAACTTGGAGAAGGTGTGCAACCTTTAGAAGATACCTCCTACAAAGTTTCATTAGAAACTTTACACATTTGGTCAGCAAATAAATGAGTTAAGTGCAATAGACTTTTCTGTGTAATGACTTTCTTCACATTTAGATAAAATCTTGATGATTTGGCATTGGTCTTCCAAAATTGGTTGAGGTTTTGAGTTGTTCTTGATATAGAGGTGCTCTAACATCAAGGATAGCTTGTTCTTTTGGAGATTAACACTCTCCATCAGTGGTATCAGAGCAAGAATCATCAAAATTGAAGAAAGGAAGACCCTGACTGTTGCAGTTATACAGAAATCAACCTTTGAAGATTCAAAAGGTGAAAGTTTGAAGTGAAAGTTAGAGAAGGACGCTTGAAGCTATCAAGAAGATCAAAAGGAACTACATTTGAAGTAAAGGTACACTTATTCCTCATAAAGCTTGAAGAATTTATTGCACAGGTGAAGAAAGGATGGGAGATTCTCTTCAGATAGAGAAATTGGATAGAGAAAATTATCCTGCTTGGTCTATGAGGATGGAAGCTCATCTTATGAGCAAAGATTCGATAGGATACATCACAGGTCAAGAAGAAAAACCAGAATTCAGAGATCCTAGTGTTCCAACTAGGGATGAGCTCTCATATTTGAAGACATGAATGAAGAAGGATGCTCAAGCTAGGAGCATAATCTACATGGGAGTCAATGACTACTTGCTACCTCATATTAGAGGACTTGAAAGTGCAAGTGATATATGGAATGCTTTGGAAGAGCATTTTCAAAACACTACAAAGTCAAGGAAGGCATCTTTATGGGCAGATTTTACCACATTCAAGAAGAAGGCTTATAAATCCATTTCTGATTATGTAACAAGGATGAAGGACATTGCAGATGCTCTAGGAGCAGTTGATGAAGATATTGAAAAGGACAAAATGGTAAGGCAAATCCTCACAGGTTTGAGAGGAGATGAGAAATGGAAGCCATTCACTTCATCCACTGAATTGTCATTAGATCATTTTACTCTTGATTTGAATCAGTTGTTAGGACATATGCTAACCTTTGAGCAGGATGTCAAAGGTGATGTTGATAAAAGTGCAAGTCAAGCAATGTATTCAAAGGACAAGAAGAAGATTAACAAAGGCAAGCAACAATTGAATGAAGATGAAGATACAAGTAGCCAAGCTAACTTCTTAAGAGGAAGAGGTGGTGGCAAAGGAAGAGGAAGAGGCAGAAGCAATAAAGATGGAGTCAAAGCTTGCTGGATTTGTGGTGAGACAAATCATTTAGCTCATGAATGTTGGCATAATAATCAAAATGGTGGAGGATATAATCAGAATTTTAATTCAAGAGGAAGAGGTAATAGAAACCAAAGAGGTAATTTCAGAGGTAGAGGTAGTAGAGGTTTCTTTGGAAGAAATGCAGGTAAAGGTTTCCAAAGTCAATCCTACAACAATACCTACTATAATTATGCTTCAGATCAAAACGAGGATTCAACCTTAATTATGAATGCAACTTGTGAAAGACAAAGTGAAGATCAAAGAGTCTTCTACATTGACTCAGGGTGTAGCAATCACCTGAGTGGTAACATAGCTTTGATGACTGATTTGGAGAATAAAATAAGTAATCATGTGGTACAAACAGGTGATAATACAAAGCATAATGTGAAGTCAATTGGATCAGTGAAAGCTAAGGATGGGAGCACTCTTCTGAGTAAGGTTTTGTATGTTCCTACAATTCCAAAGAATTTGATAAGTGTAGGGCAAATTGTTGAGAAATGTTATGAATTAAGGTTGGAGTTTTTGTGGAAGACCCTAGCAATGGGTATAAACAAATTGTTTCAGGGAAGAAAGAAGGAAGGCTATTCACATTGAAGATTCAAGGCAATGTTAGTCATGCCTTATTCACTTATGGAGGAAATAAGATCTTTGAGTTAGATCTTTGGCATAAAAGGCTTGGACATTTCAATGAAAGAGGTATTAAGGATATGATTAACAATGGTTTAGTGCTTGGATTACCTAATGTTGCAGGTGTCAAAGTCGATTGTAGAAAAGTACAGTTTTAGACATAGATGAATTGTTTGGAGTAAATCTCAAGATTTACTAAACCTTTTGAGAAGTTTTAACTTGAAGAAGGTGCGCAACATTTAGACAACACCTTGTACAAAGTTTCATTAGAAACTTTACACATTTGGTCAGCAAATGAATAAGTGCAGCAGACTTTTCTGTGTAATGACTTTCTTCACAGTTAGATAAAATCTTGATGATTTGGCATTGGTCTTCCAAAACTGGTTGAGGTTTTGAGTTGTTCTTGATATAGAGGTGCTCTAAAATCAAGGATAGCTTGTTCTTTTGGAGATTAGCACTCTCCATCAGGAATAACAAGAAAGTGTAGGAAGACTTCCCCCTTTCCTAGTGGGATGGACGTTTGCCCATAGCATGATAATGGTTGTGGTTTACTTCCAATGAATGTTGGATTTTTTATTTGGCTTGATCACACATCTAGTGACAACAATGAAGAAAATAATCTTGATGAAGAGAAAGAAGTATCTCTGGACATTAATATTCAGAAATTGATGTGAAAGAAATTGTTGAAGAGATTAACCTTCAAGCGGAACAACAAGAGGCTAAGAATTTTGATGCGGTACTTTTCAGAACAGAGACAGCCATTAGGGAGCTAGCAAAAGACATAAAGATCTCAAAAAAATCACTTCTTCTCCCAAAGCTTCCATATTACTTTATCTCTAGGAAGGACTTTATTCCTTTGTATTGCATTCAAGAGTTCTTCAACTTAAGAGAAGATTATTGCCTTATTGTAATAGCTGAATTTGATGAAACTACAAGGAAGTTTATAAACGAGAAGGAAGAAAGTAAAGAGAAATTTCCAAGCCTTGCCTTGAGCTTGTCAAATAATGCATTTAAAGATTCATCCAAAGCTCTTTCTAACTTCTTTGAAAGAGTACTTGCAGAGAAGCCAACACTTCCAAATGAATATTTTGACCAATGACAAAAAGATTTGGGGATTTACTCATTTGGACAAGGATACTCATTTGTGGAGGTTGATGAGGACAAAGGAACAATAAGAATTGATGTTGAAGAATTGATTCAAGATGAAGATTAGGTTAAGGTATGTCCAATATAACTTCCCTTGCAATTATGAATTATCTATGAGACACGATCGATTCAAGTGACTAGGCACATCCAAGACTTTCTGATGAGGCTATTCACTTGAATTGGTTGTGTCCTAGGTTCATTCAATTACATGAGTTTTTTTGTTTTCTCCTTATGCAATACCCTTATTCCTCATCATTCATAAATGCCTCACATCATATAAAGGCTAATTTACCTTTGTTTCTAATGATTGTGATATATGAATGATTCAAGCAATTAGTCCCATGAAAGATTTTTTTATGAGCCTAATCACCTGAATTGTTCGTGTCGTAGATTCATTTTCCCCAATACATATTGATCTCTCTTTGTTGTTGTTTTTGCATAAATCTATATTAGATGAAGACAATTATCTAAGCACGGCAAACAACACAAGCAAAGCTTTAGAGAATAAAGAAAAAGCAAAATTTGATATACATTCAATTATTCACTATCTTACAAAATTAAATCCAGGTTTATTCTGTGTTGTACAGAATCTATATAGTGAGGACCCTGATTTTGCAATGTTCTCTCTGAAGTCTCTATCTAAACCCATGGGATATTCCTCATTGCCATTTAAGGCATATAGGGTGTTGCTTCTTGAGAGAACAGCAACATTCACGATATTTGGCTATGCCTCAGGGCTAAATGCTTTTAGAGCTGGTTACTTCCTCTACTATTCTAGCTATGTATTGGCTGTAGAAATCTCAGATGTAAAAAGTATTGCTACCTATAGGAGGAAAGAGTATCTCACATACAGAGGAGATTTACGAGAGTAAGGAGTGTAATCCTCAAGTTACAGGAATAAAAAACATGACAACACATTTGGCAACCATGATGGGATTTGGTTTTCATAGAAGGCTCACAAGATACTAGAAGGTAGAACCAAAAAATTGGCACCTGACAACAACCATGTGGGACATTAGGATAGAGAGATCCCAACAAAGATTGACATATATCCACAATGTGTTTTGGCCTAAAGTATTCACTGCATGCAGAAGAGCAATCCCACATCCCAATTGACAATAAGGAGAGAATCAATAAGAATGTTTCGAGAACTGGTACTCCAAAAGAAGGTAAAAATACCACTCATTGTATTTCCACCCATTTATCATCATGATCATCTTATAGAAATAACACAATTGTTTTACTTTGCAACAATCACCACAATCAATACACAAAAGAGTGATTGTATCATAATCCAAGAGCATTGGGCATAAAATCAACCTTTAAGAGTAAAAATATTAGAGATGGAGCAACAAGTGGATGACTACCTTTAAGAGTAACAATATTAAAGATGGAGCAACAAGTGGATGACTCTAGTAGCAAGCCACACCAGCACAACAAGGAAATGAAGAAGTTCAAGATGAATTACAAAATTTGTGGCCAATCGTAGATGCCCTCAAGCTAAAAGTTCGGTGAAAAGACGCAGAGTATAGAAAACTATAGCAATGGGCTAATGAGTTACAAAATGGAAATCATGAGTTTATGATCTGGCAAGGATAATGTCAAAGATCGCGTCACATAACCACAGGACTCCATTCACACTCTAGAGAAAAGCATTACAGATCTCCAAAGCCAAATTTTTCAACAAGAAGATTTCTTCATGTTTGAGTGGAAGAAGTGAATCTACAAAAGCACATTATAATTTGAATGAAGCATCCAAGGCCAAAGATAAGGAAATAATGGACATGCATAGCCATATGAACAGAATAACAAGGTATAACTTACAAATTGTTGTTGAATTACAAGAAAGACTCACTAAACAAGAAGCAAAGGCAATGCGTTATGATGTAGTGCAATTAGGCTCCACCCCCAACAAGGCATGTTGTTGGACAAGAAAATAGTGCTAAGCTTACTCATGACCCTAGAAAGGAAACTAGAAAATACATATAATGAATATTTGCCCAATATGAAGGGCCTAGTACCTAACGAGCTAGTAGACGACCCTATGGATGAGTAACTACTTGGTTTAGTTCCTCAAAGCATGCTAGTGTTATGGTGATATCAAGGACTTCTACATTCAATTTTGATAAAAGATCCCGAATACATATTTTTATGTCATTTATCTTTTTAAAATCCATCTTCACCCTATAATTTGTACCTCTTATTTGTTTAACTGCGCTTAGATGTACTTGAAACCATAAAAAAACTTAACTAGTATTGAAAATACATCCCCCCCCCCCCCCCCCCCGATGATAGATGCATACAGATATGGCACATGTAATTTTGACAAGTCAGAATTACCTACCCTAAAATACCTATGCTGATAGATTGCACCAAGAGAAAGCAAATAAAAAAGGTAGCATGATCAAAATCCAAGGGCGTACTAAGGTTGCACAAGTTACAAAGGTTAATTAAGGATTTTGAAGATCTGGAAGTTGAGGAAGGTGAAGGGAAGCTATGGAGAGGAAGTAATTAGCTCACAAAACTTACTATACCCACAAATTGATTGATATAGTTACTTTATATTGATCGACCCCATTTGCAATGAAGAACAGCTCTCGATTGTAATCCTCTTTTATAGCATCAATTTTGTCTCCTTGTTTGTATTCGAGTCCATCTGCCTATTGTCTTTCCTTTTTAGCAAAATTATAATAAGGTTTTCTTATCATTTAGTGTTGTAAGTCTTTAATCGATGAAGATTATTCATGCATAGTTCTCGACTATGGAGATGTGAAGTATTTCTTTCTCGGTAATCTATTTTGTCTACTAGGCGTATATGAAGAACTCATTCATGTATATTGATCATTGGTTGTATAACATGAAGTTTGGTTAAGTAGTCCAGTTTAAGGCTATCAAGTTGTTCCTATACATGACAAATTGCAAGCTCTAAGTGAAGGATAGCAAACCAACGGTAGTAGTATCATACATTTGAATTTGGTTAGGCTAATTTTACATACTGTAATTTGGAGAGTCTTATCATACCCCTAGAAACACAGGGGGCAAACTACCCATTCCCCAACAAGGATGCCCACTTCGTTATAAAGTGCCTGGCCTCTCGAACCCCCTACGAAAGAAGTCCAATGCGGTCAAGTAATTTGGTAGCAATTTTTGGTGATTCTTGGTTGTTTGATCTATGGACTAAAGATTGTGGACTCCTCACGTTGACCTAAATCTGAAAACAAGGTCCATCTCCTAGCCATTACTTCAAGGTAGAAATCTCATCTAGATTTGTTAGATCTCTAAAATTGGATGACATAATGATCATCAATTTCTTCAATTTTTAGATCCATCTCTCACTTGGAACTGATGGGATTTGAAAACTTTTCAAGAGCTTGCCCACAAGACCATCAAGAATGTTAGTTTGGTCCTTGATGTTGCCACTTCAAGTGTTCTCATATACCTTAAACTTGTGGGGAAATGAACTGTGAATTTGGATCTCCATCGCCAAACATGAAATTCAAGGTAAAAATTACATTCGGGTTTAATGGGCCTCCAACCTTAAATGAGATAAGGATCATTACCTTTCGTATGCTACAGGATTTGTCCTTCCCTTGATAATAATGGAATCTTAGAGTACTCTTTGGAAGGTTCCTTTTACAACACCATCAGAAGTGTTAACTCGATCCTCAATGTTGTCAAACGTTAACATTCCCTTGAATGAGCATGCATTAGCAAGATGTTGAGACTGCTTTACACATCTTCCTTTCACTTACCAAAGTAGTTGCGTAAAGAAATCTTGAACTTTTTATCAATGAAGTTGCAAAGACCGAGCCACAATAGCTATGGTTGAATTACCTACTACAATAGCTATGGTTAAATATCAACATTGATGACACATTACAATCCCTCTCTCCTTTCCAAGTCTTGTTTCTTAACAATATATAGAACATAAGTTCAGATCTATGCATACTTGCAAACTTAAGGGACACACAAACACCAATGCATAAGAAACTACGACATCAACAAACTGTAGAAAGAAAAAGATCAAAATAAATCATTAAAATACATTGAATAACAAATCAAAATTTAAAAAAAAAAGAATGCGGTGAATGTAAATAAGAATCAAACAAAATTTAGTACTGAAAAAGAAAATAAAAAACATAAATAAAAGATGAACTTCACCTCAATAAATTTAAAGATTAAAAAATCAAATAATAATAATTTATCTTAATAATTGAACATTAAAAAGAAAAATAAAATAAAATGAGCATCGACTTCTACATCTAATCAAATTAGAACTTTCGGTTTCCAAAGTTTACCATTTATACCTTCTATATGATCATTCAACGACTTCAAATGCAAACAATAATAATAATATATCTTAATAATTGAACATTTAAAAATCAAATAATAATTGAATAAAATCAAATAATAATAATTTAATAATTATTATTATTAAATTATTATTATTTAATAAAATCAAATAATGATTGAACATTTAAAAATCAAATAATAATTGAATATCTTAATAATTATTATTATTTAAAATCAAATAATAATAATAATATATCTTAACAATTTGAAAAAAAAAAAAAAACATCAACTTCTATATCTAATCAAACAAGAACTTTCGGTTTCCAAAGTCTATCATTCATACCTCGTATATGATCATTCAACGACCACAAATGCAATTTCGTGAAACCTTATGATCATGTACTTCGTTGCATATCAATCACATAAAGTTGTCACAAGTAAAACAGGCAAGAAGTTGGGAGCAAGTACTGCAGCCCTCGATAGGAAGCATTAGGATCAGAGCTGAATGAAAGGATGAGAGGTGGAAGAAGAGATGGTTTCCTTGTGAAAAAAGCATCGGTGAGATAATTTGAGCACCTTTCAAAAATGGAGGTTACTAAAGTGAAGAGTACCATGACCTATCAAGTCACAAGGACACAAAGTCATATTAAATCATGCTCTCCAGATGCATAACCTTTTTCGATGTGTACAAATGTGCCAAAGATCTATTATTTACATAGCATAGAACCTAAAAAAATATGCCAACAAAGATTTAAGACTGCATCAAATGCAGCAGTCCTCCAAGATAAATGAGTCCTCATACACTACTAACCTGAAAAATCCCCCGTGCAAACAAATCCATATTTACCATACCATGCATTTGTGAAGAAAATCATTCTACAACAACATAATTTCTTTTCATTGTTTTATCCAGGAACAAAAAATCCTGACAGCATTCTTCAAAAGATTATAAATCACAGCTTGGTTGAATCACCACTAAAATGCTGGAAATTTGGACACAAGGCAGGTATCCTTTAAGGAAATTGGTCATAAGCCACAGCTTACCCCATATCTAAGTGTAAAGGACAAGGACCTCTCAAAAATTTGAGCCATGAAGGCTTCATTCACCACGGCTTGATATCCTTATGCTACATTAAGTGTGCCTCTTGTCAGAAGAACCAAATTCAAAGCGTATTGCATAACAAATCAATCATTTAATGGGAGTGACTAAAAAATGCTCTCTTTGTTTTTTTTCCTCCAAAGCACAAATGTTCAGAAACACACCAAGTGAAGCATCAAACAGTTTTCAAGAGAAAGCATAGGTGGCTCCTTGAAATCCTTAATATATAGTCAATGGGATGAGAAAGAAAACTTTGATTGACAACTTCGAATGCTCCCTTCCCAGGCTTCTCAATATAAGGCCTTTACAAGGCAGAGACAGCAACCCACAGACTGCAAACCAGTTGTCTGTAGGGTCATTAAACAGTTGAGCCGTCTCTGCCTTGTAAGGGCCTTAAATTTTGATCTTTCCTAAAATTCCATATACTGATACCATCAGGGTAAAATAAATAAAAGATAATTCCTCTCATAAACATGCAAATGGTACTAAAAGGCATGTAATTGGAGTATTTTGATTGGAATATCAATCTGACCTTAAAAGCCCTTTGATAAGGCTTTATGAGTAGAAATGCCATTAGTAGTAGGAGAAAAGAAGTTGTCATGTGTCAAAGGGGCATGTGCAAACCATTGACTTTCCCTGAACTTTTCCATTTGTCATGCAGCCAACTTTCGTTTTTACTTAAAAGCACCAACAATGCAAGGTTTCCAGTTGATGACTGGAAACAAACAGTTATTCTTTTTAGATCTTCAACATAGTTACAGTAAGGCCTATTGAAAAGTCACATGAATACCATTGATCTTTCTTTTATCATGTCAAAATCTTTCATGATTTATAACACAGTTAGAGCTTGAGGAACCAACTCTATTCATGTTACCTGGCCATAGAGATGAGCATTAAAACTCCAGCACATAGCAGTTATAGATGCATACAATTTTTCTTTTATTGATCTTTCTTTTATCAAGTCTATGATAAAGCACTGAACGTTGAAAATGCTATGTTAAAACAAGGATTGTATTCAAGCCATGCTGAGGTCGATGACATAAAACGTGAAAGCTTCTCATAATCTTAGAATGACTTTCTGCCAGCTTCATAGCAAACCTTCCGCTATTTTTGTCTGAGCAAAACAGGAAAATTACATAATGTTTTTGCAAACAATAATTGAAGCCTAGACTCTTCCCTCATCGCGAAGTGTGAATTTCTAGCGTCCAAGTACACAGATACCTTTGCTAAAAGCTCCTAATGTGTAGCAGCACCTGTTACCATGAAAGCTCCCGCTGCAAAGAAATTACTGAGCTGAAATCTTTTATCCACTTGAATCACATGATGGAAGGAGCACCTCATGAAAGATTCTGAGCTTTGCTTATAAAGCATACTACCAAAAGCATTGAAAGTGGTTTCCTTTCAAATTCATTTCAGAATCTTAGTAATGAAAATGCAGATTGATACCACTTCATGTACTTCTATCACAATAGATATAGAATGGCAGATCTCTCTCATCCAGATGGAGGTTCACCTGCATTGACTGGTGGGGCTTAAAAATGTCATACAAGCTAAAATCCTGGCCTTGGGCTTGCCTATGAAGATGTTTCTTTCTTCGCTCTATCTTCTCATGCATATGTAATCATGTCTCAAACTTGAAATCAGTTTGAAAATGTAATATATACTGGTGGTAGTGCATTCTGACGAAATCAGCAAGTTATATATTCAGTGGAAACTCTTGTGAGGTTCGGAAGTGGCTCTACAGTACACTCACTCAACAGTTTAATGAGAATTTATACAGGAATGTGGAGGAAGGGGAAAATATGGGAACAAGCTACACAGCAAAAACAACAACTAGGCCCAAAAATATAGGAGATACAAGACCCAAAAGCCCTGAGCATTTCCTGCTACTCTGCAGGAGTAACCCTCTGCTTCTTGTTCAATTTCCCTTGCAGGAGCTCTCCCCTTCCTGGTTTCTCCATGACTGCCTGCAGCGCTTCTTGAACCCCCTTTTTCAAGACCTCTGGATCATGCTCTCCACAATCATCTCTGGGAACCACCCAGAAATCATTCTTCATTCTGCCTCCAAGAGTGGACATCTCAACCTTAATCGTGCGGAGCTTCAGTGTCTCCAGAGCTTGTTTGAGATCTGCCATGAGGTCAGGACGGTCATCACAGCACAGAGCCACTCTGATCATGACCAGACCTGTTTCTGAAACTGGCTCGCCCTCCACAATCAGCTCATTACTTTCTGAAGGCATAGATCCATAGGAGTAGACATCTGAAACCTCACGTTTCAGTCGCTTCACTTGGCCAATAACTTCGGCAAGAAGGGATGCTTTGTCACTCTGCAAAAGCCATATGAGATTAAGCCAAGAACAAGTGTACGAGAAAGACATGCCTCAAATCCACTGGGGACCTCTGATGAGCCAAATATTTCTTGTGAAATAAGCTGGTTAAACAGTGGGCAAGTTTCCGCTATGCTTTTGAGAATAGGATGTGAACAAAATATGGACAACGATGTCTGAGCCCGCGTAGCCTAGTGGCTGACGACTTGAAGCTGTAGGAGGAAGTCCTGAGTTAAAAGTCTTGGCTGGACATGTCCATGAGTCTCTCATGATTGATGCCTCTACCTTACGGGGTTGGGTGTGTGAGTGTGTATTTCCAATTCGTTGTACTCTCAAAAAAAAATGGACAACAATTCACGGTAATGCATTCGATTGAAAACGATTCTGTTCATCCATTTATTCCCATTATCAGATATTCAAAAGATCCTGCATGCACTCCCATTGCGTGAAAATAGAACCCAGATTCCATCTACTGGATAACTCTACTTTATGGAGAATGTTTTATGGACAGAATACGATTTTATTAATGAGAGAAACAGAACTAGAGATAATGAATACCTTGACAGAGCTAGGGACAATAGTGCGCAATGTGGCCAAGTGTGAATTTATCCGCTCCCGCCGCCTCCTTTCAGCCTCACTGTGGCTGCGAGATGCCGCAAGTGCCTTCGCCTCAAGAATCTCCTTGGGTGTCATCTTGAGAGCACTCACAAGCTCGCCCCTGGAGCTGTCCAGCACGAGAGAACCCGCATTCAATGCAGCATATGATGGCAAGTGTATAGCTGAACCTTTCAAACACATAGAGGACGCATTCCAAGTTTGATCCTCCATGGGTAGAATGCTTTGGAAACGCTGAATCCAACCTGCACTTGGACAATGATAAGACTTTCCCATGTCTAAAGGTCGTTGGAAAAGATTTAAACCATCAGGTGCAGGAAACTCCGTAGTGCTTGAGGATTGCCACGAAGGATGCCACACATGTGTACTTGCAATCCCGGGTTCAATTTCGCAACCAGTATAATGGGCGTGAAGAGTTACATTCGCAGACTGACTTCGATCGACACGCTCTTCTTTCGCAAAGGGAAAGGATGCCGTTCTGTGATTATCCAAGCCCATTTCCATGCTTTGGAATAAATCAAATTTCCACAATCTGTTTGGTATCAATCAAATTCCCACAATCTGTTGATAAGCCTAGACAGTCTGATCTCTCGAATGGAGTCCACAAGACAATGTCGAGCACAAGAGTACATAAAATCCCTATCCTGTTTACAAGCATAAGTGAAATTGACTCCACCGAATTCTTGTATTTGCATCAACATGTAAGGGTTCTGAATTCTGCTACATGAGGATATTGGCCTCCCTCAGAGATCTGCCTCGGGGACTGATTTGCAAGAAAGCCTGTTGTAGATGGTGCACCCCAAATCACTTCTGCAGTAAAGAGCTTGTTCAGAGACCAGGGACGTTATTCTCCACCTCCGGGATTGTAAACAACTGGGAGACAAACGTATAGCGTAGACAGAGTGATGAAGAGGGACCGCATGCCAAGCAACCGTAGGCGGCGATAGAATGCAGAGAATGGACTTACTAGACGACCCTGACCCTCTGGACTCTCGAAAGGATAAGCTGAATGCGAGTGCTGGAGATGCCTATCTGAGAAGCAGGCGAATTCCATGCCTCTGAGAGATGGCCCAGGAAGCCCTCGCAAGCTCTTCTAAATCCTGCTCCGCTAAACCATTGCCGATATGAGGCTCTCGTCGATCTTCCTGCCCTATAATTTTCTTCTGTTTCCGCTGTCTTCTCGTGGACAAGACACGTTAGGCCCTTTAAGAAGCCCACCCCACGCACCACTAAGTCATCAGTGGCTCCTCGGGAATAGGGCGCCTGGTGCTGTGCGTGATTCACACCATTTTCCAAAGGAGGACGTTCGGAATCCTGCGAAAAAAGCAGAGGGCTTGCGGGGCTAATGATGCGGCTTTGGACGGCTTGCAGAAGCGAGTTCGGCGATGAGAAGCGCGCGTGCGGAGCTCCGACTCCCGAGCATGCAGTTCTGCAAATCTGAAGCGTATGCGCAGCGATGAAGAGGGGAAAGACATAAAATGCATTTGCGCAAACAGAGAGGCCCGGAACTCGGAAAATGATGTGTGACGGACGTGCACAAAAACACTGTACAGTAGAGAGAGAGAGAAAGAGAGAGAGCTTCTGTTGCAGACTCAAAACAGAGCACGGAAAAGAAGAGACGAGATGATGATGCTGATGGTGATGCCGATAGTTATGCTATGCACAGCGCAAATCTCTAGAATTTGGATGGATGGCATAGAAGATCCCGATTCCGAGCGGTTTTCTTCATCGCACCTGCTAATTGGCTATGGCCCGCCTTTATCGAAATGCACGACTGATTAAAAAAAAACAGTAATGGGCGATCAAACGATCGACGCTGTCAAGCCATTGACGTAATTCCGTTCGCAATAGTTGCTAGTTAAATTTGGATACTCCTCCAATTTGAGAGATCAGATTCTCCGTCGTTGTGAGAACATTTCTTCAGGGTCCCTAATTTCGATCCCACACGGTTCCGATTTTCAGGTTTCTCCAGAGTTGGCAGGCTCTCTAATCAGAGTTTCAGACCAAGATGAAGCTCTCATATTGGTAGCTCTATAATGTCAAATTGGGGATAGAATTATTTTGTAAGTCGAATCCTCCGCCGTTGACCCATTCGCTGCTATTTTCAACTCTCTCCAAATTTGGATTATATCTTATTAATCCACATCAGATTCGTGCCAGCTCAAAGCGCAACAACTAAAATTTGGTGGAAACTCTAACTCTAACTCAAGATCTATGGTTCAAAAGCAAAGATTGATTGTCAATCTACGTGGTGTAGGTGGGTTGTTCTGGCATTGGTCTCTTGATGTAGAGGTCTTGTGTGGTGTAGGTGGGTTGTTTTGGCATTGGTCTCTTGATGTAGAGGTCTTGTGTTCAACCTCTTGATTGGATATGTAATGGCTTTGATGAATCTAAACTAGTTGTAACCACTTTTTCTAACCCTTTTTTCATGGGATAGGGGGGTTTTGAGAGTGCTATGACCATTCACGTGTATAATTGTTCTTTCAAAGTTAAAACTCGAGAGAGTAGATGCTTGTCGAACGTCCATGTTTAAAAAAAAAAAAATTGTATGGCCTTTAGCGAGATGGCTACTTTAAAGGAGAGAGATACTATTGTAGACACTAGAATAAAATCAAAATTAAGCTCGGTTCAAACATAGGAGTGGAATAATTTTATTTGCAATTCTTGCAACCTCTTATGAAGGTAAAGTTGAAGAAGCTTGTGCATCCACGTATGTATTCACAAAGAAAGATGGAACACCATCTTCCTAAAACATCTCTACCACCCTAAGGAATTTGTAGATGAGAACTCTCAAGATTGGCAATTAAACTTAGAGTGGCACAAGTAGCAGGATCGACATGGTAGGCCATCCCAATCTTTTTGGATCTTAATGCATATCTTATAAAACCAATATAACTTTTTTATTGATGTCCCGGTTCGCTGGCCTGGTGGTTGGGCCTCTCGCCTCTTGAGGCGGGGGCGAGGGTTCAACCCCTGGCAGCAACATGTAGGGACATTTTGAATCCTGGAAACTGTTGTATGTGGTTGTTGGCCACCGTTTGACCATCCCCGCGGTAATTGTGACCGCCGTTTAACCCAGTTTGTAAACCCCTGTTCTTGTGGGATAAGGGCGGTCTCATGGGTACTATGCCCTTCCTTGTACAGTTGCAATTTCAAAGTTAAAGTCCGGAAGAGTAGGCCTTGGCCGAACCTCCATTGAAAAAAAAAAAAAAAAAAAGAAAAAAAAAAAACTTTCTTATTGATGTTAAATTTTGACACATGTTTTCGCTCGCTTCTAAAATCCTATGAACTCTGATGGCTAGACTAAAGTCGAGCATTATCCTTTGCAAACGTCTCATGGAGTGTGCAACCATGCACCATATGCTTGCAAGGCTTCCTTGCTAGTGGTGGTTGGGAGGCCTGTCCATTCAACACGTGGAAGTTCCAACAAAGGGTGGCATTGTATAACTATGGGTCCAAGAGACAAAAGACATGGGTGAAAAACCCTTTTGGAGTTTATTGAGAAATCTTTGGAAATTTTTTTAGAAGACAATGGTTTGAACCCTAAAACCATTTGGATTTATTTACTCCCAATTGAAGGGTTGATGGTATTTAACATTTAGGGTGCCTTTCAAACCTTTGGACGTACAAGCTTGGAGAAATACTTTTAGACCCCTTGTGAGAGCCGTATAATTTCATGTGACTACCAATGTTAGAAGACCTTGGATTAAAATCCATGTGGAGGAAACACTTGGCAAGCTATCCTCACATTTCCCTCATTAGCTTCAAGGTATGCATATGGGTGGAGTTACTTGGGTGGATACATACATCTTCTGAGCTTAGTTTTGTTAGGATATTATTCTCTTGATCCTGCTAGACTTGCTTAAAATAGTTGTTATGCACATCTCTCATCCCTTGTGGGCTTAGTCTAGACTTGCTTAAAATAGTTGTTATGCACATCTCTCACCCCTTGTGGGCTTAGTCTGGTTAGGATATTGTTCTCTTGGTCTTGCTAGACTTGGGATCCTTCCGTGATGGAGGTTCTATATGCCATTTTGAAGCTCAAAAGGTATGCTTTAGCCTCTCTTTATTGGCACGACAACCCTCCCCCTAGCCACTATGCAAACGCGCATAAGCAATGTGAAGTTTTCTTCAAGCTTTCTCACCCTCCATTTTCTGATGCAGGAGAAATTGCTTGCCTTGTACTATATGAATTCTTGGTGATAATTCTTTACGTATCATGTGGGATTAATCCATAGCCTCTGAGAGCCCTCATTCTTCTCAACCTCATTTTTATGCAACCCAAAGAGATCCATTTTATTGCTTGTTGAGAAGCAAACACAGTAGATGTTTTCATCAATTATTGAAGAGCACCTTCTTTTTGCATTCCCAATACTCATGGAGAGAGTCAAGCCCAATTTTGGTTGAGCATGTTTGTTGTACTTGCCTCCAATGAACCCTCTCATTAAGTCCTCAAATAAAATTTCCTTCCCTTAAGTCCATTTTTATCCTCAAAAATGGTATTGGAAGTATCAAATGGAAGTGAAAAAGAATATAGTCCAACTACTCCCACTAAACCCCATGTATTCGATGTACATGGTCAAATCTTTTTGATGTTTCCCCATATCCTTCCCCTTAAGAAGACTCTTGAGAAGGAAATCTAAAATTGGGAAACCATCTCTAAAGGGTGTTAACCCGGTCCCATGTAGCACTATCCTCTAGACTATTTGTCCACTTTAAGAAGCACTCTTTCTAGAGGTGACTCTTCGCCCGTTTCTCTCGAGTGTGTAGTATGCTCTCAAGCTCATGTGGAATAGATTGAATATAAATAGGCTCTACTACCTCACTATCGGGAATGAGGTTGGCATATTCGCTCAACCTTTTCTTAAGCCAACTAACATGAAAAACTGGATGGATCTCACTATCATGTAGAAGTTGGAGGTGGTAATCCATCTTTCCTATTCTCTTGGAATGGTCCACAATACCTAGGAGATAGTTTTGGACAAGGTCCCTTCTTCATGGTTTTAGACCTAGAGGGAACTCTAACATAGACTTGCTCTCCTACCTTAAAGTTCCTGTCTCGCCTTTTTATATCCATCATGGATAATGTAATTCTTCCACTTGAATCCTTCTTGAGTACCCCCTTCAATACTCCATGCTCCCTGGAAACGTGTGTCTCAAAATCCCCTTTCTTAATGGCTTCCCAAATCTTGCAATATGAAGGATCAAGCCTACATTTCCCTCTAATGGACTCAAGTAGCTCACTATTGATCTAAGTAAAACTCGATCCATTGAGCGTAGGCATGTGGCTAAGCGAATCGACCACCACATTAAACTTTCGCTTCCTATACCTAAGCTCATAGTCAAACTCTTGAAGGGTCTCTGCCCAACATGAATGAATCTTTGATAGAATCCTAATAAACCTAGGAGGATTTGAACCTTTTCTAGCTTCCTAGGATGTGGCCATTCCATAATAGCCCATACTTTATCAAGACCCATCTAGATTCCATCTTTGGAGACTATATGCAAAAGGTATCTAGCCTCTGTTTCAAAAAATTCACACTCTGATTCCTTGGCAAAGAGTGAATTTTCCCTGAACCCTGGGAATACTTTCCTCAAGTGTTACAAGTGTCCCTATCCTAATCTACTATAGATCAGAATATCACCCAAAAATTCTACTACAAAATTGCTATAATACACTATTCATGAGTTTCATGAATAGTGTATTATAGATCAGAATAGTGTATTGCTATAATACACTATTCGCTATAATACACTATTCATGAGTTTCATGAAAGTGGTAGGAGCATCGGTGAGACCAAGAGCCATCACCAAGAACTCATAGTGCCGATATCTTGTCCTAAAAGCAGTTTTGGGGACATCCTCTGTCCTAATCCTGGTCGGATAATATAATAACCTATGATCAAGCTTGGTAAAGTACCTAGCTTGATGTAAGTGATCAAATAGGTCTTCCAACCTAGATGTTGGAAACCTATTTCTTATCATTACCTTATTTAATGCCCCATAATCTATACAAAGTCTTATAGATCCATCTTTCTTTTTTATTAGAGCATTAATGATGCCCAAGGTGAGTTATTAGGTATAATGAAGCCCTTTTCTAAATAGTCTTGAGGTTGCCTCTCTACCTCCTCATGGGGAGATACACTAAGCCTATAAGGCAGTTTAAACATAGGTTTAGTGTTAGTAACTACCTCAATGGCATGGTCAATGTCCCCTCTCTCATGTGATTGCCCTCTAGGTAAGTCAGTAGGGAAAACATCTTTAAACTCAAACATAAGATCCTTAAAAACTTTTAGCTCCACACTCTTACAAAAATGAATAATAGAAGGTCTTGTCCTTGTTTACATTACTATCATGAAAATATACATTCGATGAGGTTCCTATACGATGCTCAAGATCATGAATATACAATAAAAAGATCTCCTATACATGCTCAAAATGAAACAGACTATACAACTCTAAAGATGAGATAAAAGGTGCACTGTGTACATCTCTCTCTCTCTCTCTCTCTAAATACAAAATTTACTTGGATTTGTCATAAATTCAAGAGTATAGTTTTGGTAGCTACATTTAAGTGTGTCTCCCAAGCCCATAGCCACTCTCTACCTAATTTAAGGATGTCCTCTCCATATTCATTATTTGGAAATCTACATGTCAGTGTATCCCTATATATGAACTTCCAAATTGGATATCATAGTATCACATATCCTCTTACCTTCCCCTTGCATCATTGACACTATGTATTTATTTGTGCCACTCTAGCACAATGTACAAGTGTGTGAGTGAGAATCATATGAGCGTGCATACGCATACACACACACACATGTACACACGACAAGACAAAGAGATGGAGAAATTGAATTTTTAATTAGCCAAAAACAAGTTTACAATGTGCTTAAGCTACTTCAATTCCCAAGAATCCAACCTTCAAAATGAGCTCTCTAGTTCCTTTTATAGTTTTTGACTAGTTTAGGCTTGTTCGGACATAGTGTCCGACCTAGTTAAAAATTAGGTTCCTAAGCTATTTTGGAGGCTCAAACAAGCTCTAGAATATACAAAAATCAGTGTGTACATAGATCTAACACTCTTCAAGCTCAAGGAATCCTCGATTTCAACAAAATGGAGTTGTAATTATTAAAAATGGGATGTATAATATGGTGAAGTGATGAAAATCACTATTTGTTGTTTGATTTAAAAAAGAAATGCATGGCCTATTCTGTGGATCTACGTTGGCTTCCTTGTCGACTGGTCCTTCTTGTCCTTACCTCCACCTTGGCTTTTTTGACTCGATTGCCACATGCTTCCTTGTCTTTTCAAGCCCCTTGGACCACCCTGGCTACTATCGACACCCCCCCTCTCTTGAATCTATAATCCCTAATAGACCTTTGTGGTAATGGCTGGGAGATGTAATACCGCTAAATTGTGATGTTGTAATCGGAGGCCTTGTTCTAAATCGGTCATTAAGGCATCCCAATCCACATGATATAGAACCTCCGGATGTGGCATGCATAACAGCTTGGCATAAAGGCCCTGCTCGATTACAATGAGATGCAGAAGATGTGTTGGTCTAAGAATGAATATTTTGCAGTGGTATTCTCAAAATCTAGTTGAGAACATTTCCTTGGATGATGAAGACAGACTTATCAAATTACCTATACCAATTAAAACCTTAACAAAAGATCAAGTATAAACACAGAAATCACTCATTGAAGTTGATTGAAAATTCAAATACGAACATGTAGCAGCAGATGAGAACAACTTCAAAGTATAGCTAGAAAATCAATATGTATTGAAAATATTGTTCATGATATAAATGGACATGAAGCTTGGGAAGGAGGAGCACAATGTGTCTTTCACTTGTGGCTTGGTGCTTGATCAAAATCTCTCCAGAATGTAGCTCTAAGTGTTGCTCTCACCGTGACTATACATAGGTGTTTATATAGTGACATTTGAATTCAAATCTAGGAGGGATTGTACCTAAAAGCTCCCCTAAAGTTGAGGAATCACTTAGTTAACAATCATTCCTGACTCAGCTCATAATTCGTGCCTAACATGACCACAAGTTTCTTCAATGACTTTTACTTTTCAAGGTAATAACTCTTCAAGAATTACAAGAGCATGTTTTTATGACTCTCTCATTGAGAGTGTGCATAAGTAATGTTTACATTTATGAATGATCAAGCACTAGGCTTGGATGAAATACATGAATAGCTCCCCCTCAAGCCTAGAATGATTGAGCCTTCGGTCCTCCTTGATTTCTAGCAATCCAATCATGCTTTTGAACCTAATTAGCTTGATACCATCCAATGACTTAGTCAACATATCTACACATTGAAGATTAGTGGAAACATAGGACAATTGAATATCCGTGCTCATCAGCTTCTCTCTTACATGATGATAATGGACTTTAATATGCTTGGTTCTAGCATGGTAAAATGGATTAGCTGCTAAGTGAAGTGAATTTTTATTATCACCAAAAATGTGTGGAGTTAAGGTATGTAACCCCAAATTAGTGTATAAGCATTTTAACCACATAGCTTCTTGTGTTGCATTTGCCAATCCTCTATATTCAACTTGAGTAGATGATAGAACAATAGTTGGTTGCTTCTTTGAAGACCAAGAGATTAGTTTTGATCCTACAAATGACAAATATCCTGAAGTACTCTTCATGTCATCCTTTGAACCAACCCAATTTGCATCTGAGTAAATCTTGATATCAATTTTAGAGGTGAAGGGGTAGAAAGTCCCTTCATTGATGGTGCCCTTCAAGTACTTTCTTGTCACCATCAAACCAAGATTTATTTTCATCAAAGACTACATCCCTACTAACTAAAAAGCCTTTGTTAGAGGGATTATACAATCTGTATCCTTTTTTGTTTTGATCATATCCAATAGAGATACACTTCTCTGCTTTGGGATCCAATTTCCCTCTTATTTGAGAGGGTATGCGAGCATAAGCTAGAAATCAAAAGATTTTGCAATGCTCTAGACTTGGCCTTCTTCCATTCCATACCTCATAGGGAGTCATACCATCTAAAGACTTTGATGGAAGTCTATTTACAAGGTATGTGGTTGTTGATGCAGCCTATGCCCAAAGATAATTGGGTAAACCCTTTTCATTGAGCATGGATCTTGCTACCTCAACTATTGTTTTGTTCCTCCTTCTTTCAGCTACTCCATTGAGCTCTCGTGCATATCTAGTTGTCACCCCTCTTTTGATGCCTCTTTCTTGTAGGAAAGCATCAAATTCAGTTGAGAAGTATTCTCCACCACCATCTGATATGAGCTTCTTGAGACATCTACCTGTTTGATTTTCTATGTAATAAAAGATACATAATATCTTGAACATGAAATAGAAGGTTCTTTGCTTGTTTTCCACACATCTGTGTGGACAAGATCCAATAATTCTTGATGGATATAGCCTTTCCTGTTGAAGCATTGTCTATGAGCTTTGCCAAACTGACAAGCTCCACACTTGTATATCATATATTGTTTTGTGATGTTGGGCAATCCAAGTCTACTTTGATCCCTACAAATTTGTTTCAAAGTTCTCTCACCAATATGAGCAAGCCTTTTGTGCCATACCTCCAATTCAGAGAGAGTGTTTGAGATCCATAGCTAAATAATGTTATGTTCTTGGTGCATATGCTCCATGCCTTATAAACCTAACCTGCAATCCTTTCTCCACAATTTGTCCAACACTTATAAATTTTTTGGTTATGGTAGGCACATACAAAACCTTGCTTAGAAGATTCTTGTTGCCATCTGATGTCTTGAAATTACCTATTTTCTCCACTGAATGTCTTGTATCATCACCTATCTGCGCTTCATGTTTATCTTTGGGATCTTCTAAATGAGAGAGCCATGCTACATTTCCTGATACATGATTTGAGCACCCTGAGTCAATATAGAAAACATGATCATAATCCTTACCCTGCTTCAATGATAGGTTCATGAGGAATAGTGAGTCTTCTTGACTTTGATCTTTAGTGTAGTTGTTGTGATCCTTTCTTCCTCTATATCCATTTTGATGATTATTATTGTTGAAGTAGTTGTCATTGTATCCTCCATTGTACTTGCCTCTATTTGATCCATAGCCACCTCTATTGAATCCTCTTCCTTTGGAATTCCTTGGGCTCATGTAACATTCCTCAGTGGTATGATTAGGGTAACCACAAATGCTACAATATTAAAATTCTTGGGGTCTCCCCCTGCCTTACTTTCCCCCTTGGCTTGGAAAGAGCTACCTTCATCTTCATTCTTCTTAAACCTTGGCTTATCCTTAGCTTTAGCTTTATTAGAGTATAAGGTAGAAGAATGATTACCTCTTGATGATTCACCATTCTTGCTTATCTTTGCTTCATTTCTGAAGAGTTGACCCATAAGAGTGTTGAGGTAAGGCACATGCATGTCCATGTATAGGTCCATGGAAGTTGTGAAGGATTCCCACTTGTCATTAGTACATTGATGATTTGCCTTATGATTTGCTCTTCTTCAATTACATCTCCAATGCTTCCTAACTGATCAAAGATCTCCTTCACTTTTCTTCAAAGTAGTAAACTCCATCCATAGCTGGTTCTTCCTTGCTCTGGTATTTGAAGAGAAGAAAGAAGCAAGTGCTTTCCAAGTTTCTCTTGAGGTCTTGCATCCTTTCACGTGAGTTAGGAGAAAATCAAAGATTGATTTTAAGATGTAGGACCTGGCTAGTGCATCCTTTGAGCACCAAGTTGTAAGCCTTTCTTGCTCTTCATGTGATGGTTGTCCTTTGTTTCTCATTGTTGGCATGACTACATCTCCAAATGTGTATCTAAATAGATTTCTCCCTTGAAGGTAGGCCTCCATCCTCAGAGACCTGGTTGAGTAGGTATTTCTATCCAATTTGTCAATGGTGGAAGGAAATCCATCTCCCATATTGATTTATCTTTGCTTTGATACCACTGTGAAGAGAGATGGCTGATACACTCCAAAGATGTGTCTGGTGCTACAAAAACCTTCTCTACACCTGCCAAGATAACTTTAGAGATGATAAGTAGGCACCTTGTGCTTGCTAATGATGCATATAAACTATCCTAGTGCTTTGGAGTATCAATCTCAAATTGATTCGTCAAGATAGAGTAGTTGATACTAAACAAATGAAGTTAAAACTTGCTATTTTGGGATGGATTTCACTCTAAAAATTAACTCATGGCCTGCTAAAAATTGAATAGATATCTTTTGCACACTTTTGATTAGATAAATAATGAAGCTAAAGCAACAAATTTGATGACTTTTGATGAACCATACTGAGAGAAATCAATTTAGCAATATATAGGTATCATCCAGACATTTTAGGAGTTAAGTGCCAATATTCCTAGTCAGAATGATTGTAGCTCACATAAGTAATAAAAAATGATGATGAAAATTAGTATGACGAAGTTAGACTTATCCGGTTACCTATAAAAATTTAAAGCTCAACAAAATATCAAGTATACATAGAGAACTCACTCACTGAAGTTGACTGAAAATGTGAATATGAACGTGTAGTAGCAAATGAGAACAACTTCAAAGTATAGCTAGAAAATCAATATGTATTGAAGATATTGTTCATGATATGAATGGACATGAAGCCTGGGAAGGAGGAGCACAACGTGTGCTTCACTTGTGGCTTGGTGCTTGTTCAAAATCTCTCCAAAATGTAGCTCTAAGTGTTGCTCTCATCACGACTATACATGGGTGTTTATATAGTGACGTTTGAATTCAAATCTAGGAGGGATTGTACCTAAAAGTTCCCCTAAAGTTGAGGAATCACCTAGCTAACAATCGCTTCTAACTTAGCTTAATTCATGCCTAACATGGCCATAATTTTCTTCAATGAATTTTACTTTTCAAGGTAATAACTCTTCAAGAATTACAAGAGCATGTTTCTATGACTCTCTCATTGAGAGTGTGCATAAGTAATGTTTACATTTATGAATGATCAAGCACTAGGCTTGGATGAAATACACCAACATCATAACCATACACATTGCAATGGAGAGTCCACTATTCCTCATTAACTATTATGTCCATGTTGGGTAGAATTTTGGCCCAACCATGGGGTTCGAATTCTTTGTTCGGGAAAATCATCGATGCATAGGATCAGTCTTGGAGTGATCTAGGGTTCTGTTGAGCACCTACATCTCTAGTGGTGGCTCTTTTCTCTTCCTCTACTACAACTTTACACATCCATAAGTGGGTGTCTTCATGCCTCCAAAAGGATCTTGATCCAATGGAGTGCACTGACTCCATGTCATCTGACGCACTATGGAAGGGGTTCCACTATAAGGGGGGTACATCTCTATGTGACTAATCTTTGAGACTTACTTTAGTGGTGACTCCCAAGTGTTGCAAGTACAAAGAATTGGTTCCCCAATCTTTCAATATCTGTCACTATCGCATTAGTGACCTACCTAAAATCATCTCATAGACATGGTTCTTGCCAAAATTGCACATGGAGAATATGTGTTCAAACTCTGCACCACAAGTGGTGAGAGTTATCCTTTGAACAATCCTAGAGGCTTCTCAATGTGTCCATCTACCATTTGTAGTTTCATTCTCATTGGCGTGAGTTCTAGCTTGCCTCAATGCTTCCATAAGGAGGTGGTAGCAATGGCAACACCTACACCTGAGTCCAAGATTACTTTAGTGGTATAGCCTTGATATGTAATAGGGAGATAGTTATTTCCTTCCTCTCTTTCACTCACATATCCTATCTTGTCCAAGGGTATCTCTAGGACTATCTTATGCATTTCTATCTAAGAGGGTGGCTTAATTACTTCTAGCATTTGATTTTCTACAAGCTTCCATAGTTCTACTTTCACTTTCAATAGCTCCTCTAAGGTGAGGTGACATTGTACCTTAATATTCTTTATCACGTGTGTGTTCCTAAGTATGACTGACTCCTTGTTTCTTTCCATGATAGTAGGGACTCTCATCTGAATAGACTTAGAATCCCATGGGCCTATGATTTGAGGCAATTCTTGTAGGGAATTGGATTAAAATTCTAACTGTTCACTGATTTATGCATCATGTTCCCCATAGATAGAGGGAATGTTCTGTGGGAATTGATCATGAAGATCATCCAATAGCTCGATTGGGGCAGGATTCTCGATCTCTTTCACCCATTTCTCCTCTTGAATCTCTCTCAAAGATTCTTGTGTGTATTGATTTATTGTTGTAAGGCCCGAGCTCTAGTTACTGCTTGCACTAGGGCTGTAGTTATTGTACTCCCACTAGAGTCTACAACTAGACCAATAACATTGATCGGTGTGATCCTCTATGTATTTGTTGGGTTCTTTGGGCAATCCCTTAGGAGGTGTTCCTTATCACAATCTAAACAGAGTCCTTGAATGGTCATTGGCTGAGGTTGTCATGGTGTAGGGATTGGACAGTCTCAAATGAAGTGATCTCCATGGCATCTATAGCATGGACCTCTAGGTGGTTGGGGTCTCAATTGTCTTTGTTGGGGCCTAGGGTTAGGGTTTGTGTACATCACATTTGAATACTTGGGCTCCCAACTAGGTTACTAGGGTTTTCATAAGGGTAAATCTCAATGTGCTTTGGAGACTCCACATAGTAAGTTGGTGCGGCATCTGCATGTGTTGAGTCTTTGAGTATTTGGATCACTTTCTAAAATCAATGGGGGTGTGGGAAATAGGGCTCTATTCAGATTGTCCTCAGTTGATGCATACTTGACTCAGATCACATTGGCTGGGGATGGAGGTTGTTGGCGAAGCAGAGGTTGAGATCTTTTTTGAGCGTGGTATGGAGGTTGATATGGTTGTTCATGTGGCTGCTATGGATTTTGGTATCTCCCTTGTTGTTGATATGCTTGTGGATATTTTTTTCTAACCACTTGCTTGTTGTAAGGGCAATCTTGTGCAGTGTGGTTAGTGTATCTCCTCTCAATGGTGCAACATTGGCTATTATGGTTTCCTTGGGGTTGAGCCATGATTGGGTAAACATTCATGTGGTCTCCTCCACAATGGTAACACCATTTCACTGAGACCATTCAAAGGGTATGCTTGATTGAGACTCCTAATTTCTAAGCTACTTTCTCTTTCAAATCATCTATTGAAGTAGATGGTTTAGAAGTGAAACTCGTAGCATTGTCTGAGTCTTTATAGATCTTAGAAAGCTCTAATTTGTCACCCAAGTTATCCTCTCTATCTAGGCACATGCGCACACACTGCTCTATGTTCCTAGGTTCCTTCAAATACACATATGAACGTAGTTTGGCACTTAATAGGCCATCCAAAAACAATGTCACTTGTTTGGTTGGTGTGGGTAATTCTGGAATTTGACATCTTTCCAAGTATTGTCTAAATTCTTTTCTAGTTAGTCCGATTGTTTCATGGGGTGTTTGCTTAAAACTATGTATCAAGGATGAGGTGTTGTGCCTGATACTTCCCTTGGAGAATTTGGTAATGAATGGTTCAAGCAAGTGGTCTATATTCTTGAATCGACATTGATGTAGCAGTTGAAACCATGTGGTGTCACTCTAGCACAATAGTGAGTACCAATGTGAGGAGATCCACCTCATAATTATCAATCCACAGAGATGTGAGGGTGGTATGACAACCATGAGCAAGTGAAGGCACAAGGGCACGAGTGAGACACAAGCATGCACACACATACACACATACACATGCACACAAGGCAAGAACAAAGAGTGCAACAATGGAGTGCTTTCAATTACAAAGGAACTCTATTATAAAGCTTCAATATCTACCAAGCCAACCTCAAAAATGAGCTCTCTAGCTCTTTTTATAGTTTTTCACTAGCTTTTGGCCCTATCCAGACCTATTCTTTGGCCTAATTAAAAATTAGGTTCTAGGGCTTATTTGTGGGCTCAAACAGAGTCTAAAAATTATGAAAATTGGTATGTAGATACTTCTAATACTCCTCAAGCTCAAGGAATCCTCAACTTGAACAAAATGGAGTTGCAAACATGTGAATTGATATCTACAATGATTTTTAGTGATCAAAATCATTATTTTTATAGAGATTTCTTTTGAAAATTTGACATATACTTCGTGGAGCTCCCTACATGCTGCCTCTTCTTGTGTGTCCACTTTTTTGACATGTTCCTATGCCTTGTGCTTGACCTTGAGTGCCAACACTCGCCCCCCCCCCCTTTTGGGTCTGTCATCTGTTGGAGTTAGACGTATGCGGAAGCACGCGAACATCACAAGGAGGAAGAAGAAGCTTGGAGCACAACACACAATACTGAATGTATTACTAGAGGATGTACAAAGATAAGTAGCTTGTTAGGGCAATAGGCGTATATACAAGCCGGGGGAAAAAACCTCCTAAAGAGGGAAAAAAGTGCCCCGACGATCCTAGTCTGTTCACACACATCACTACCTAAATATATCAACAAATACCCCCTGGGGGTGATGCGGTGAACAAGGAGCTAGCACTCATGTATAAGGAAGTGCCAAGCTATGTGGAAATCACTCCACAAAAGGAAGTAAGCCCAAAGCTTTGCGGGAAGCTTCAAAATTCTCCCTAGGCAGAGCATTCGTGAAAAGGTCTACAATGTTCTCCTGCGTGGGCACATATGCCAAGATAATCTCCCTAGCAGGAATCTCTCCCTGACATAGTGATAATGCACCTCAATGTGCTTAGTGCGAGCATGGAACACATGGTTCCTCGCAACTACCAATGTGCTCTGACTATCAATGAAGATGGTGGTGGTAGAAGTCTGACCAACACCCAAATCAGCCATAAGGCGTCTGAGCCACACACACTCAACAGTCGCTGTGAAAGTTGCCCTATACTCAGCCTCACAACTGGAAGTGTCCACAACAGGCTGCTTCTTGCTCAACCAAGATATACATGAGCTACCAAGCATGAAGCAAAAGCCATTAGTGGACACACGAGTGTCATAGCAACCAACCCAATCAGAGTCAGAAAAAGCATGCAAATCTCGCGGTAGTTATCCCCCCTTGGGATGAAACAACCCAAGTAGCCGAGTACCACTCAAATAGCGAAAGATGCGCTTAACTGCCTGCCAATGCTTGACTCCTGGGCAATGCATAAACCTGCTCATCTATGAGACAGCAAACTGAATATCTCGCCGAGTAATGCATAAGTAAATCAAGCATCCAATAGCCTGCTGATAGAGAACAACATCAAATGCATCTCCAACATGATGAATACTCAATCGTAAACCTGTCTCCATAGGAGTGGCAATAGGCTTACAATCTTCAAGGCCAAAACGCTGCAATAATGTTTCAATATATTTTGTTTGACACAAAGCCATTCCACCATCAACTTGCATAAACTGAATGCCCAAATAGTGATGAAAATGCCCCAAATCAGACATCTCAAATGAGGCATGCAAATCAGCCTTAAAATCAGCAATATGCTAATCAATAGGACCAGTGAGCAACATGTCGTCAACATAGACAACTATGATCAGAAGCACATCATTAGCACGCTTAACAGATATGGTGCTTTCAGTTGGACTGTTCTCAAAACCATGTGCAATCAGATAGGCATATATCTTCTCATACCAAGCACGTGGTGCTTGCTTTAAACCATATAATGCCTTCTTTATCCTGCACACCTGGTTTTCATGCCCTTTCTGCACAAAGCCACGGGGTGAAAAACATACACTTCTTCATGCAAGTCACCATTCAGAAATGTTGTTTTAATGTCCAACTGATGTACATTCCAACCATGATGAGCTGCAAGTGCACATATGCTCCGAACAGTAGTCATATGGCATGTAGATGCAAAGGTCTCATCAAAATCAATGCCTCTTTCCTGTGAATAACCCTTTGCAACAAGGCTAGCCTTATACCTGTCAACTGTACCATCCGATTTATGCTTCAGCTTGTATACCCACTTAGTGCCAATGGACTTCTTGCCAGGAGGCAAGTCACATAAAGACCAAGTACCATTCTTCATTATAGCATCATATTCAGATTGCATAGCAGCCATCTAATTTTTTGAATTGTGTGCTTCATCAAACGAAACATGCTCATTCTCATCACAGAGACTAGATGCATCCATAGCATAGCAATCTGATGCAAAAGAGGCACTATGAGACCTTGAACGAGTAAGATATGACAGAGGTGCATCTAATTTGTTGTCACGCAAGGTCTACACCAGCCATTTTGGCATAGTTCTTGTATGCTCAATATCAGATCTCTCGTCAATAAGTGCATCATGTACATCTGCATCAGAAATGGAATTATCTGCATCATCACATGAAACCTGCAAAGGCTGAGAAGTTGCCTCATTAGGACCAGCACTAGACTGTCCACCTGTAAAAAGAGGCAGCAAAGTATCATACATGTCTTCGGAGCTAACAGATGTCTCCTTAGTACATGAAAGCAATGGCTGAATAGCATCTTCCACAAAAACAATATCACGGCTAACCAGAATGCGTTTAGTTTGTGGATGATACAGACGATAGCATTTACTTTCAGAACTGTACCCAACAAAAATACATTTTACTGCTTTATCATCCATTTTTGTGTGATGTTGTTCAGGCACTAATGCATATGCCAAACAACCAAAAACAAAACACGCAGATGAGCAATAGATGGCTTGCGGTCATGCCAAGCCTCATGGAGTGATAGACTGCAGCGCTTTAGTGGGACACCTGTTCAGTACATATGCTGCACACATGACAACCTCAAGCCAGAAACTATGTGGTAAAGCCTAACTCTTGACCATACACCTCGCCATCTCCATGAGTGACCTATTCTTTTGTTCAGCAACTCCATTCTGTTGAGGTGTATATGGCACTGTACACTGGTGTTTTATCCCACGTTCAACCAGAAATGCATTAAAATCAGAAGACATATATTCCCCCCCTCGATCAGAATGGAGGGTGCCCAATTTACATGCTAACAGATTTTCAGTCAAAACCAAAAATTGTTTGAAGCACATGAACACTTTTGACTTTGCCTTCAATGGGTATACCCATGCATGCCTGGAAAAATCATCGATGAAAGTCACGAAGTAAAGATAATTCCCAAAAGAAGGTGTCTGCATAGGACCACAGATGTCACTATGAACAAGCTGCAATTTTTGAGTAGCCCAAACTGAACCATCTTTTGGAAAGGAAAAACGTTGCATTTTTCCCAAAATACAGCCTTCACAAACATGTTTTCCAGGTGCCTCAAGTTTGGGCAAAGAGGACGCCATTTCGGATTTCTGCAGGCATAGCAAACTAGCAAAATTCAGATGACCGAAGCGTGCATGCCAAAGCTTTGCATCTGACATAGCCTGAGAATCATTTACTACACATGCCAAATCATTCATAGATCTTTCATAGTCTATGAGCTTATATAGCCCATGACATAAAATGCCAAAAGCAATAATCACATCGCCATTTGACAGATCATGAACTGTACATGTGTCATCAACAAAGTTCACAACAAAGCCAATCTTGGCTAATGCAGAAACTAATAACAGGTTCTTCTTGATCCTTGGCACAAATAAAACATCTGACAAAGTGAAAGAACTACCATCAGCAGTAGTTAAAATGATCTTACCAACTCCCATAACATGATAAGAGGAGTTGTTGGCGCATGTAACAGTATTCCCTGTAGGGGTAGGCTCGAGTGAAGAGAAGAAACTGCACTGCGAGGTATATGTTTGGTTGCCCCACTATCAAAATACCAAACATCTGAGTCTACAGCAGACATGCACTGCTCATGAGAAGATGGGTCAAAACTGCAGACAGTAGTAAACGCCCATTCTTCTTCCTGCACAAGATTAGCAGACTCTGTTTTGGTGTAGAGGCCTCTGCAACAACCATTCCAGCCTCTTTCTTCTTTGCCTGTTTAGCAACAATTCTTTATGATATGATCATTCCCTTTACAGTACTTACAAAACAATTTCTACTTTTCTGATTTCTTCTCATCAATATCTTCCTTCTTCGAATATGCAGAATTAGCAGATTTCTGCTTACTAGTTGAAGAGCTCCATTTTCCTTTGCCCTTCTGACTAGCCAGGAAAGCTTGATCTACAACTCGCATAATGGACCTGTTCTACCTCGATTGATCTTCCTACAACAGAACAGAGACTAACTCCTCAAATGATAAGGCATTTGGATTGCCTTTCATCATCAACTGAAGAGTAAAAGCAAAACTCTGATATGAATCAAGAAGACCATTCAGAACGGTCTGCACAAGTGAGCTATCTGGTATAACCTCATCAGCAGAAATCAAATGTTCCTTCAAGTCTTTGATCTTCGTTAGGAAACTGTCCATAAAATCACCTTCATTCATGTGCTCACTCTCCAACTGTTTTCGGAGGTAAGCAACACGAGCCTCATTCCTAGCTTGGTACAATGTGGTAAGTGTATTCCTCAAGCATCCTTAGCTATTCTACAAGAGCGAATGTGAGGAATAATGACACGTTTGATAGACAAAGCTATCAATGCATGTGTCTGGGCATCTCTGCCATCCCAACGAATCTGCTCTGCAGTAGGTGCAGCAAAAATGACAGCACGAACAGGAATATGCAGAATATCATCATCTTCCACACCTTCTACATCAGCTTCAGTACCTGCAATTGTAACAGCTGCAGGTGTGATAGGATGTTTTTCGAGACCATGCACAATGTTCCACAGTCCTTTTGCAACCAACACATGTCGCATCATGTAAGCCCATAACGGGTAGTTGGTACCATCCAACTTATCCTCAACAACCAACATACGAAATACATCACTGCTTTCAGCCATGGCCAATGACTAAAATACCTTGATGCAAAAAATTGACTGTATCTCAAAAAGTTGAACAGAACTGCCAAGACGAACTCCACTAGACCTGTAGTAGATTTTGAGACGCTTATATTGGTGAATAGAAACTGGTATATACCTTTGGCACAAAAAGACGAAATAGCTTGCACAAGCATTGCGATAGTGCATTAGGAGGAGTGTCAATGGCACCCTAGATGAAGCGACGACGTGCTCTGATACCAATTGTTGGAGTTAGACGTCTGCGCAAGCATGCGAACAACACAAGGAGGAAGAAGAAGATTGGAGCACAACACACAATACTGAATGTATTATTAGACAATGTACAAAGATAAGTAGCCCATTAGGGAAATAGGCGTATATACAAGCCAAGTGCCCCGACGGTCCTAGTGTGTTCACACACATCACTACCTAAATATATCAACATCATCCCTGACAGACCCTTGTTGGAGTGGGTGTTCCATGTAGTACTTTGAGAGGTAGTGTCCATCATGTATCCACAAGAGTGGTTTGTCTTTGAAATGTAGTGGGGTGGGTGATCCTGTTTTTCATTTGTCACTGCTGTATTGCAAGGTTTATTGACAAAATATAATAAAGCTTCATGATCAGTTAAAAACTTGAACTTGTTAGCCAATAAATAGTGTCTAAAATTCTTCATGGTGTATACCATGCCTAAGCCTTCTCTTTCAATTGTTGTATAGTTTCTTTCCATTGTGTTTAGCTATCTGCTAGCATATGCTATAGGCAAATCTAGATTTACTTCACTTGTGGGTTGTGCTAGCACACATCCTATTGCATAATTGGATGCATCTACATGGGCATGGAATGTTTTATTTCAATTAGGAGTAGTTATTATTGGTTTTTTGCATAAACATCTCTTTAGCTTATTGAAGGAATTTTGGCATTCGTCGTTCCACTCAAAATTTGTAAACAAAGCATAAAGAGGTTTAGTTATGATCACATACATGTGGATAAACCTACGGTAATATCCACAATGGACCATAAAGGCTTGTACCTCCTTAATGTTCCTTGGCCTCTGCAAATCCGCTATGGCTCTTACTTTGTCCTCATCTATTGATATTCCGTTTTTAGAAACAATATGAGCTAAGATCTTACCTTGATGTACGATGAACACACACTTTTCTGGGTTCAGACAAACTCAATATTCTCTACTCTTTTTGAAGATTTGTTTGAGCTCAGGGATGTGGTGTCTTCTTTCTTGGGAATGTGCACATAAATCATCCACCTATACTTCTAGACTCTTTTGCAAGTACTCTTTGAAGACATGACACATGAGCCTTTGGAACATTGCAAGTGCATTGATGAGCCCATATGGCATCACCAGAAATGCAAAGATTCCCCACTCTATGGTGAAGGCTATTTCGTGTTGATCTTTTGGGCAATGGCTCCTTCGTTATAAACCGAAAATCCATCAAGAAAGCTATAAACTTCCTTGCTTGCAACACGCTCCAATAAATGTTCGGTAATTGGAAGTGGATAGCTATCTTTGATGGTAGCAACATTAACTAGCAGCATTAACTTTTTTTAAGGTTAATGCACACACCACAAATTCCTGTTCTTCTTGGGCATCACTACGATGGGGGACATCCATTTAGTATGCTCAATCTCATAGATGGATCCAACTTCAATCAGTCTGTCAATTTCTTCTTTTATTTTGGATTCATAAGTGTCATTATATGTGTAGGGCTTCTGTTTGGTGGGCTTGGCATCAGTTGTCATTGGGATCATATGAGAGCATATTTCCAGGTCCAACCCCTTTAGGTCTCTATAGGTCCACACAAACACATCCCTATATTTCCTTAATAAAGTTACAAGCTTTACTTCTTCTTCATCACTTAGGTATTCCCCAATGGTTACTACAATTTTTTTGGTTTTTTCTTTATTATCGTATGATTCTCCTATGATGGCCTCTCTCTTAGGCATTCGTACCAAAATTTTCCAGTCGTGTTCATATTTCTTGAAGTTCTCTGGTACTTTGAACAATGATTCCTCTTTTGCTTGTTTCATTGCTTTTCTTTTCTTTTTCTTTTGACTAGCTTCACTTTACTCCCTTGAATTCATAGTTTTAACGCTTGTGAGAGGTTCTTCTTGTTTTTGGGTAAATAATGCTATGTTTTCTAGATAGTGCCCCTCTGAGTCAAAGCTACTATCCATCACAATGGACTCTGGATCGTCATCATCCTCTTCTTCTTTTATGACCTTATTAGAGTTACACTCTTCTAGCAAGGGTTCACACATGAACAAAGAGATATCATAACCCTCCTCATCACAATGAGGCATCCATTGTTCTTCATTGACAGTGATGTCCATGGTGCCTAGGATTTCTTCCCAACCATGAGGCTCAAATTCCTCATTTGGAAAGAACATTAATGTGTAGGCTAGGTCTCTAACAATATCTTCATGCACCCAAGATGGATAAAAAGAACTTACAGAATGCACATAGATAAATTCTTCTTGCAACTTGTGGATAGGATTCCACTATAGGGGTGGTACATCTCTAAAGGTATAATCCTTCATATTGACCTTGGTTGTGACCCCTAAGTGCTACAAGTACAAGGAGTTGGTTGCCCAATCTTGTACTATTTGCAGTTGTCGTAGGAAGGGTCTTCCTAAGATCATTTCATAGACATTATTTTTGCCAAAGTCACATATAGCAAAGGTGTCTTCAAACTCTACACCACAAGTTGTTAGAGTTATCCCTTCTAGAAATCCTAGAGGTCTTTCAACATGGTTGTTATCCATTTAAGGCTTTATTCTAGTTGGTCTTAATGCAAGTTTTCCCCATTGCTTCCACAAAGATGTGGCTACAATCACAACACTAGCACATGAATCTAAGATATCTTTGGTTGTGTAACCTTGGTAGGTGATTTGAAGATAAGTATTACCTTCTTCATCTTCACTCATGTCTCCTATTTTGTATTTAGAGGTATCTCTGGGACTTTCTTCTTAGAGCCTATGTTGACGTTGTAGCATCACAACTCATACTTGTCAATCACGGAAGCATCTCATGAGACTCAAATGTTTGCGTAGAAGCACTCAGCAGACGTAATGGCACTTTGTCAACGCACGATTAACAATGTAATTAACAAGAAGACATGACATAAGCATCACTAATGACACACATAATCGCAATCACAAGCATAATCACGACATAATCACACATCAACGTGTCACAAGTGTTATATTAGAAGAGAACAAGTACGCATGCACATCATGACAACAAGAGAGCAACAGTCTAACTAGAAAATAGCATTATATCATTACTTCTAGAAAAGATCTCTCAAAAGAAGAGGTGGAGACCTCTTTATATACAAAATGGAAAAGAAGCATGCTATGTGGGATTTCTAGACTGAAAGGAGAATGAATCCCACTTATTCTCTAGTGTGGCACTCACACACACCTATACAAGAGTGCTTTATTAACTGAATGAGTCTTCAACACTCCCCCCCTCCTTGACTTTGTCGTCCTCGACAAAGCTTTTGCAAGTATGGAGGTTTTTGTGGAAGAGCATGTAGGAGTTCCTCTTGATTGCATGATCCTTGTGTCCTTGGAGTGCTTTGCTTTGTTCCTTTTCTTCATCTTTCTTTTTGCATGTTTTTTTGGAGTCGAGTGCTTTAACTTGGTTCTTTTGCCTCATATAGATGGGAAGAATATGCTAGAATGCCTTCTCTCTTTTTTTTTTTAAATAATGGATGGATGATGTATGAGTATGAAATGACAAAAATTTAGATGATAGATACAAATAGATGAAATTAATTCATCTCGTCTTAGTCCATATGCATGAGTGGGGACTAAGGGTGCATGGGTGGAAAACAAAAAAGTGCCTATGCATGGTCTTGTAATGTGACCCTATCTTATGCATACTCTAAAAAATGCATACAAAAAACAATGGTGCAAAAATGGATGGATCTTGAGAAAAGTGCTCAAGGGTGAGGCGATGATGAGGCTTTTTCCAAATTTCCAAATCCAAGAGCCGCTTCTTTTCCATCAAGCATTTGAAATGGATGATACCTTTGTCCACCAACCTGAAAAAAGAAAAATGAAAAGCAAATTTTTGAATTGTATGTACATGTGCCCTCTTTGTGCCTAGGTTAAACTTAGTGTGCCTAATGCTTGGCCTTTGGATGAGGCCCTATTCACGTGCATACTTGGTGTGCATCTTAAACATATGTTGTGCATTAGGCAATGTTAGGTCTGACACCCATGGATGCTGCACGAAGAGGTTTTAGGCTGTCAATATGTCTTCGCTTTGTTGGTCTTAGCCTTGAGGTTTCTCCTTGGATCTTTTTTGAGTTTTGGCTTGATTGCTTTGGATCCTTTGGTTGGAAGTGATCTTTCTTGAAGATAAAACATGATGGGTCTAGACCATGGATTGTGGATTTGTTTGTGAGGGGATTGACTTTGTACAAGGGATTTCTTTGGTACCCATATCATAGTGCGATTTGCTTGGGCTCTAAGTAGTTGCTTGGCCACCCAAATTTGCTTGACATTACAAGGGAAATGGGATTTCTTCTTCTTGAAGTAAGGGTCTTTTGGGCCTTCTATGTGATTTCTTAGGGAAAACTCCTCTTTACATGGGGAATTCAACAAAGGGTGAGTTTCTATACATACATCATGCTCATGCAATGGCTCATAAGGTTGTGTGGTTTGAGATCGATCTAGAGATTCATCTATACATGTATCCTTATTACACATAGAATCTCTAGATATACAAATATGTGATGGATTGTCATGATTGACAATGGATTCTACATCATTTTCCATAGCGTTGTTACAAAGTATTTGCTTATCTTCTTGATGAGCCAAAGGTAGCACATCCTTGCCCATGGATCCATAAGGAGAATCCAAGTCTAGAGGAAGAGAGGGCCCTTCCACACCCCCCAAGCACTTGGAGTCCTCCATTTCTCCATTCTCCAAAGTTTCCTGTGACTTACTGAAAGAAAGATTAGATGAAAAAGCATGAGTGAAAAGACTATTTTGTGGATTAAAAGCACAACCTTTGAATAGATGGTCATGTCCACAATCCTGACAATGAGGATAATCATTAGGATTTTCAATAGACACACATGTAGGGGTGGACATAATAGATGGACAAGACACTTCAAATTCTTGATGAGTTTGTGTAACAAACCTTTGAGTGCCTATGATCAAGTCTTCATCTATACCTTCCATGACAAAAAATGTTTCCAAAAATTGCATTTCATCAACCACAATAGGCAACACAACTTGACCCATGCAATCATAAATTTTACCATTCATGAGGATAGAAGAATGAGTTGTTGGTTGAATGTTCTCAAAAATAATAGTCACTAGATCAATATGAATTAAATTCCACTCACAATTAGGGTTGATATAAACACTCATCCTTCTATGGTCATATCCTATTCTTATATCCAAAAAAGTATTGTGATATTCTTTTCTTGCAAGTAAAGAGCCTACCCCTCAGATATTTCACCCATTTTCTCAACTCCTTGCAAGTCTTGTCTGGATGTTTCACCCTTATGTGATATTATTTCATGCATTTCATGTTTGTTTCCCTTCTCTTTTTCAATCTTATCCCCCTTCCTTCTCTCTTTTGCCTTTTTCTTTCCCATGTTGAGACAAATTTTTGGTTTTTTTAAGTGTTTTTTAATATTTGTTTTGGGTTTTTTGTGTGTGTTTTTTAATGTTTTTTGGAGTTTTATTTTTTTTGTTTTTTATGCAAACAATATGTGAAATAGGGGTTCACCAATAAACAATGAATTTTAGACATATTTTACATTGCGGTATAAAATTGAGAAGTTCGAGTATGGAAAAAATGCAGCATTGCCACATGAAGCAAAGGAAAAAGGCTTCATTCGAGAAATGACACTTAAAATTACTCCAACAAAAACAAAAGGTTTCCATAATGCCTCATGATGCATGTCCAAGAAGCGTTAAAGCAACACACATTCGAAGAGTGAAAGGACTTCAAATTTCACAAGCTCACATAATCTTGTGGGTTCTCATCATGACAATAAAAAGTATAGATTCAAAATTGGACATTAACCCTTCACAATCATGAACTTGGATCTCCAATGATGTTCCAAAATCACCGCATCAAAGAATCATGATTCGAAAAAACCTTTTCACTTCATTCAACATCGTGATGTCCTTGCAAAAAACACTTCAATAAGTCTTTTACAAAAGAAAATCATCACAACTTACTTATGATCATGGTTCCAAAACATGTAAGTTTTTATGCACATTGAATTGACCTTGCACCCTACATCCATTCATCCCAAGCACACGAAAATGCAACCACTATAATCTGGATGTAACCACAGAGGGTTTTAATTGCTTTCAGATGAGAACATAAACACATTCTTCTTTTGCAACATCATTCCATAGAGATATGTTTGAATGCTCAATCACTTGCACAGTGTATGCATGGCACCATCACTTAATATGTTGCGGAATTGCGTGTCATCATATCAACCCAGCTTATGAAAAAAAATAAAATAAAATGTGCAACTATATTATTGAACATATTAAGTCATGTCTCCAAACATGCAATAGGTGCCAAAAGTTGTTGACGTTGTAGCATCACAACTCATACTTGTCAATCCTGGAAGCATCTCATGAGACCCAAATGTTTTCATAGAAGCACTCAATAGACGTAATGGCGCTTCGTCAATGCACGATTAACAACGTAATTAACAAGAAGACATGACATAAGCATCACTAATGATGCACATAATCGCAATCACAAGCATTATCACGACGTAATCGCACTCAGCAGACATAATGGCTCTTCGTCAACGCACGATTAACAACGTAATTAACAAGAAGTCATGGCATAAGCATCGCTAATGATGCACATAATCGCAATCACAAGCATAGTCATGACGTAATCGCACATCAACATGTCACAAGCATTATACGAGAAGAGAACAAGTACGCATGCACATCATGATGACAAGAGAGCAAGAGTCTAACTACAAACTAGCATTATCTCATTACTTCTAGAAATGCTCTCCCAAAAGAAGAGGTGGAGACCTCTTTATATACAAAATGGCAAAAAAGCATGCTATGTGGGATTTCTAGACTGAAAGGAGAACGAATCCCACTTATTCTCTAGTGTGGCACTCACACACACCTATACAAGAGTGCTTTATTAACTAAATGAAAGGTAGAAAAAGGTACAAATGATGATGAAAATGGAGTGGATCCAAGAATTATATGTTGTGTCTTCAACAACCTACTTTTGAGATATTGGAACCAAGTTCTAGAACCTAATTCACCACATGTTTCCACATCTCAGGTTTTACTTTGAGTAGCTCATCTAAGGTGAGATGACACTACACCATAGTGTTCTTCATGACTTCATTGTTTCTTGGAACCATTGAGTCTTGATTTCTTATCAGTATTGTGGGAGCTCTGATCTGAAGAAGACTCAGATTCCCATAGGCCTATGAATTGTGGCAACTCTTGTAAAGAATTAGATTCAAAATCTAATCTTTCATCTTCTTGTTGCTCTACTTGGTCTCCCTAAATAGATGGAATGTCTTGGGGGAATTGATCATGAAGATAATCAATTTCAAGAATAGGAGGCGGATTACCCTTCTCCTTATCCCATTTCTCTTCGTGTATTTCCTGCAAGAACTCTTGAGAGTACTCTTGAATTGAAAGAGATGTCCCAACGTCCATGGAATCAAGAACATAAAATTTCCTCGGTGGTGAGTTTTCTCTTTCAACAACTGAATGAGCATTGGAGGTAAAGAAATATGCAGCTTGTTTACCAATTACTCTAGTCTTTCTAGTAAGCCTTGGAAATGCAAACCCGGTTTGATAGAATTTGTATTATTGAATGATTGATTGGCCTCGAGCATAGCCTGAGCTAGTTCTACCATATTCATGAAAATTTTTGTCCATTCAATCTCTAAAGTTGCTATAGGGTAACTCTTGTCTAGGTTTGTAGCTATTGGCCTTCTTGAAGTCGAGCCTGATAGGCCTTGAACACCATGTCCAAGCCTTCTAGGGTTGGATATGTGAGAATAGACCCCGGTTGTGGTCTATTCACAATGATTGATGGGGTGGGATGAAGTGGAATGGATGGAGTTTCAACATGCAAAGGGTTTTGAGATGCAATGCCTAGAATTTTTATTTTTGTGTCTTTTAGGATTTCTTCTAGTTCAGATAAATTTCTAGCCCACTTATGATTGGCATTCTCTGTGGTATCCTTCCATGTTCTTGTTTTCCTCTTACTAGGCTCTCTGGATTCACTTGACTCTGATTGATCAGTTGGTTGAGCCCATTTTAAGGCTTATGCCCTAATGACAACCTGTATAGGAGCCACGTTAATGCTACTTGAGCTTGAATCCACCACTAAGCCTACCACATTAATGGTTGTAACTTTGGCCGCACTAGAGGGATTCCTTGAACAATCTTTTAGGAGATGTTCCTTGCCACACTCAAGACAAAAGCCTTGTATTGTGATGGTCTGTCCTTGTCCCCAAGCCGGTGGGTGGGGACACTCATGAATGAAATGGTCACCTTGACATCCAAAACATGGTCCTCTAAGGGGTTCTGTTCTCATTTGTCTCAACTGGGGCCTAGGGTTAGGATTTTCATACATGAGTATTCTAGCTCCCAATTCGGTTCCATAGGTAGTGCCTCATATTGATACAGATAAGTCTCACTATGTTTGATTAATTGTGGAGGGTCTAGAAGTATGACTAGTAGAACTATCAGAATCCTTATAGATTTTGGACAATTCTAACTCATCATCCAAGTTTTCTTCTATGTCAATATTCTTAAGCATTGATCTAGTGTGATTGGCTCCTTGAGATATACATGTGATCTAATTTTCCTACTTAGAACTCTGTCCAAAAACAAGGAAACTTGTTTTTGCTTGTGTAGGTAATTCAAGTGTAGGGCATCTTTCCACATATTGTTTAAATCTGCATCCTGCTAGTTGAACTATTTCTTGGGGTGTGTGCTTGAAGCTGTGGAGCAAGGATGATGTGTTATGCATGATGCCACTCTTGGAAAATTATACAATGAATGCTTTTAGCAGTTGACCTATATTTTGGTAGTTGTGATGGTTTAAGGGAAGAAACCAAGCTAAGGCAGTACCCTTGAGGGTCAAACCAAATGCCTTGAACTATGTGAACAAGTCCTCAACCTGTTCATATCTTAACACTTGTTTGAACTCAGACACATGATCATAAGGATCTCCTAACCCATCAAAGTAGTCTTTCATTGTCTTGACCACTTGAAAGGGTCTAAGGGTTCTTGGATACTCTCACGGTCTAGGCAATGGAAAATCATATTCATCTCTTTAATGCCTATGTGCTCTATGTCTCTCTCTTTTAGATCTTTCACTTCCAAATCCTGATCTATCTCTTCCCACAGTATGTGCAAAGCTTAACTCAGGTCTCTCTTTAGTTTGTCCTCATTGAGTTTCATGAGCCTTGGATGATCTTGCTCCTTGGAGGCGATGGGAAACATTAGATCATGGTGGAGGAAAAATCAATTCACCCTTCAAATTGATGGAGAGTGTTAATCTCCAAAAGACAAGCTATCATTGATGTTAGACCACCTCTATATCAAGAATAACTCTAAACTTCAACCAATTTTGGAAGACAAGTGCCAAACTATCAAGACTTTAGCTAACTATGAAGAAGGTCACTTCACAGAAAAGTCTTTTGCACATTATCCACTCATTGACTAATCAAATGTGTAAAGTTTCTGATGAAACTTTGTATAAGGTGTTGGCTGAAGGTTGTGCACCTCTTGCAAGTTAAAACATCTCAAAATGTTTAGTAGATTATGAGAAATGATCCAAACAATCTACCTATGTCTAAAACTACCTTCTTGTAGAGTCGACTTTGACACCTACAACTTCTAACACATAGTTCTCCCAAACTAGAACCCATTTAAGCAAATGCTTTTAGCCATAGATGGCTTATCTTCCAACTTAGATTTTGACTCCTCATTTTTGCAAAACTTTACATTTTGTATTGAGGACTGAATTCTTTGACCATTGAGATTGCACCTGTTTCAGAAGACACTCATCACTTCTTCACATATAAATATTCCTACACATAATTCTCTCAGCCTGTTTGCAATTAGGCTCTCAAATCTTAACCATAGATGCCTTAATGGAATTAGATATCTACAAAAGGATTTCTCATACAATCAAACACAGAAGGAGAAATGGAGAAAAGATTGATGCGCAATTATCTGAAAATCTTTCTATTCAACTCATCATACATCTGATGGATGATACACACAATACTCATGATCTATTCCTTTCTATCTCATCTATATTTCATCTCTCATGCCTAATACGACCATATACATGTATGTATGTGTGTGTATATATATATATATATATATATATATATATATATATATATACACACACACACACACATATGAGTATTGATTCATCATTACTTCAAGTATTTTGAAGTATTTACAAAACTAATGTACATATGTTTATAGAACTTTTCTTCCTGAACCTTCACTTCACTTCATGAACTTAGACTTCAATCTTTCCTTCATGTCTTCGTTTCTAAGCTTCATATAATCACCAATTGTTGATTGTCTTGCTCCAACAGCTCTCCCTCAATCATAAATTGTGATTACCTTCATCTTCTTTACTCCTGCCATATCTTTAAACCTCTGCAACTTTGGTCCATCCAAACTCTTTGTCATCATATCTGCAAGCTGATCTTTTGTTGGAGTATGTATAACTTCTATTTCTTTATCAACAACCTTCTCTCTCAAAAAATGATATTGAATCTCAATATGTTTAGTCCTAGCATGAAACACATGATTAGCTGCCAAATATAAAGAACTCATATTGTCTCCACAAATGATAGGAGTACTCTAAATAACATCAAAACTCTTCATAAGAGTCTCTAACCATATGACTTCCTTTGTAGCTTCTACCATGCCTTTGTATTTTGCTTCTGTAGATGATAAAGCAATTGTATGTTGCTTCTTAGAACACCATGAAATTAACTTATCTCCCACATAACACAAATATACATGTGTTGATCTTCTATCATCAGAGTTCCCTGCCCAATCTGCATCACTATATATCTTGATTCTTGTATCTGAAGTAAACCCATAGTACAAACCTTCTTTAAGTGTGCCCTTGATGTACCTGAGTGTTCGTTGTCTTACAATCCAAAGTTCCTTTCTAGGAAAATGCATGAATTGAGATAAAACTCCAACTACATATGATAAGTCAAGCCTTGTTAATGTAGCATAAATCAAGCTACCAATCAAACTTTGATAAAGCTTCATGTCTTTGAATTCTTCTCCTCCATATCTACTCAATCTATGATTCACCTCCATTGGAGTTGATGCTATCCTGCAATCTTCCATTTTAAATCTGATTAGCAAATTTTTCAAATACCTTTCTTGAGTTACATATACTCCATGTTGAGTATATGAAATCTCCCTTCCCAAGAAGAATGACAAATTTCCCAAGTCACTGATTTTGAACTGTTTCTCCATTTGCTTCTTAATCATGGGTATACCTTTGTCATATGTTCTTGTAAGTATTATGTCATCAACATAAATACAAACATAAATAAATCCATCCTCACTTGCTTTGACTAGCAAGCTACTATCTGCCTTAGATGCTTGAAACAGCGTGGCTTTGTACCTAGATACACTTCCATCTGCAAACCTTTTTGTTTTCTAGACCCATTTACATCCAATGATCTTTTGACTATTTGGTTTAGGAACCAAATCCCATGTTTCATTCTCCATCAATGCATCATATTCTTCCTGCATAGCTTTTTCCAAATTCTCCTTTCCTTTGGCTTCATCATATGTGGATGGATCTTCATCTGCTTTTATCATATAAGCATAATCTTTAGTAGTCAAGAATGAAGTATCAATGCTATACCTTGTAGGTTGCTTGTGCCTAGATGACCTTCTGAGTTCTCCACTTCTTGAAGTTTTTGGTTCATCATATTCTGGATCAAACATCGGCCTTTCTTCTACCTCAACTTTTCCTTCATTACTCTCTTCTTCATCACATATTTGAACCTTTGATTTACCTTTCTTCTGATTCAAAATTTCTTCATTACCTGCATAAACACTAAGTGGACCTGCATACCAAGTACCTTGCTCATCAAATGTGACATCCTTAGACACAAGGAATTGCTTTGTGGATGGACTCCACAACCTATAACCCATTTGCTTGTCATCATAGCCAATAAACATATGCTTTTTTGCTTTAGGTTCCAATTTATGCCTCAACTGAGATGGCACATATGCATATGCCAAACATCCAAATACTTTGCAATGATCCAAGGTAGATCTCTTACCCCACCAAGCTTCATATGGTGTCATACCCTGCAAAGCTTTACATGGTAGCCTATTGATCAAGTATGTAGCTGTATTTACAGCCTCAATCCACAAATAATTGGGACAATTTTTCTCCTTCATCATTGATCTTGCAAACCCAACAAGAGTTCTATTTCTTCTCTCTGCTACCCCATTTTGTTGAGGAGATTACCTGCAAGTAACCTCTCTCTTTATACCTGCATTCCACAATTAATCACTGAATTCATTTGAGAAATACTCTCCCCCTCCATCTAATCTTAACCTCTTCAATTTTTGTCCTGTAATTCTTTCTGCATATGCATGATAGTGTTTGAATGTATTAAACACTTATGACTTGTCTTTGATCACATACATTGTGATCCACCTGGTAGCATCATCAACATATATGACATAATATCTTGAGCCATTTATACTAAAGTCCTTTGAAGGACCACACACATCTGTATGTACCAATTCAAGTCTTTTTGAATACATAAAACCATGCTTATTATATGATTGCTTATGAGCCTTACCTAACTGACATGCTTCACATCTGTATGTCATGTGTTGACCTGCAACATTAGGTAATCCAAGTACTGAACCATTATTAATCATCTCTTTGATACCTCTTTCATTGAAGTGTCCAAGCCTTTTATGCCAAAGATCCAATTCAGACACCTTTTGCTCTCCATATGTGAACATAGCATATCCAACATTACCTTGTATCTTTAATGTGAAGAGCCTTCCTTCCTTCTTTCCTGTAACAATTTGCTTATACCCTTGGCTAGGGTCTTCAACATAAACTCCATCATTAGTGAACCTTACCTCATACACTTTTTCCACAATCTGTCCTACACTAATCAAATTCTTTGGAATTGTAGGAACATACAAAACCTTACTCAAGAGAGTACTTCCATCTTTAGCTTTAATTGAACCAATTGACTTTACTTTGTGCTTTGTATTATCTCTTATTTAAGGCCGAATATCCACAAGAACCCCATAAAAGAGGATGCGAGGAGCATTACCATGTTCTCAACCATGAGGAGCCACTTTAACCCCAGATGTTACTCCCCCACCTTGATGTGTATGCCCATTCACACTATGCCTCCCAAGATGCAGTTCTAAGGGCCCAAACTTGATATTTTTGGCAGTCCCCATAGACCTTGAATTCCCTGGAGGAGTACACATGGAAGAGATCACCAATGAGGATTTTAAGCATATCTTAGAAGAGATAAATATTGAGTCGGGTGAGGAACAATTGGTGGAACGCTCTCACCCACAAGCAACCACATCACAAGTGCCAATTACTATAGTCGATGAGGATGAAGAAGATGATGAAGATGATGATGAAGATGAAGAATCTAAAGAAGGTGACGATGAACATGAGGGAAGACATCAAGAAGAGCTACAAGAAGTGCATGAACTTGCAAGTGCTCCGGCATGTACACCCTAGTTACAAAGATTATATGATACAGTCAAGGTGGTGCAAGAAAGGCATCGAGTTTCATTTACATTAGGCCAAACCTTAATAGATCAGATCCTTGTCGGTGAGGGGGTGGACCCTCAGTTCATCACTACGCTCAAATTATTAATACAATCATTGGGATTTCAAGATGCCGTGCACATGGCATTGCGACAATCAATACAATACGACCGACATAGAGTAGAGACAAGGCCAAGGGCAAGAAAAAACATACATATATCCATATCTGAACCAAAAGCCACCACATACCAATAACTACCTCAACAGCCACCATAGATCTCATTGTGGAGACCTTTGTATAGACCTCCCCTATCTCTACTCAACACCCCCCATTTCCACCATTGCCCCCACCTCTACCTCCTACCACTGATGAAACCGTTGTATTTATAACAACCAATACCCAAACCCCTACCTCATCAACCTCCTTTTCCTTCCGTGAACCAACCTCTCAGGAAACCCTCTTTTCTTCCATCACCAACCCTCTTTTTACTTCCCCATTTTTGTATGTAGAGCCCGCCATTGGACACCCCATTCTACCTAGTATAGAAGGTCACCTAAGACCCACTGAAGGTAGTTTAGGTACCCCTGGTTACCCCTATTCACACATTCTCCTTCCTCATGACCCATACTTCCCATTTACCTCATCCATGTTCCCCTATACCTCAATCGCCACCATAGCCCCACCCCACTACATATCATTCATGGAAAGCTTCATCTGTGTCCCCACCACACAGATGTTAGGTTCACAAACACTCACATCCACTTCACTATACTCAGACATGATGCTCACTTCACCCATCATTCTTGCTTACATGGTAGCTCCGACAAGTACCGCATTGTCCGATCCTATGGACATTTCTCCACCCATTGCACCTCTCCCTCCCCCCACACTCCCACCATCCCCTCTCCCACCTCCACCCACATCATCGGTACCATCATGCACAACATCCACTATTCCCATCTCCATTCCCATTCCCCCTACATTAAATACTATTTCCTTTGCATCTGCACCTATAAATACTACTTTCAATACGATAATTCATTGTGTATCATAGCTTTAATAGGAGTATGAATGACTAGAAGATCGGAATGCTTCCTTCTAGGTAGAATCTCAAAGATTACAAGCATGAGTCATGGCTTTGGATGGTGACAATGAAGTACTTTAGGCAAAATACTTCACACTACAACAAGCTCATGCAGAACTAGAGTCCAAGGTAGTCAATGTGGATGCTCAAGCACTCAAGGACTTGGAGACAATGCTACATGATAAAAATCTCACCAATTCCAAACTATAAAGAAATCTAGGGCTTCTCAAGAAGCACATGTATATGACATTGGAAGAGAATAAGTGACTACAATGACAAAACCAAGATAATCTCGAAGCTGCTATGGAAGGGACCTTAGATGCAGTTATTAGTCCTACACAATTTCAAGTTGTTCCCTCAGAAGACATCAAGATCTTACTCGAGGAACACACCAATTTTCTAGAATCATATGAAAAGCTAGAGATAGAATGTGTTGGCCTCAAGAAGAAATTAACCACGATAAGCACATCTAGGACAGAGACTGTCACACTCGCACAAACTATAGAGGACATGGGAACCCTCCGCAAACAGGTTGAAGAATTCCAAGCTAGGCTATTACAATATGAGAGACCACCTTCTCCAATTGAAGACCTAGAGCCAGAAACAGTGGTAGAAATCCTTGTCGAAGAAAGCTTTAAAGAACCGTATGAGCCTCTGCCAGTACTTGGAGGGTGCATCATTGACGAGGGTAGAGACACATTTGAAATTGAAGTACCAAATTGGCTCAAGGGGGTAGAGCAAATAGGCCACACCCATGATGACAGAGTAGCTGTACAAATCCAAACGTTGTCAAATCTTGAAGAAATAGTTCTTAAGTCCCCTTATTTTCAGAACTTATCCCATCAATGACCCATCACCACATCAGAAATGCAATACATGCCATATTTTTTTATTGTTGATAGATTATAATGCAAAAATCAAGAGGCATATAGGGAAAGAACTAACATTCGCTACTCAATTCAAGCTAGTTGACTTACCAGAAAAGGAAAAAATAGGAGCTAATTTTCAACCCAATTGGCGTGCGTGACTATTGACACACTACACTGAAATGATGCACACGTGGTCAGACATGCCATTATATATTAAATATAACCCATGTTATTGTGATATTGTTCGTCGTAGATCCTAGCAAGCATTCACAATCAAAGTCTGAAACAATAAAGGGTGTTCTGATTGAATTAACTATCCTTTTTTTTCTCCACCCAGAGTGCCATCCACAGTTACATATATGATCTCGACCCAATGCCACTAGTCTGCATGATTCAAGAATGTATCGGACACTGCCGCCAAGATGTGCATGAAAATTTTCAAGCTAATGATGGTAGTGCTCAAAACTTTTAACAAAATCCAAGCTCCCTATATTTCGGCTCCCGAGCTTTTTGAAGGGAATCACAATTTGGTATACAATATGAGCCAAACCCCCTCCATCATCACAATCTATGTCTGGCATGCATACATCAAGTACTTACCTACTTGCTACAAGTAGACATTTGAGGAGATGTTCTCTACAAGGTTCTAGGAGTACCACTCAAAAATTTTCATTCCCAGACCCACCCACGTATTGCATCTCTTTGTAGTAGAACAAGCAATACATGTCGATTAGCTACAACTAACACATCCGAATGTTCCATGTCCAATCAAATCAGCCGATGACATATCTAGCACGAGGACTACACATACAAGAACATCATCTAGCCACATATGTTATTGAATATTACATGAAACACTCCCTACAACAAGGGTATCTCAGGGAGGACAGATGTGAGAGAAGGGATGTGTTGGCAGCAGCTAGGGAATTCAGGGCATTACAAGACAGGGTGGAAAAGAGTCAGAGCAAAGGGAGAATTAAGCAGGACCAAGCAGGTAGAGTAGTCAACGAAGATGCAGCAACTAGGCCTATCCAATTTCTTAAAGATAAATCTTTTTCAAAAGTGATTTTCATCACTACACCAAGATTGTAAGTATTGTTTTTGGTAGATTAGACTCCATTTTGTTCAAGTGGAGGAGTCCTCGAGCTTGAGGAGTATTAGAAGTACCTAAATGCAAGAGAACGCGAATTACGACCACCACATGCTAGAGAGATGACTCTCGTCCCAACCAAATGCCTCTATATATAGCTCTTGCCAGGGGACTGCCTTCTTGGGCAGGTGGATACTAGCCAGCCATGTGTCAGCCATGTAACTGCATGTGCGCCAAGTGTCCCAATCAACTCAGGTTAACTCAAGTGGATGCTTCTAGAAGGCTCTAGAACTCTTTGGGAAAAATACTCTCCCCATGTTCCCCATGGGGATTGAACCCAAGACCTCCTCCTTCACATCCTTGAAACTTAACCACTAAGCTAAGTGGATCACTTGTTCACAAGAGCACAAGAATACCTAGTAAGTCTAAACTCGAGATCTTTGGTCATACACATGGATGACCAAACGATGTCCGATTTCAGATTTGTTTGAATCAGTCGGACCCCTAGATCACAGAATTACTTTGTTACATTCTTCTCCCCTTGGAAAATATTTTCATCCTTGAAAATAGAGCTATATATCTCATGTAGGCAACCCTCGAGCCTCATGTTCTAAAACTGGAAGAACATGGTCATGTTCTAAAACTGGAAGAACATGTCTCATCTCTGTGGTGGCGTTCCTGCCCAAATGATTCAAAATACTGTCTCATTTTACACTTTGATGAAGTGGACAAAGTACAAACTAGTGAAAGAGTAATAAGGGTGGCTCTAAACATATCCCTGGCCAATTCACAGTTTCTGGATGTGCGATCTAGGCACAAACATGTGAACTAGGTGGATTTACTAGTCCATTTCTAGGCATAACTGGTGCATGGACTCAGTAATGAAGGTGGGATTCTTATCCCTTGCAAGACGTTGAGAACTCTTGATTCAATTGAATTTGTCTTGGAGAACTTGAAGTTTGGTTGTCCCAAACATCTAACTTAGATGTTTGTACAATGGTTTACTTTGATCCAACAGTTATTTGATTTTTTCACCCGGTAGAGGACTACTTTGTCCTAATGAGTTTAAAAATCCTATGTAAACTGTAAGAGAAAATTACCATTTTCTTTGAGTCAACCATACTATAACTTGCCCAATACAAATTCGCAATGAAATTTGTCCAACTTAGGACACTATTCTCAAAGACTATTTTTTAGCTAAAAGTTCTTGGGAATTGTCAATCTATTGAGCGATTCCTAACTTCTCTATTCTAGAGTATACTAGACTCTAGAAAATCATTTATGCTATAACTTGAAGCAAACTCAAATAAATAAGTCCACTTAGACTTAGTATCTTTTGAAGATTGAAAAGGTTCTTGTACATAACATCTATCTAGGATGTTTTAATTTAGTTATCTAGTTCTAACAAGCTAACCTTTGTCTTTTGCAAAAGGAATCAGATACCATATCTGAGCTGATTCCAAAAGATTTGAAAAGCGGAAAGAAATAACTGCAACTCAGTACAACCAATTCAAACTCCGAAGATACGTAAGCTCGCTATGAGTCAAAGTCTAGATGACTCAGGACTTTAACTTCTCAAAGATCTGTTTCAACAGGGTATTGAAGCATTTTCTCTATTTTTAAGAGAAAATAAACTGGATTTTCAAAAAGATTCAAGGCAAATCCAAAAACATCATCCAACCACAAGATACTAGTGTGGTAACCAACATCAGTGTGTCGACCCACTGAGGTTCTATTGATGAGTTTTGTATTCAAATAATGCTTCACTTGAGACTAAGTTCAAGTCATATTCAGTCTTTTTGACTCCTTATTGGGAATGCAATTCTTGTGCATTTCTTTGAGTCAAAAGAGTAAATTTACCAAGTTACACTAGGAACTTGGTGCTTGACTTAGACAATCAAATTCCTTGGTTGAAAAGATTAACTCAAAATCAAAGTCCATTTTTTTTCAGAAATTTATGAAATATTTCCGAATTAACAACACTTTATCTTGAAGTGTTCCAAGAATATCTTGGAAGTTACTTACTTCATATCTTCTGTTTCCTTGATCTTGAAGTTATCTTGAAGTTATCTTGAAGTATCTTGAGATACTACTTTCATCCTTCTTGAATTAAACTCCTTCTTTGAAGTTTTAATTTCCTTGAGGATCAAACCTAACTTCAAGATCTAATCTAGGACTAAAAGATAATCATCATCTCACGGTCCGATGTCCCATACCATCTTTCCTACATCAATCTGAGTATAAAATCTGGTGTCCCATACCACCCTATTTTATACTTACATTGACAAGTGAGTGAATTTTATTCTAAAGTCTAAACATCTCTTGATAGAGTACCTTATTGCTTCAATTATTTACAAGAATTTTGAAGTTTCAGGCATTACCTCTAACTAGATTTTCTAGGTTTTTGATCCCTTCACATGATCCTGTCACAATCTTGTGCTTTCCTTGAGGAACTTAAAAAAACCTTTTGATGAAATATCCATCCTTCTTTGTTAGAGTTTTCAAATGAAACCAATCAGTATTCCAAGTACTTGAATTTTCACAAATTCAAGTTCAATTGGTTTATCCTTGACCAATTTGTAGTGACAAGAGCTATTAACTTCTTGTCTTTAGATTCCTTTCTTACTGATGCTTTAGGTACCTATCCTGGCCAGGAATTTATAGGAATCTCTCTAGTGCATAAGTCTAAGCATCCGCACATGCTCTCTGGATTTATACCAAAATCCCTTTAAGGATAGGCAAACACTTATGTTTTACCTTCCACAGACTTAAGTACCGTCTTCACAGTTGCAGACTACATTCTTGGAATTGCTTCACTCTATTCAGACTTGGAATAGCTTACTCTTTTCACAATTTTCCATTGGATAAATGGAACCTGAGTGAATAATTCCCAAAAGAAATTTTTATTGCCAATACTTGGGCAATCTTTAAAGTAGTTCCAATTGCAAGTTCTTGGAAAATCATAGCCAAGCTTTATCAATTTTAGTTGATCTTACAACTAAAATAAAGACTTAGCCTTTATTTTTAAGATCTCTGGAACTATCAAAAAGGTTCTTTGCTTACTCGCAGGATTTTAATTTCAGTCCAAGCATACGCTGATGCCTCTTAGATTCCAAAGCTAAGAATCTTTGATATACCTTTTAGGTTATATCACTATTTGGACTTAAGTAACCAATACTTGTGGTTTGGGAATTACTGGGAACTACTTGCTGACTAAAGAGTTTAAAGAATTTCCTTCTCACTACTTGGGAGAACATTATTCTTCAAAGACTTGAGATTCCTTCTAGGGAATCAAATAACTTGAGCAAATGATTCATCATGGAATCTTTTGCAATGCTGGATTCTTTCAAACAATATCCAGAAACCTTACTGACTCAATCGTATTCATTTCCTGAGTATCAAACTAGAGATTAAATATCATCTTTAGGATATGGTTTCCCATGCCACTATGAAAGTTTAAGTTGAACTTTCATTTATGTGATATTGACTCCTATTCTTGAGTTGGATACAAGATTCATTATTATTGGTCAATCTTTAGATGTTACTAAAGTCCTTTAAACATATTTCACCAATCAAAATTATGTTTAAAGTCCAAGCATCTATTGATGATTGATCCAATAGTAATGCTACTATGAACACATAACTTGTGAACTTTATAGCTTGTTTTAGGAAAAGTTCATGGATTGGAGATCCATTTCTTGGAACTTTCTATTCCTAAATGAAAAGTTCACACTTGCTTCAAGTCCTTAGGAACTTATCTTATTTCCTAAAGATTGCTTACTTAGATTCCATCTTGAAGCTTCCATTAGCTTAAATGAAACCAAAAGTTTAACTCTCTAAAAAGATTTCTTCCATGTTTCTATTATTGCTTAGCTAGTTGCATCATTTACCAAAGATGCAAAACATGAATGAAACACAAATCTATTGAACTTCAAAGTTCAATTTGTATTTAAGCTCATCGATTTGGTTATTGAGTTCCATGGAATCGAAGAGTGCTCATGGAACTTGGAAATATAGGTGAAGTTATCATCCAATCTTGGGATGCTTGAGAAGTTACATAAACTATGTAACTAATCAACTAAAGCTTATCCGCATGACTTTCTAAATATCACCTATACTTAGAGTAATCATTATAAGCTTATCTTCATGACTCCCTAAGTTCATCCGTGACTTAGAGTCATCATACATTGCAAAAAGTTTGCAAGTAATTAAATTTTCTTATTCATCAAGAAGATTTAATACTTAATTTTCTCATAGTGCCTACTTATACCTAGTAAGACATCAAACATACTTAATTGTCATTAAGTATTTGTTTATGAAAGCGAAGTATCAACTTGGGAAGTAATCGACTAATTACTTGAGCTGTAAACTAGAACTAGCATGTTTTTGCAACTAACTAGTCCTCTGTCTTCCCTAATGTCAAACCGCGAGCTTTATAAAGTAAGCTAAATACTAAGAGAGTACATTATCATATCTAATTGCAAACAGCTTCTCGTTCTATCATGCAAATGCATGTGCCTACATGAAAATGCATATGCCTACATGCAAATGCATATGCTCACATGCGTATGCATGCATGTTCTTTGCATGCCCAAAAAATAATGCAACAATCGTGCATAAGCTTGATCCATGACTTTTCCTTGTACTAAGAATGTATATCATGCAATCTTAATGCATGTATATCCTTTCATTTGACCTAATGCACTATGATATAAAAACATATCCTTCTGGTGAAATAAAAAGCTTACTCAATGGAAAGGAAATCTGGAATTAAATTACCAAAATATATTCTTTGATGCACAAGGATCCTTTTTTTTTATCAAGTCTTTCCTTAATGCAAACTAATGCTTGGAATGAAAAGTGGATTGTTTCATTATCCTACTCTAGAATTAATCGATTGAAATCTTGGCTATTTCAATGTGCATCTAGGATTAAGTGTAGACTAATGAAAACAAGATAAATCAAGCATTAAGGTCAAGTAGAAACTAGAAAATACTTAGCTTTGATCATAGCTTCGTCCATCCTCTGATTCTCACGAAGAGCCAACCTTCAGATTCCATTGGAAATTGCAAAAAAAAAACAATAATAAAAGCCTTCATGCCAGAAAGAGCACGTCCTAAGTCCGATGCCTTTGGGAGAGAACTTTCCCTCCTTGTCAACAGTCACCCAAAGGTCAATTCTCATGCTTTCCATGAAAATACTTCCACCTTTATAAGTGAAGAGCACACTTTGGCCGAGTGGTTAGGATATTTGTTGCCTTTGCAGAAGGTTGAAGAATCAATTCCTCTTGCTATTGGAAGATTATAATTCTGATTGGTATGTCGCGGGCTCAAGCCACATAGCCCGTGGCCTTTAGATGGTCACACTTTTACAAAAAAGCTTCCACACTAATGAAGAACGTATCCTGCGGTTGCTGTAGTGGATAAAATGAATGCCTCCAAAAGTTAAGGTCGTAAGTTCGACCCCCGCCTGCGACCACAACAACAATACTCCCTTTTGCATCTCTACTTTGAGGTATGCCACCAAGAAAAAATCGGGGCAAACCTCTATACACCCACGAAAAAGGATGACATGAATTCTTTGCTTCTACTTTCGGGAGATGCTCCAACATGAATTCAGGCTAGCATGAATATAACATATTAAATCTGTGCTCTTATGTAGAATCGAGCCCCAGAACAGGGTGTGTGGATAGCGCAGACATCTCGTCTCTATGAGGTCGTGAATTCAAATCCAAGATGACTGCACTTGCTTCTTTTCTTCGTGCTCATGGATAGCTTGCATGGACAACGGGGATTTTCCTCCATAGCATAGCTAGTATGCTCTAGAACCCATACGCGAACGCGTATCATGGTGAAGACAGAAGTACAGTCGATGACAGCGCAGATTGAACACAGAAGGCCACCCCGCGAGAGTATGCTTTTTCTTTTTGATAGTACTGCGTATAATTCTCCTTTCATATAGCAAAGCACTAACCTTGGCTGGGTCGTGGTGATAGCAGAGATTTCGTTCTGACCAACGCTACGGGTTCGATTTTGGAATCGATGCAGCCTATCAAACTTGCCTTTTGTAGCGGACGAAGGCTTTGCAGCGGAGAATTAAATTTAAATATCATTACATGTGACGTTGCTCTACAAGATAGCTTTCACCATCGTGGTTAGCCTATCTGCTTCACCAACGAAAGGTTGTGGGCTCGAAACCCGATAGCCACACACTATATACCATACTAAGAGTACATTTTGCTGTTATCATTATGAAAACTATGTGGAAGAGGCATATAACATCGACGAATAAACTCGTCTACAAACAACTCATGCAAAAAATGATCATTTTGAATGTGCATAATATGAACATGATGATGGACTTATCAAGGTCACCATCAATCTTCAACCTAGAAGCTCTGATACCAATGCAAGAGAACGCGGATTACGACCACCACATGCTAGAGAGATGACTCTCCTCCCAACCAAATGCCTCTATATATAGCTCTCTCCAGGGGACTGCCTTCTTGGGCAGGTAGATACTAGCCAGCCATGTGTCGACCATGTAACTGCATGTGTGCCAAGTGTCCTAGTCGACTCGAGTTAACTCAAGTGGATGCTTCTAGAAGTCTCTAGATCTCTTTGGGCAAAATACTCTCCCCATGTTCCCCATGGGTATTGAACCCAAGACCTCCTCCTTCACATCCTTGAAACTTACCCACTAAGCCAAGTGGATCACTTTTTCACAAGAGCACAAGACCTCCTAGTAAGTCTAAACTCAAGATCTTTGGTCATACACACGGATGACCAAATGGTGTCCGATTTCATATCTTTTTGAACCGACCGGACCCCTAGATCACAAAATTACTTTGTTACATTACATATCATTTTTCATAATTTTTAGACTTCGCTTGAGCCCTTAAATAAGCCCTGGAATCTAATTTTTAACTTGGCCAGTTTGGATGGGGCCAAAGCTAGTAAAAAACTATAAAAAGAGCTAGGGAGCTCATTTTTGAGGTTGGCTTGTTGGAGATTAAAGCTTATGTAAAAGAGATCTTTCATAATAGGACACATTCCATTGCTCCATCTCTTTGTCTTGTTTTGTGTGTGTGTGTGTGTGTGTGTATGTCTGGTCATGCTATTATGCTTCTCACTCACACACTTGTGCATCTCACTTGCTCATGGTCATCATACCCTCTTCATGTAATTCTCCTCACGTTGATGTGGAAGGGGAATCAAGCAAAAAGAGAAGAAGAAGAAAATCAAAGAATAAAGCTGCTCAATAAAGAATAAAGATTATCAAGAAAAAGAACAACTCTCTGCCCAAAGCCCCGCAGGGGCACGCATCAGGCAACAACGCCAAAGGCCCAGGTCCTGAGGAGTGGAATTAAAGAAAGATAACAACCAGGACATTTCATGGGAGCTTGCACACAGCTTCCTCATCCACTAGGAGCAGGTGGTGAAGAGAAACAAGCTGAGGAGAGAGACAACACACAAATGACTCTACATCGGATAAGATAACCAATTGTCTGAAGGTCCTAGGTGTCTCCTCGTCCACTGGATGTGTGCGGTGAGAAGAAATGGAACAGGTCCTGAAGGATGACAAAGAAGATTCAGAAATAGGACCTTTAAAATGTAATGCTCTCTTAAAAGAGAGTAGAGGTCAGCAAATTAAGGTGTGCGGTGGCAGAAGGTAAACATGCTCAAGACAATACAACGAGGGAAGGTATGTAAGTGATAAGGGAGGATCAAGGCCAATAAGTATCCATGAAGAAGTGCAAGAAGATATCTGGCAAGTCCTAATCCTTCCACTGATGGCGTGCGCGATAGCCCGACTTAATCCAGCAACCCAGATTTGGGATGTACGGAATACCAAGGGGCAAACAGAAGCGAAGGACATACCTCGGATAAAGTAACAAATTCTCTGACAGTCCTTATCGCTTCTTCGACCACTGGGTGCATGTATTCAAAAGTCTTAGATGAGCCATAAACGAGAAACAAAAGCCTATCAAGGGACGATAGAGACAAAGAGGGGGAGAGTGTTGCAGAGCAAATAGGCACAAAAGAGGAGCCCCAAAATTTTCAAATTAATGGGTATATTTTTCTTCTTCAAAATCTTAGGAATTCCCTAAAAAGCCATGTAAATGCACTAAAGGAGTCCTCTGTCATATCATCAGTACGAAGCACCGCTCAGGTCAGTCACCGTTCTACTTATTCTGACACCTCTAGTGATTCGGAGGAGGAGATACCCATGGCTTCAAAAGACATGCAAGGTCATGTTTCCGGAAGAAACTTCATGTCTACGGTAGAAGGGGAGTACTGCACCTCTTTGCAATATGTGTCTACTAATGCCCAGGAGATTCCTTTCTTCCTGGATGGATTAAATAGGTCAAATGCTAGGATGGTAACCTCCACTAATGCCACAATTGTGCCCAGACTAGCTGTCAAGTATGAAGGGGGATTATATATGGATAAGTTGGGTCACATCTATATGGTGACAGAACACCCGGACTTGATCAATGAGAGAGGAGAATTGGAAGGACAAGAACATTTAAGAAGACCGGACTTTGAAGAGTTAGTGACTACCCCTAGAGGCAAGTCAGTAGTGACACAAATCTTGAGAGGGGATTTGATACCTCAAGATGACTATTTACTGGAGGTCTATTTGGTTCAGGGATCAGATTTATTGTTGCAAACTGATTCACCTGCACGCGGACACGAAGAAATTCCTATGACCTTTTACGAGTTAAAAGACCCTGGAAGACGAGTCTAGAGTAACCTACCTAGACAAGAACCAAAGAAGGTATTGGCATGTCGATGCCTTAGATAGAGCTCGATTGAAGTATATGGGCTTGCCTGTATTTCCCCAACAAGAGCAGGCAACTACCTCTCAGAATCCTTTTGGGACACAGCAAGAGACAGAACATACTATGTCAGGACAAACAAGCCATTGGAGTGCACCAAATAGAACACATGTACAATTTACAATGCCTGGAATGCAAGCACACAATCAGACACACCCTGGAATAGGCAACCAACCCCAACCACCTGTGAGACCGAGACCACCCTTAGGAGTGCAACCTGGAATACCCCCAATTAGACCAGCCATCCCCGCATTCCCAGTAATTCCCAGACAGCCTGATCCTCTAAGAAGATTAAGACCTATTCAGGTAGCCAAATGTATGAGAAACCATTATGATGGATTGGGAGAACCTTACGACCACATTGCTGAATTTAAACAAGTTTTAAGAGCTGAACAAGTGGAGGATTTCTTTGTGCAGTATGAGTCCTTTGGACTCATCCTCATAGGAACGGCTCTGACGTGGTTCCAACCTCTAGATCCCAATCAATTTGGAAATATGGAGCAATTCTTTCAAGAATTCATGGGAGAGTTCACTAAGAGAGGGATTAAACACAATTTGTCATCTTTAATCCATAGTTTTAAACAGAACCCTAATGAAATCATGAAAACAGCTGCCCGAAGATTCAATCAGTATGTGGATAGATGTCCAATAGTAGAAAGACCTACACAAAAAAAAAATGATATCATTATTTTTTGACAGATTAACAAACGAAACTCTAAGAACATTAGTCTATGTGAAGAGACTACAGACGTTGAGTTAGTGTCTCCAAGAGTGTATTGACCTTGAGGACAACCTAGCAGATGATCTCAAGAGTACGACTAGTCCTACTAAATCAGAAGACACTAGAAGCACAGTAACCTCCAACTCAAGCAATGTGGAAGAGCTAGCGGATTTGGTAGCGAAGAAGTTAGGAGTTCTCGGGCAAAGGAACTATCAGCATCCGTCATTGAAAATACCTATGTTACAAAGATGTAGCTCATGTGGAGGTGATCACCCCACTCACATGTGTGTTCGAGGAGGAACATGCGTACCTCAGACATACCCTTATAATAGACAGCCCCATCAAGGAACGGCCTTGTATTGTCACATAGAACAAAAATACACCAACCACACCACGGAAAATTGCCCATTCAGTAGGCAGACACGGCCTCTACAACCACCTCAGTATCGGCCATATGGATATCCACCTAGAGAGCCAGGCAGAGATATGCCCAGGTACAATCCCTACCCAACACCACCAGGAGCACCGAGGCCATACGAGCAAGCACAATATCCACAACCCCAGCCAGTGTTAGGACCACAACTTTCACATCCCCAAAATGTGGTACCTGTCAAGTATACCCAACCAGAGGAAAACTTGGAAAGAGCCATAGTACCAGCATCACCAATAGCCAGTGTAGAGTCAACGAACCCAGGATACGAGAAATCCCAAGGGGAGTACTATTCCTATGATGCTAGTATAATGGAGCACAAGCAAGTTTATGATCAGCAATACTATGGATACGAAGGATATGACAATACCTATGGTCAAGAAGTGGCAACATTAATGTACACCGCACCTAAAGCAAGCCACCCGTAAGACCACCCATCAGACCACCTGTGCCAAGAGGACCATGTTATAGATGCGGAGGAGACCATTTTATCAGAGAATGCACTTGGCCTTACCCCCCACCACCTCTTAGGACTTGGGAAGGATATTGTAGTGACTGTGGAAAGGAACATCTCTTTCGAGATTGCCCAAAAAACCCCAACAAGGCTCAAGACACTGCACCTATTAATGTAATCGAAGTAATAGAAACACCGGGAGTGACAAGAAATACACCGTACCATTAAAGGCCATTACACGAGCACGAACGAAGGAACAAAAAGGAAAACAACCGGACCTTGAACAAGGAAACAATAAAAATTTAGACCCCAAAGTTCAAATAGTGGAAGATTCAGAAGACCCACGCGAGAGTGCTCAAGCAATGAAAAGCCAAAAGTGGAAGGAAAGAAGAGAAAAGCTCAAGGAAAAATGGACAAAACCAAAAATCAAGAAAATAATAAGCATACACAAAGTAATACGAAGCCTAAAGAACCAGAGATTTGGGAAGGATTTTCCATTCCACTGCCTATCTCAGAGTTAGAAAAGCCAGGATCAATTCTAGCCGACCCAAAATCAGATGATTTGGACATGTGGTTGAAAGCATACCAAGCTAGAATTAAGACTGGACCGAATGTGGAGCAACATGAAAAGATTTACCCACAAGGAGAGTTAGAAAAAGAGAGGCTTGCTATATGCAAAAAACTCATAGAGGTAGCACAAGCAACCCTAGAAAAGAGCATTCCAGCCCTCCCCGAGACAAGGATAGCGGAGGATCAATACAAGGATTGTGTTTAAGCCAAGGACAAAGAACCTAAAGAGGAGGATGATAAATGTGAGCTAGTGAAAAACCACGATGAACCTATGTCAACAGTACCGGATTTAGAGGCTGACTGACCAAAAGAATTGTGGAATAGGATTCGAGAAGAACAATGGAAAAGGAATGGAGTGGCTAAACCTCCTTTTGAGGAATTAGATGTGGAAGTTTATCAACCAAATCCCAACATGGAAGAAGTATATGAGGAAGTATCGAGACTAGACCGAAATAGGGAAGAAACTCAGAGCATTTTGACCCTACGAAATTACATGGGAGAATACGAAAAAGAATCCAGGATCTTCCGAGCACCCACAGTACAAGGAAAGGAAAGGGAAACTCAGATAAGAATTCACACAATCTCACAGAACTTAAAAAGACAAAAGTACAATGCCAATTGACTATGGAAGAACTACTCCGTGTTAAACTGCAATTATGGAAACAATTAGCAGGTCAATTGGAATTAGGGCAGGAGAAGGACGAAAAGGAATGCAAGGGAAAAGAAAACCCACCTAGAGTACAAATTCCAGTGGATAAAGTTGGAGAATTCAGTGAAGGAGCCGAAGGTAGCACATGTCTACCTGTCACTTACAATGGCTATATGACCAAAGCCATCCTAGACACAGGAGTAGGAGTAGGTATTGCCAACAAAGAGATTTGGGAGAAATGGGGAAAGCCTGCCTTACAACCCACTCGCATGAAGCTTCCATTAGCAGACGGTCATGTTGAAAAACCATTAGGAATATTAGAAAAGATTAAATTAACCACTTGTGGAGTTGAATTTGAACATACTTTAGCCATCTATCAATTTGGAAAAGCAAACAAGTATGAGATGATATTAGGACGACCCTTCATGAGACAGCTTAGGGTAGTGCAAGATTGGGGACGAGACTCTTTATACCTTCAACATAAAGGAAACACCACCAACATAAACTTGCATACCTTTGCGTACAGAGATGTATCACCACTACAATTGAACCGCATACATAAAGAAGAGGATGAGTTGTCTACCCATAGCGTTGGATCAAGCGACCAATCATGGATGCATGAGGACGCCCAATTATGGATGTGTAAAGAAGCCAAGAAAGAGGAAAATAAAAGGTAGTTGTGGCCAATAGGACATCCTAATTACTGGCCCATAAAAGATCCAATGTATATGCCTCAAATCTTCCCTGATGAAATGTTTGAACCGCATGGATGGATGGAAATACTAGCAACCTTGGATGTATGTGTGAATGAAGAAGTTCTGACGATGAATGAATGTGTAGATGAAGAAGGCTATGACGTAAATTTGTACATGGTTGTCCTTCAAGAAGTAGAAGCAGGGGAAATATTGGAAAAGGAGTGGAAAGAAGAATACAAGAGCATAGAAATGGAACCATAATTTGATTCAGTAGAAAGCTACCTAGAAGCCATTCGAACCGAAGATAAGCAGGAAATGACCAAGGTTTTAGCAATAGAAGCAGCCCCCATAGCACCAAAGCAAAAGGAAAGTGTAAGTAAGATCGAACCTAATCCTGACCTTTTTGAGGTTCTAGAGCATTTTAAAAGATATGAAGTAGAAGAGAGAAAAATATCTATTCAAATGCCTAAGAGAGAGGAAAGAGAAGGAGAAGCGTATGACAACAAGGAACAAACAAAAAAGATCATAGTAACTATAGAAGAGGGAGAAGAAAGATGTACATACATAGGAAAAGACGTGTCAACCGAGGAGGAAGAAGAATTAATATAGTTGATCCGGGAATATCGAGATGTATTTTCTTGGACATATAAGGATCTCAAGGGTGTGGAACCCTCTATTTGTTCTCATAGAATACCAATGACGGCGGAGGCAAAACCATCTAAACAACGCCCTTACACCTATAACGAGGTTTATGCTACGAAAATAAAAGAAGAAATAGACAAGTTATTAGCAGCTGGATTCATTTATGAAGATGTTTGGCTTATGGCATCCCCATTCAATGAGCTCTATCGTGGAATAGGATACAACAATTCAAGAGCACAAAGGACTTTGCACTCCCTACCATTTGTGTTGAGATGGTTGGATACACTCTAGAGATGAGCTCGTGTTGCACAAAACGTGCTCTGCACCTGCCAATGTGACTTCAAGGAGCCTTAATGGACACATTTAGCTTCTCAAATATGCATTTAGAACCACTATGTGCCCTGGAACATCGTTCCAAAATGTTTATGCCAAAATAGATAACTCGCATGTACTAGGATTGTGAAGAAACCTTCTATTTTGGGATTGTAAGTGCTCAGTGTTTTTCTCAAAGCTCACAACCTGGTAGGAATCGACTAGGGAGCTTTTGCACACATCTAATTCAAGTGTATAGCTAACTAACACAAGTTATTTCATGAATTTAGAGGCACTATACAATGAGCAATGAGTTTAACAACTCAGGGGGGTCATCCCGACATTTCAGGAGCAAGGTGATGTGCAGACATAGTCTACTTCTTGAGTACATATCTCAAGATCTGCTGAACTAAATCTAATGAAACTTTGTAGCTATATCCTAGAAGTGCCATTCTAACTATAACAAGTTAAAGTGCATAAAATAATGGAGTATATATAGAGAAATCATGTCTGCAAAATCATTGAAATAATGCAGAAGTGATAGATAATAATAGATAGAAATGATCATGAACAAATGTGACAATTAGTAAGTGATAATGCATATATGGTACATGGGAGCTGCAGAGGACTACACTTACACAAGTTGAGCTCAAGGTATGCCCAATGTTGTAGCTCAATAGATCTCAATGATAGCTCATATCCTCACGACTAAAAAATGATGTTTTTATACATATACAAAGCTTTTGAATTTTGAGCTTTCCCACTTCTAAAAGTGTTCCTACACTTTAGGGGTGATCTGAAATGATTCTTTCTAAATCCACAAGATTCCTTTACCTTTTGTTTTTACAATTATCCAAGGTGATAAAGTGAAAATATCAATCATGTGTTCCCAGACACTTTCTCATGTGTGTTGAAGTAGAATGAGATGTAGTCCTAATTGCTTTGGACAAGAAATTAGGCTTGCCAAATGTAACAAGAGCTCCCCCTCAAGCGTCAGATGCTTGAGTATTCAGTCCTTCATAATTTCCTGCAACCCAATCATAGATTTGAACCTACTCAATTTGCTTCCATCCAATGCCTTTGTCATCATATCTACACATTGTTGATGTGTAGATACAAATGAGAGTTATTTGCTTGCTAACGATCTTTTAGGAGGAGGATGTCAACCAGAGAAAGCCAAAATAAATCTTTTGGCAACAAGAATTATTTCGCCAATCGGAAGACTACATTGGTAGAAAGAATTTAAGAGATAACAAACAAAGACTTTCCATGATCAAACTGAATAGAGTTAATCCCATATGGAACAAAACTCTAGGATTGGAAAGCAGAAACAACAATCAAAAGATCCAATGCCATTTTCCTTTTTAATGATCGAGTTAAAGATCCATGGTGCAACCAATTGGATCTAATCCAACTGCCCGCTATTGCCTGTTCATCCCATATTTACCCCTACTTTATGAAGCACTATATGATGATAGTAAGTCATGCGGAAAACACTGCTCCGATGCTTACTATATGTTGAGCATTAATGGACAAAGAGGAAGTAACTTCCCAACATTGGGAAGTAGAAAATAAAAATTTGCATTAAGAAATTGAACAAATTAAACAAAAAAAATCAAGAATTAGAAGATAGTTTGGCCGGAAGGGCCGATATTTTGGAAGTTCAAGTGCATGCCCATGCAGAGGGCCATTCTTGATTTAGAAGTGAGGTTAGAAGAAAGTGCAAAAGAACAAGCTATCTTGTGTGAACCAGTGCAAGATAAAAAAGAACAAATGACCGAAGTACTAGCAGATAATTGCAAATTATGTAACAAAGTGAATGAGTTGTTGTCACTCTAGCACAATGGTGAAAACCAACGTGGGGAGATCTACATCGTAGTTTCAATCCACAGAGATGTGAGGGCGGTATGATGACCATGAGCAAGCAGAATGCACAAATGCATGAGTGAGAAGCACACTAACATGCACACACATACACACACGTGCATACAAGGTAAAGACAAAGAGAGAGAAAATTTGAATCTTCTATTAGAGCACTCGAAGATAGGATACAACGATCAAGAATAATTTCACTCTTCAACTCACCAACCCCAAAAATGAGGTTCTAGCTCTTTTTATAGTTTTTTTGAGTAGTTTTGGCTAAGTTTAGACCTAGTTACGACCTAATTTAAAAATAGCTTCCTAGGATATTGAGACTCAAATGAGCTCTAAAAAATATAAAAATTAATAGGTAGGTTCTTCTAATCCTCAAGCTTGAGAACTCCTTGGCTTAAAAAGTTGGTACTACCCAAAATGGGTATTTACATTATAGTGTAGTGATAGAAATCACTATTCTAGAAGGCATTACATTTAGAAAATTCATAGGCCTAATTGTCGGAACCTCATTGACTCGCTTGTCTAAATAATCCTCCTTGCTCTTCTCTCGGACTTTTGTCTTTGGCTTCCTTGCTTCATGCTCCCCTAAAGACTCAATCTGCCTTAACTGCTAACACCCCCCCTCTCTCGCATTTTTCATCCCTCCTAGACCCTTGTTGTCGACGGCATTCTATGTAATATTGGATCATGTGTGCAGCCAATTCATGTTCTTCTAATTTGAGTCCTCTAGCTAGTTCATTCATGGGTCAATCTCAATCCACAAGGCCTGTAACATTCGGATGTGGCATTCATAGTTGCTCATCATGCATGGCTTGCTTGACTAATGAAAGTCAGGAACAATCCCGAGTGTTCATATTGGTTGAATTACCTGTACTTTCCTCCACCCCACGGACCTCCTACAATGGCCTACATGGTGTCTATCATTCACCATTGGACTCCATGATTAAAGAACATGCCTAATGTAGTTGATCATATGTATATGAAGATTTTTAAGCTCATGGCCATGGTTTTCAAAACATTCTGCAAAAAAGGGATCTATATATATCGGCCCCAAGTTTCAACAAAGGCAATCTACATTTTGTTTATGATATGAGCACCACACCTTGTTTAAATACTATCTATGCTTGGCACATGCACATAAAATATCTACCCGCCTGTTACAAACAAACATTTGAAGAGATGTTCTCCATTGGATTTTGGGAATACCACTCAGAAATAGCCAAGCCCGCTCATTTGTTACACCTACCTTTGGGTGGTCAAATGTCCATGGGATTGAACATGGCTGTGTTGGATGGATCTACCATAAATATAGGTATGGTAGTGTGGTGCTCATCATGTGGGTGAACAGTGAAGAAGATACAAAAGAGTAAGGTCCTTGGGAAATTTGAGTGTGCTACCACGTAGACGGAGGGAGTGGTCTAAATATGGTGTCAAGGAAAGATGCCCAGGGTGAGATTGTGGTGGATAGTGATGGGGGTTGGAAAATGGAAGAAAATATGGATGAGTAGGTAGTCGTAGGAAAAGAAATTTGGGTGGGTTGTTTGCCAAGACTCCTAACAAGGTAGCGATTGGAGTAGGGTAGCCTCTAATAATTTGTTTGAGTGGCTGACCTAGGCTGGGCTCAAAGGAGGTTAAGTAAGTAGCATACAAAGGATTTTTAATGGACGAAAATAATTCGGAATGAGATATGAGGGAATGCAAACTAAAAGAGGGTACAGAGGTTATTTCTTTGATTGTACTTATAGTTTCTTCGGTGTGAGGTGGTGAATGGGGTGGGGTGTGGAAAATGGGTTCCTCCGATTGGGTTATTGCTATATCTACAATTGTGGTTCGGGATTTTTGAGTTCGGGATGGGGATGGGGATGAGGGTGTGAGATCAGCAAGGTCTGAACAAAGGTTTTTATCATGAGATCAATGGGAATCGTCAATGTTGATCCTTGATTCATTAATAAGTGATTCATTAGTAACTGACTGCTATGCAATGATCCTCTCCACTATTGGTCGACTCCTTTTTCCAATACCTGATTCATTAGTAACTGATTTCTATGCAATGCGATTCTCCTTCTGGCATGTACACTCTACTTCTGGCATGTACACTCTTGATTGTGATGCATAGTCTGTAGAGTTCTATCGTATATGCCTCCTTCCTCTTCTTCATCTTCTCCTTCTTCATCATTTCCTTCTTCTTCTTCTCATGCTTGCTAGTGTTCTCCTTCCTATAAAAATCCATAGTTATTAGGTGGTACCATCTGTTGAGTTCCATTCGTGCCTCTCATAGGCAGTGTAAGTGTAAAAGGGTGTAGTAGATGTTTCCTTGATGATGAGATATCTAGAGTCAAGGTAGCTCCCCTCGGTTGTGCACATGGGATAGATCCCCTCATCCTATTGGTGTTAGTACATTTGGCAATCCTAAGTGCTTGGCCAAAACATTTAGGACTACATCTCATTCTACTTCAACACACATGAGAAAATGTATGGGAACACATGCTCGATATTTTCACTGTATGACCTTGGATAATTGTAAAAGCAGAAGGTAAAGGAATCTCATGGATTTAGGAGAATCCAAGCTCTGACTTGTTTGGTGAAGGAATCATTTCAAATCACCCCTAAAGTGTAGGAACACCTTTTAGGAGTGGTAAAATTCAAAATTCACAAGCTTTGTATGTGTATAGAAACATCAATTTTTAGTCATGGGGATATGAGCTATCATTGAGAGCTATTGAGCTGCAACATTGGGCATACCTTGAGCTCAACTTGTGTAAGAGTAGTCCTCTACACTTCCCATGTATCATATGTGCATTATCACTTACTAATTGAGAAATTTGTTCATGATCATTTCTATCTACTGTTATCTGTCACTTCTTCATTATTTCAATCACTGAAAGATTCCTCCATCCTTTTGATTGCGATTAAAAAGCTGCCTACCATGTCCAATACCCTAGTAATTTGAATTACCTTGACCAGATTGAGATAATGATACATTTTTTACACCTCCCCACCCTCAAAAAAATGTTATGTACATATGGGGAAGGGTACCACGGTCCAAGGTGCACTAACTTTGGTTGGATTTGGTTAGTAATTGCTACCTTATTATGTGAATTATATATACGATATTTTGTACTATGATTCATTACATTACATATAGGACAATCAACCTAATTTAAGTCACAATTTGTCATAATGCGGCCAACATTCCTACACTTGGTACAATACATCTTACTAAATACCTCGGCAGGTCCTACAAGTATTGTTGTCGAGGGAGTTGTAGTTTTCAAGATATGTTGTAAAAAGGGATTAGCAACTTTCAAATTTCTCCCCAACATCTTAATTGCATCAATAATATCATCTAACTTATTGTCCCATCAAGGCATAAAGACAAATTTTCTCCTTAAGGATAGGGTTGAGACCATCCATGAACCATCCTCTTAACACATCATTTGGCAATCGTTCTTGCATAGGAATTCGACATAGAGTACTCTAGAACAGTGATGCATACTTCGCAATTATTTCTATAGCTTGTTGTAGCATATATTGCAATGTAATAAAAAGTTGTTTTGTTGTCTCAGCCTTCCAAAATCTTCTCAAAAATGTTGTGTGCAAAGCATCATATGTTGGAAAATGATTCTACTCAAATTTTGTTAACCAACGAACTGCTTCAATGCCCAATGTAGCTTAGAATAATTGACATTTTTGAGCATCGTGCTACCCACCTTCCAAAGGATCATACTGCATTTCAAATAATCAAGCATGGACACCTGAATCATTGTCCACCATACCATTAAACCAGTTAAACTACATTCCACTAATGCAATGTGTTGAAACTACCTATGTAACCCTACATCTATCGTAGATGTTAAGGGTGAAAATTCCTCTTCCATTTTCACCTCCAGTTCAATTGGTTGATCCTATAATTTCTCCTCTGAGGCAAAATCTAGGAGGTCAAGCATTGCTTCAGAATCCTAAGCAATTTTATCCTTTGCAATCTATAAGATATGTTATCCAAGGGCACTCTAACATGGTACAAAAAAGATATGCATTCATCAAGTTGCAATGTGAGTGCCATCTAACCATCATGAAAAACAAATGTTCTTGTACCTCTATAAGAACAATAGAGAAATCTTCTAACTCCACCTCTAGTGTAGTCCCTTCTGACTAGGTAGACATGGATGGTGGGACCACTTCTTCCAATTTCTTATCTACATGTTAAGGATAATATCTATCAATGGTCTCTCTCTTGCAAGAGGTTTAGGATTGGAAATTTCCTCTTATCATCAACGAGCCCACCCATAAGAAGATGAGGGATCTCATAGGGAATAAAATATAATTTTCCCTTTGTAATAATGATGGTAATAGCAAACAATTGCTTTAATTCTCTCGAAGCTTGCCTACCTTTAGCACCTTCCACCCATAAGTTCGCAACCTCAAACGCCACTTGTACTTCCAAAAGTTTCATGATCAATGGATATGTAATTACTCAAGAAGGACAAGTGGCTATTGTTTCTATGTTGGAGAATACCTTATTTCATGGATTTCTAAGGAATAGTTGCTACATGTTTAAGTGAAGCAGAGTATAGGGCTTCCTTTACGGCTACACGACTAGTGATCATTTCATAATAGGGCTTTGACCCTATGAGGGAATTCACTTCCTCCACTCTTCATCAGGAAATCCCTCATTATTTATGGAAAAGATTTCCTCCACTCTTTTGAAAGGATATAGTAAGACCTTACACATATAATTTATTCATGGAAATAATTTATTCATGGAATGGCAGATAAATGAATTCATCAACATCTCTTTTAAGGAAAAGGGATAAGTAGGGAGAGATATCACTTTAGGTCCCCATCTTTGAAAGAGATCGAGGAAAGGAAAAAGACTATTTCTTGGATGGTAGTGAGTATGTTTTACTCTAAAGAGTGGTCACATGGCTTCTCTTATGGGGAGTATATGTAGGTTATTCCATAAGCATTAGAGAAGAATAGGACTTATCTCTATAGGAAGTAAATATAACTCAACTTCCTAGGAATAGCTTTAAGATAGGTTATCTGGATAGGAGTGACACTATCCTATTAAAGAAAACAGAGAGATCATTTAGTTATTGTGGTTGGGTTGAGTCACACTTGGAGACTCTAGATGAGAAGTTATTATGTTCATTTGTAGTGATGATATTCGACTAGATGAAGAAGTTCTAGTTGATCACATTAGAGGTATTGGATGCCCAGTGTGATGACTTCTCACTTTGGAGTCGGAAGTGATAGAGGTCAATCTAACTTGTAAGAGTATTGACTTCTTATTAGGTGTTATGTCAAGAGGATGATGATGAAGCACTAGTTAGGAAGCTTGATGCTTGTGGATTATCAAAATCTCACGAAAAGAATGCTTATGCATTCACTTGGAAACCTAAAGGGAAGAGAAAAAACTAGAGTTTGCATCACGATGCCCTTCCACTAGAACTTAGTCCACATCTATGGATGACAATTGACACAAGGATAGTTTAGGATAAAACAATTGTTAGTGACTAACCTCAAGGTTAGGAATTGTTGATATATTTAGGTAATGATGTGTGTGAATACACTAGGACCATAGGGGTACTTTTTTCCCTCTTTAGGAGGTTTTTTTCCCGGGCTCGTATATACATCTATAATCCTAACGGGTTACTTATCTTTGTACATTCTAGTGGTAATACATTTAGTATTACATGTTGTGCTCCAAGCTTCTTCTTCTTCCTTGTGTTGTTCACATGATTCTATAGACCTCAAACTCCAACCATTGGTATCAGAGTAGGTCGAATTTCATCTAGGACATCATCAACACCCCTCTAGTCACAGTCTCAGAATCGCACAAAATTTGGTGAGCATACTCAAGGTGATTAGGAGATCAAAATCTGCTTTGCTCTCTGGTGCCAAAATTACAGTCTGAGCTCGTTTTGGCCTTTGAACGCACTATCACAATGCTTGTGCAAGCAATTTTGTCTTTTTGTGCCAAAGATGTATACATGTTTTGGTTCGCCAGTATAAGCATCTCAAAGTCCACTACAGGTTTAGCAGAACTTGATAGGGTAATTCTACTCAACTTTTAGAGATACAATCATTTTTCTGCATCACGGTATTTTAGTCAGTGGCCATGGCTGAAAGCAGTGATGTATTCCATATGTTGGGTGTTGAGGATAAGTTGGATGATACCAATTACCCATATGGGCTTATATGAATGTGATATAGACGGTGTTGAAGATGATAATATTCTTCATATTCATGTTCGTGTTGCGGTTCCTGCTATAGCTACTGTAGAACAAATTCATTAGGATTGCAAAGATGCTCAGGCACATGCATTCATAGCCTTGTCTATGAATCGTGCTATTATTCCTCACATTCCCTCTTGCGGAATAGCTGAGGATGCTTGGGATACACTTACCACTTTCAGGCAAGGAATGAGGCTCGTGTTGCTTACCTCCAAAAATAGTTGGAGAGTGAGCACATGAATGAAGGTGATTCCATGGAGAATTTTCTGACAAAGATAAAAGATTTGAAAGAATAGTTGATTTCTGTTGATGAAGTCTTGCCTAACAGTTCACTTGTGTAGAGTGTTCTGAATAGTCTTCCTGATTCATATCAGAGTTTTGCTTCTACTCTTTGTTTGATGGTGAAAGGAAATCCAAATGCCTTAACATTTGAGGAGTTAGTCTTTGTTCTATTGCAGGAAGATCAGTCTAGGTAGAACAGGTCCATTATGTGTGTTGCAAATCAAGCTTTCCTCACTAGTCAGAAGGGGAAAGGTAAATGGAGCTCTTCTACTAGTAAGCAAAAATTTGCTAATTTCTATGCAATCAAAGAAGGATGAAAGAGACGAGAAGAAATATAGAAAAATAGAAATTGTTTTGCAAATACTATAAAGCAAATAATCATGTCATAAATAGTTGCAAAACTCCTTGCTAAAGAGGCAAGAAAGAAAGAGGTTCGAATGATTGTTGTAGAGGTCTCTATACCCAAAATAGAGTCTGCTAATCTTGTGCAGAATGAAGAATTGACATTGACTACTATTTGCAGTTTTGACCCATCTTCACAGAAATAGTGTATGTATGTAGTAGACTCAGATGTTTGGTACTTTGATAGTGGGGCAACCAAACATATTACCTCGCACCGTAGTTTCTTCACTTCACTTGAGCCTGCCCCTATAGGGAATACTATCACATGTGCCAACAACTCCTCTTATCCTGTTATGGGAGTTGGTAAGATCATTTTGATTACTGCTGATGGTAGTTCTTTTACATTGTTAGATGCTTTATTTGTGCCAGAGATCAAGAAGAACCTATTATCAGTTTTAGCTTTAGCCAAGATTGGCTTGGTTGTAAAATTTGTTGATGCTAGAGGTACAGTTCATGATCTTTCAGATGGTGATGTCATTATTGCTTCTTGCATTTTATGTCATGGGTTGTATAAGCTCATAGACTATGAAAAATCTATGAATGATTCAGCATGTGCAATACATGATTCTACGGCTTTGTCACATCCAAAGCTTTGGCATGCACGCTTTGGTCATCTGAATTTCGCTAGTTTGCTATACCTACAGAAATCTGAAATGGTGTCCTCTTTACCCAAACTTGAAGCACCTGGTAAACATGTATCTGAAAGCTGTATTTTGAGCAAAATGTAGTGTTCCTACTTCCCAAAAGATGGTTCATTTTGAGCTACTCAGAAATTGTAGCTTGTTCATAGTGATTTTTGTGGTCCTATGCAGACACCTTCTTTTGGGAACTATCTTTACTTCGTGACTTTCATCGATGATTTTTCCAGGCAAGTGCATGAACAACAATGCAGGAAATTAGATGATAAACTAGTCAAATGTATTTTGTTGGGTACAATTATGAAAGCAAGGCTATCATCTCTATCATCCACATACTTAATGCATTTTGATTATCCGTGATGTTTTTGTGGAAGATGCTATTTAGCCATTACTTTCATGTACTAAGGAGAAATCAGTTAGGTCCAAAGACATGTATCACACTTTGCTGCCTCTTTTGATAGGTGGATAGTCTAATGTTGCTCCTAATGAGGCAACTTCTCAGCCTTTATAGGTTTCATGTGATGATGCAGATCATTCCATTTCTGATGCAAATTTACATGATGTAGAGAGCTGATATTGAGGAGGCAAAAATTACACCAAAATTGTTGGTGCAAACTTTGCGTGACAACAAATTAGATGCACCTCTGTCATATCATACTCGTTCAGGCTCTCATAGTGCCTCTTTTGCATCAGATTATTATGCTATGGCTGCCTCTAGTCTCTATGATGAGAATGAGCCTATTTTGTTTGATGATGCAAAAATTTTAAAAATTGGATGGCTACTATGCAATCAGAATATGACGCTATCATGAAAAATGAGACCTGGTCATTGTGTGACTTGCCTCCTCGCAAGAAGACCATTGGCACTAAGTGGGTATACAAGCTGAAGCGTAAGCCTGATGGAACAATTGATAGATATAAGGCTAGGCTTGTTGCAAAGGGTTATGCGTAGGAAAGAGGCATTGATTTTGATGAGACCTTTGCACCTACATGCCAAATGACTACTGTTCATAGCATACGTGCACTTGCAGCTCATCATGGTTGGAATGTAGAGGAACCTACATGCGGAATGACTATTGTTCATAGTATTTGTGCACTTGCAGCTCATCATGGTTGGAATGTAGATCAATTTTACATTTAAACTGCATTTCTGAATGGTGACTTGCATGAAGAAATGTATGTTTTTCAACCCCATGGAGAAAGGGCATGAAAACTAGGTGTGTAAGTTAAAGAAGGAATTATATGGTTTAAAGCGAGCACCATGTGCTTGGTATGAAAAGATACATGCCTATTTGATTGCACATGGTTTTGAGAATAGTCCAACTGAGAGAACCTTATATGTTAAGTGTGCAAATGATGTGCTCTGATCATTGTTGTGTATGTTGATGACATGTTGTCATTGGTCCTCATGAGAAGCATATTGCTGATTTGAAGGTTGATTTGCATGCCTCATTTGAGATATCTGATTTGGGGCATTTGCATCATTATTTGGGCATTCAGTTTATGCAAGTTGATGGCGGAATAGCTTTGTGTCAAACAAAATATATTGATACATTATTGCAACGTTTTGGCCTTGAAGATTGTAAACCTATTGACACTCCTGTGGAGACAGGTTTATGATTGAATCTTCATGATGCTGGAGATGAATTTGATGTTCTCTATCAGTAGGCTATTGGATGCTTGATTTACTTATGCATTACTCAGCCAAATATTCAATTTGTTGTCTCAGAGATGAGTAGGTTTATGCATTGCCTAGGTGTCAAGCATTGGTAGGCAGTTAAGCGCATCTTTCACTACTTGAGTGGTACCTGGCTACTTGGATTGTTTTATCCCAAGGGGGGATCACTACCGCTAGATTTACATGCTTTTTTTTACTCTGACTAGGCTGGTTGCTATGACACTCGTGTGTCCACCAGTGGTTTTTGCTTCATGCTTGTTATCTCATGCATATCGTGGTTGAGCAAAAAGTAGCCTACTATGGCCACTTCCAGTTATGAGGCTTAGTATAAGGCAACTTTCATAGCGATTATTGAGTGTGTGTGTGTGGCTCAGATGCCTTATGGCTGATTTGCGTGTTGGTCAATCTTCTGCAACCACCATCTTCATTGATAGCTAGAGCACACTGGCAGTTGCGAAGAACCCTATGTTCCATGCTTGCACTAAGCACATTGAGGTGCACTATCATTATGTCAGGGAGAGGTTCTCTGCCGGAGAGATCAGTTTGGCATATGTGCCCACACAGGAGAACATTGCATACCTTTTCACAAAGGCTCTGCTTAGGGAGAAGTTTGAAGCTTTCAGCAAAGCTTTGGGCTTACTTCCTTTTGTGGATTGATTCCACATAGCTTGGCACTTCCTTATACATGAGTGCCTGCTCCTTGTTCACCGCATCACTCCCAGGGGGGATTTGTTGATATATTTAGGTTGTGATGTGTGTCAACACACTAGGATCATCGAGGCAGTTTTTTCCCTCTTTAGGAGGTTCTTTTCCCTCGACTTGTATATATGCCTATAACCCTAATAGGTTACTTATCTTTGTACATTCTAGTGCTAATACATTCAATATTGTGTGTTGTGCTCCAAGCTTCTTCTTCTTCCTTGTGTTGTTTGCATGCTTCCACAGACCTCAAACTCCAACAGGAATACCTTGAGAGGCATGAGGACAAGTCTACCATTTTTTTCTAGAGGGGTTTGGAGTCATTTTCTTATGGGTCTTTGTTCTATATTTTAGAGGATTGTATGGTTTATTATCTCCATTGTGGTATGGTCAAACTAATATAGCCTAGTACTTTACACTTGTCTTTCATATCATTATGATGGAAGATTTCTCCTCCCAATGCACAACAAGAAGCTTGGACCTTGCCCAAGACCTAGCTGCTCTCTAACCAGTATTCACTAAAATATATATAACTTAGAATTACCAAATCCAATTGGCAAACCCTTTTGGCCACATAAACTAGAGAATAGACTATTTTCAATGAGCTATGAACCACTAAAATTGGATGCCTATAGACCAATCAAATCAATCACACAAGACATACTAGATTTCCTTTCAGGTTTCGACACAAACCAACAGAGAAAAAAATAGACATAACTCACAATATAATAAGAGTTTTCCAAAAACCTTTTGAACATAGAATTCTTTTATTATAGGATTTCCAAAAATTATAAGAAATTTGAAAATGGAGCTTTCTACACAGAGAAAATGAAGTCCTAATAGGCTTCTATAGAAATTCAGCACCCTTTGGAAAGGCTAGGAGAGATATACAAGGGAATATGAACTCCTATGATAGACAATGGCTCAATGACACATGTATAATCAGCATAATGACTTTCTACCATCTAGACACACTTAGACTGAGCTCTCATGGTGCTTAAATAGCCATGAGAGTCTTCCATGAATCTGCATATGTCCTCCATCTCTCTTCATATGCCCTCCTTGTCTCTTCAACTACTTTATGACTTTATCTCTTCATTGGAGTGTCTTTTGGTGGTTCAATGCCTCCTTTTGGATAAGGTTGCACCTTCAAACATGTGCTTTGATTTTTCTAAGGTTCAAAAGCCTTCAAATGAAGTTATCTAGTGAAAAACTGATTGAGCTTACCCTAGAAAACAGATAACTTATAACACTCCCCCTCAAGCTGAAACTTCTTTGCTTTCAAGTTTGGGGGATGTTTCCTTCACAATTATCATGCCTTTGAGTTTCTCCATCCTGTTTGCATCCAAGAACTTTGTAAGAAGGTCTGCAATTTGCTCCTTGGTGTTGACATGCTGATTATACACAATCCTCTCTTATGAAATGATAATGCACCTCTATATGCTTGTTCCTAACATGGAACATTGGATTCTTGCAAGGTAGATACTTGATATATTATCAATGGATCAATGCCAACCTGGACATCCAAAACTTTTAAGAACTTTTTAACCACATTACCTCACATGCGAGTTGAGCAAGAGCCTTATATTCTACCTGTATGGAAGACAATGCAATTGTGGGTTGTTGCTTTGACATTCATGATACACAACTCTTCCCAAACATCACTATGTATCTTGAGGTACTCATATGATTCTGGGAGCTATCCAAATCAGCATCTGCATAATCTTTTAGTTTCAAATCACAATCATATGCATAATAGAGGCCTTCATTGATTGTACCTTTGATGTACCTTAGAATCCTTCTACCTACATAATAGAGGCATTCATTAATTGTACCTTTGATGTACCTTAGAATCCTTCTACCTTCATTCAATTCATCAAGTGTGGGTGCATGCATGAATTGTAATAGCACTTCAACACTATAAGATAGATCAGATCTAGTAATGGTAGCATAATCTAAAGTCCCAATCAAACTTCTATACACATGCTCATCCTTGAGTTTATCACCTTGGTATTTTCTCAACTTGACATTGCAATCCATTGGTTGTCTCAATGGCTTACAACCACTCATACCAAATTGTATAACAAGTCAAGTAAGTATTTCCTTTGCATAAGATACAAACCTTGATTGGCATATACAATCTCAATGCCTAAGAAGTACTGTAGCACACCAAGATCTAAAATTTTAAATTGCTTGCCCGTTTTGGCCTTGATATCCTTCAAATCTGCATCATCATCATGTGTTATGATTAAAACATCAATATATATGCATATGTACACAAACTTCTCATCAAGCCTTTTTACATAAAGTGAAGGATCAACATCACTTGCTACATATCCACATCTTAGAAAAGAATTCTTAATGTCTAATTGGAACAATTTCCACCTTTTACAAGCTACAATGGCAATCAATATCCTAACTGTACTCATTTTTGCAACAAGACCAAATGTCTCTTCATAATATATCCCATGTGTTTGGGTAAAACCCTTAGCTACAAGTCTAGCTTTATACCTAGCTATGGATCCATCAAAGTTCCTCTTGATCTTGTAGACCCACCTATTTGTGACTACTTTCATGTATTCTTTCCTAGGTACAAGATCCCATGTCCGATTTTCATGAAGAGCATCCATCTCTTCTCTCATAGCATTTATCCATACATTGTCTTGACAAGCTTCTTCATATGTGCACGATTCCTTGTCCTTCACAACCTGAGACATAAAAGCATAATGCCTAGCAATGAAACTATCATATGTTAGCCTTTGAATAGGGTGTTTAACCCTCTTTGACCTCCTCTCATTACCTCTGGTAGAATACTTCTTCAAGTCCCTCTTTTGTTTCACATTAGGAGTCACTAGCTCTTCAAAATCATCTTCATCCTCACTAGAATGGAATCCCTTACCACATTACCCTTATCATATTAGTTGTGGCTGCATGCTCATCTTGCTTCACCTTCCGTCTCTTTAACTTTGAGTCATGACGGACTCCTTGATGGACTGGAAGCGGAGAGACCACTCAAACTTGTGCTAACCTGAGTTTTTTCTTCATAGACTTTTTCCGCTTCCTCAATATCTTCAACCTATAATAGATTAGGTGGTTCATAATATGGCTTAAGTTCATCAAATACCACACCCTTGATACTCTAAGTTGCTTTGTGATGGGATTGTAACATCTATACCCTTTTTGTTCTGTAGAGTAACCTATAAAGGTGCACTTCTTTGTCCTAGCATCCATCTTACCTTCCCTCACCTATTAAGGTACATGGATATAGCATATACATCCAAAAATCCTTCGATGTAACAAGTCAGGCCTAATTTGGTAATAAACCTCATCTCAAATAGCATCATGAACTCCTAATGTGGTCATCCTATTCATCAAGTAAGAAGTTGTATTTGTTGCATCACCCCAATATGTAAATGGAATATTCATTTCATTTAACATGCATCTAGCTACCCCTGCAACTTGTCAATTTTTTCTTTCACAAATACAATTATGTTGAGGGGTATACCTTCATGTATATTGCCTCTTTATCCCTTCGTCCTAAAAGAACTTGGTAAAATCATTGGAGGAGTACTCTCTTCCACCATCAAATCTTAGAGTTTTGATCATGTGGCTTGTTCACTTCTCAACTTGTGCCTTGAACCTTTTGAATGTATCAAATACATCACTCTTGTGTTTGATGGCATCCAAGCAAATCTTTCTAGAGCAGTCATCAATAAAGGTTACAAAGTACATGTAACTTGCATGTGATGGCTCTCTTAAAGGTCCCCATACATCTCTGTGGACCAAATCCCAAAAACCTAAGAGCCACATAGCTTGACGGCTTGAAAGGCCTCCTAATTTACTTCCCAAATCGACATGCTTCACATACCTCATGCAAGTTAGGTGTGGTGAAGCTTGGAATTCCTCTAATAGCTTCATCCTTCTAAATATTCTTGAGCTTCTCAACATTAAGATGGCCAATTCTTTTGTGCCATAGATCAAGAGCTACAGTTTTAGATGACCCACATGCAATGAACATATACTTACTAGAATTTGCCTTGACTCTAAGTGTGAACATCCTCCCTTGCCTTTTACCTTTGGCACTAAGCTTGAAGCCATTCTTTGGATCTTCTATAAAGCACCCTTTGTCATTGAATTTGACCCGGTAACCCTTCTCTACCATCAGGCCAACTGAAATCAGATTCTTAGTAATATTGGAAACATGCAATACCTCTTTAAGTGTAGTCCTCTTGTTGCCATTTTGAAATTTGATGTCTCCAATATGTCTAATGACATGCTCGGTATTATCACTTGTCTCAACACACCCTTTGTCCTTAGAAACATGCAAATTAGTGAACATATATGTCATATATGACATGTGGTTGCTAAAACCACTATCTATGTAACGCCTTTTATCTTTGTCCTGCAAATTATTCCTATAGGCATGTCTCATGGCTAACACTTGGTTATTACCTTCATTAGAAGCATAATTACCTTGATTCTTCTTTGAAGGGAATTCATTTGCCCAATGGCCTTGCTTTCCACATGAATAACACTCACCTCTCTTGCCTTGGTTATTGTAACCACCTCTGCCTCTAGCTCTTTGGTTCTTTCCTTTGCCTTTGTCATAGGATGTGCCAGCTTCATCTTCATTCATGTCTTTGAATTTTGGACTGATTTGTCCTTCCTTTGCCTCTTCCCTTACCTCTACTTTTCCCTCTATTTCCTGCATATAGCATAGATTGAGAACCTTTTCATTTGTTTCCTCCTTGAAGAATCTCCTCATTGATCATGAGTGTGATAAGTTGATCAAGATGAGGCATGTTCTCTCTAGCATACAAAGAAGAAGTGAATAGCCTCCATTTGTCATCTTCCTTGAGACCATTCAAACAATACGCCAAATCCACTTGGGTACCCATTGCTGCAAGGGAATCCCTAATGTTTTTGGCTTTCATAATGTACTCATAGACTAATAGATTACCTGGATTCACCTTTCTAGCTTTGGTGTTAGTTGTAAACATCCTCTCCAAATTTTCAAGTCTTCTTGCACTCAGCTTGATGTCTTCAAGATGCGTTGATACCATTGATCGAAGATTTCTTCTCCAAATGCACAAGAAGAAGCTTGGACCCTACCCAAGACCTAGCTGCTCTCATACAAGTACTCACTAAAACTGATATAACTCAAAATTCCCGAATCGAATTGATAAACCCTTACACTAAGGGCTTTCCAATGAGTTATCAATCATTGGAATTGGACACCTGACCAGTCAAACCAGTCACACAAGACATACTAGTTTTTCTTTCAAGTTTCGAAACAGACCAATAGAGAAAGAAATAGCTATAACTCATAATACAAAAAGAATTTGCCAACCTTTTGGATATAGAATCCGTGCTTTATAAGATTTCCAACAACTATACGAACTCTGAAAATGGAGCTTCTTATAGAGAGAAAATGAAGTCCTAACAAACTGCTATAGAAATTCAGCACCCTTTGGAAAGGGTAGGAGAGAAATAGAAGAGAATATAAACTCCTATGATAGACAATGCCTCAATGGCACATGTATAACCAGCATCCGGACTTCCTACCATCCACACACACTTGGAATGAGCTTGGATGGTGCTTAAATAGCCATGAGAGCCTTCAATGACTCTTCATATGTCCTCCATGTCTCTTCACAGTCCCTCCTTGTCTCTTCGGCTACTTTGTGACTTTGTCTCTTCATTGGAGTGCCTTTTGGTGGTTCAATGCCTCCTTTTGGATAAGATTGTGCCTTCAAAAATGTGCTTTTATTTTCCTAAGGTAACTTCAAATAAAGTTATTCAATGCTTGAGCTTTCCCTAGAAAACACATAACTTTCAACACATTACTCCATTGAGGAAACATCATATGCACTTAGGTCATTTAGATGATATTATCACTATGGGAGTGATAGTTTGGAAGTTAAGTGTATATAGGAAATAATAGGCACTATAGAGGAAGTTTACCACCTTTAAAATGATATCATATGAGACATAACGGAAGGATGCGGGATACAATACACAGAGATGACCATATACTAGTAGTACATGGGGTTCAAGGAAGTCCTAGTATTTTCTTCTACCATTATGGACGTTTCATTTACATCTGTAAGGCAAAAAATGTTGTCAAGGGGAAGGAAATGCCACATCTCCCAGATAGGAACATCTCTTATTGGTTATGTTGCCACACGGCATCCTATGGATACATTTCTTTTGATGGGTAGAAGTGAGGAATTGTCTGCGTGTGGAGACTCACATATGCATTTTTAGAGTGGTTGGAAGGCACGATGGGAGGATTTGAAAATAGAGCTTTGTGTGTATATATGTGTTTTTGCATGTGATCTAGGAGGCTATGGCTAAAGGATGGTCTCTAACATGTGATGGCCCTTGAGGAGGTAAGAAATGAGGCTAGGTGAAGACTTGCATGGACACAAGGGAGAAGGAAGGAAGCTCATGAAGCATACTTGAGGCCAAAGAAGATTTGTTTGTGCTACTCTATTAGATTGCATCTCAGCCCTGGAAGATAGCTCGAAAGTGGATCGCATCTTACCTGGTACTCAAGGTGCTTGCTCAATGGGCGATCAAGTTATCCACTCCCAGGTGAAGGTCTACCTTGGGTAAATGCTTCCAAAGTAAAAGATATATCACATGTAATCCTCCCAAAGCTGAGGACCCTTGTACAAAGTTTATATTTGCCAATGCATAGCTCGCTTCTAATAAATGTGCAACTCCCCAAGCACCATCTAGTCAATGCACCAAGGACTGTGTAGAGACTTGAAGGTGGGGCATTATTGCACCCTAAATTAGCATGCATTGCATTCATTTCTTAGATAGCCATGCTCTTCTTCCCCCATGTTGCACCAATGAATCTTGTAACTTGCAAATAAAGATAGGCTATTTGATAGCTCATTTCCTCTTTATCACTCTATCCCTATCTCCTACTCTCTTTCCATCTCTCTCTCTCATTCACTTTTCCCTTGAGATCACATTTTACCTTCCCCTTACCTACTAGGACCTCCACATCTCTCGGCAACCCTTGCATCAAAAGAAAGAGAGAAAATAGTGAATACCCGACCATATTAGTCTACCTTGATTGATCAATGATGGTCGATCTTCGTAGACCTTTGGTCGGCCGAAGGATCGATCAAGCACATTTTTTTTAAAGGGGGAACCAGTATATCCAATCTCTTTCTCACTACCACTTGGCTGCACACTCCTAGGTTTGGGGGAGAGCCCATATTGGCTCTACAGCTCTGAAGTGAGTTTGATGTCTGCCCTTTTGTTGTTTGTGAATATGGCTTGTGTCTTGACTTGTTCAACAAGGAGGATCACAAAGGGTCTAACACATAGGTAGTAGTCAGTGAACATTCATTGTATAAATTGGGAGCACTCTATGCACAATGTACACGAATAGAGTACAAGCGATCCTGTATACTCATGGATGCAATGATAGAAGCGAAGGACAAAGGATAAGAACTAAGATTTCTTTTAAAACCCTAGAGTCACCTTAGAATGCCTCTCGGAACCAATTAAATATGTTAGATGATTTTTGCTCACACGGGACTTTCAATAAACCTTGGTTAAACCAAGGTCCTTATTTTTGGCACATCAGTACATATACAGATACAGAGATAGAGTGTATTCAAAATTGTTGGAGGACACAAACATTGAGATCACTAGTTCATATGCTTATCTTGGGGTGACTTTTACAGCATGTCAAGTACATTCTCTTTGACCCTTGCAGTCCATGATCGGGTCACTCGTGGATTCGCATTATTAGCAGTGATCTCTCTCTCTCTCTCTCTCTCTCTCTCTCTCTCCCTCCCTCCCTCCCTCTCTCTCTCTCTCTCTCCCCCCTCTCCCTCTCTCTCTCTCTCTCTCTCTCTCCCCTCTCCCCCATCTCTCTCTCTCTCTCTCTCTCTCTCTCTCTCTCCCCCTCTCTATCTCTCCCCCTCTCCCTCCCCCTCTCCCTCCCCCCTCTCTCTCTCCCTCCCCCTTCTCTCTCTCCCCCCTCCTCTCTCTCTCTCTCTCTCTCTCTCTCTCTCTCTCCCTCCCTCCCTCCCCCCTGTTGAAGATAAATGTACAAGCTCATTTTCATATGAGCCATGCTTGGATAAATTTACCAACTATAAAGATGAAGAAAAAAGTGGAGGAAAAAAGGAAAAAATAATAAAAGAAAAAGTCTAGTCAAAATTCATGACGAGTAAGAGATACAATATCTTGCCTTGTAGTTAGTAGCATGTAGTGGAAAAAGTGGTGAGTTAAGAAGGAGGCACAAACTTCTTCACATGCTCATTGGTTATAAAAGTGAAGTGGGAGCACATTCAAAACAAGGAGAGAAAGAGGCAAGAGCTCCCAGTAGTCGGATCTAGCCATTTTGTCATTTTGGTTTTCCCTTAGACTCCTTCTAGCCGCATGTCAGTTTGTACATAGCTCTGTTGCAGAGCTCATATCTCCGTGCATATGTAATCATTTTGTGCGTTTAAACATTCATTGGAAAGCTTATCTCGTGTACTCTCTGATATCAAATTTCTCTTTGAAAGCTTATGTAGTTTGTGAGATATCAGTGAAAGAGTGAACTCCAATTTTTCAGTATACCTGTGTAGATAAGTAGTCTATTTTGGTCGGTTCAGTTTTTCAACAAAAACATATCCAAATTGTGTGATTTTTGTCTTGTTGGAAAGATCTTGGCATCTACTGTCACTATCTCAAATATCTCATTTAGATCATTCATATTCTGTGAGATATCTATCATAGAGTAAAGTCCAATTTTATAGTGTACTTATGTGTGTAGGTGGTCTATCTTGGTGAGTTGAGTTTCCTGACCAAAACCATCCAATTACTTGATTTTTATCTTGTTCGAAAGCTATTTGTGTCTACTTTCTCTATATCAAATATCTTTCTCAAAGGATATATATTCATAGAGTTATCAATCCGAGAGTGAAGCTCAGTTCTTTAGCATATCTGTGTGGACAGGTAGGTCATCTTTGACAGTTGTGTTTCCTAATCAAAACTTGTCCAAATTATGTCATTTATAGCTTGTTAGAAAGCTCTCTGTGTCTACTTTGATTGACTAAAGTCTCAAGTCCATTTGAGTTTTGTATTGAGAGCAGCAAGCTATCTAAGGTGCAAATGTTTGTCCAAGTGCTGGACATACAAGGGTTCACTACACACTTCCGTTGCGCATAGGAGAACTCATTCTCCACAGTTGGTATCAGAGCAAACTTGGTATTGAAGCTTCATCAACAGAGCTGGAGGTGAAGCAAAGCAAATGAGGAGATACAAAACAAGAAGGAGCTTCACAAACGCAAGAGCAAAGGACTATAACTATTGGAGGTAACTCTGAAAGTCTTTGATACTCTTCAATGGCTGACTTGGGTCAACAAGTAGAGAAGTTGGGCAAGGATAACTATCCCGTGTGGAAGTTTAGAATGACCAACTACCTAATGGGCAAAGGCTTATGGGGTATTGTGAGCGACAATGATGCTCAACCTCAAATCAATCAAGCTATGGCCATCAATGTCCAAAGGAGGCAAGCAAAAGAATGGGAAGAGAGGAATATGAGAGTCATGTTCCTCATTTCGCAAGTCATTACTAATGCCATGGTAGGTCATATTCAACATCTAGAGAAAGCTAGGGATGCTTGGGAAGCTCTTGAAAGGATGTATTCAACAAATACCAAAGCTAGGAAACTTCAACTCAAGAATGAGTTGAACACAATCAAGAAAAGTTCGAGTCAATCCATAGCTGAATATACTTTGAAGATTAAGGAGCTAAGCGATGCTTTAGCTTCTATTGGCACAACGGTTGAAGACGAAGATCTTGTGTGTTATACTCTCAATGGCTTGAGAGAAGATGAAAGATGGAAGCCTTTTATAACTTCCATTAACTTGAAAGATGTATATCCAGGTTTTGAACAACTAATCCCTCATCTTGTCACAGAAGAGCTTAGCTTCGGTGGTCCCAAAGGAAAGGACAGCCACAACCAAATGTTATATGCAGGTCGAGGTAAAGGAAGAAACTCAAGAGGAGGCTCAAGAGGAAAAGGAAGAGGTCACAACCACTCCAACTATAATCAAAACAATTCGGAAGACAACAAGGATGCATCAAATGCCAACACACAAGGAAGAGGTCGAGGTAGAAGTAGAGGAAGAGGTCGAAGCTCCTACATTTCTCATAAAGGTATAACATGCTATCATTGTGGTAAAGTAGGACACTATGATAGTGTGGCTGAAGAATGGAAGACCAAATGGAGGTAATCAAAGGAACCAAAGCAACTATGCAAGCACCTCAAGTGAAGGAAGCAAGGACACACTACTTGCAATGAGACATGAGTATAGAAGCTCTTGTGAAGATGACAAAAAATGGTACATTGATTCAGGTTGTAGTAACCATATGTCATGCCAAGGAAGTTTGTTCACTAATCTATAGGTACCAAGTGGAAAAGGATGTGTTGAAATAGGTGATGATACTCAACACATGATTGAACACATTGGAGATATAAGGCTTGGAGATACAAGCAGAGCAAAGGTACTATCTAATGTTCTTCATGTTCCTACAATTTCAAAGAACTTGATTTCAGTAGGACAAATGGTAGAGAAGGGTTATCATGTCATATTCAATGAGAATGGGTGCTTCATAAAGAATCCAAAGGAAGGCTTCAAGGTCATTGCTCGAGGTAGAAGAGAAGGAAGGATGTTCACTTTGGATGTCCAACATCCACATGGAAAGGTCATGTACATTCAATGTGGGAACAAGAAGATTTTAGAGTTGGACTTATGGCACAAAAGAATAGGACACATCAACATTCCAAAGCTGAAGGACATGAGCAAACATGAAGTGGTAAGAGGTCTTCCAAAATTTAATAGCATTGGACTACATGAGTTATGTGAAGCTTGTCAACTAGGAAAGCAAACGAGGCAGCCATTCAAGAGGAGCAATTATGTGGCTCCAAATGTCTTAGACTTGATACATACGGATGTATGGGGGCCAACCCAAGAGGCATCAATGGCTGGTAATAGATTTTTTGTCACCTTCATTGATGATCACTCAAGAAAGGTATGGCTATTTTGTATGAAGCAAAAATCAGAGGTGTTTTCTATATTCAAAAGATTCAAAGTTGAAGTTGAAAAGGAAACAGGAAGGTCTATCAAAACCTTAAGGTCTTATGGTGGAGGAGAATACTTCTCCAAAGAATTTTCAGATTTTCTACAAGAGAATGGAATCAAAAGGCAGTTCACTTGTAGGTACACACCACAACAAAATGGAGTAGCTGAGAGGAAAAATAGGCAAATTGCTGAAATTGCAAGATGCATGCTCAACGAGATGAAGGTACCATTGTACTATTGGGCTGAAGCTACCACAACCACCATTTACTTGATGAATAGGTGCACAACATTGGGAATACATCACTTGACTCCAAAAGAGGTATATTCCGGTAAGAAACCTGATCTTACACACCTCAAAGTTTTTGGATGTGTTTGCTTTGTTCACAGTCCACAAGAAGTTAGAACAAAGATGGAACCAAGATCAGAAAAATGCATTTTCATCGGCTACTCGAGGGAGCAAAAAGGATACAAGTGTTACAACCCTAGAACAAAGGAATTAAGAGTCTCGCGAGATGTGGTCTTTGATGAACTAAGACCATGGTATGAAGATAAAGGAAAGGAAAAGATTCTTGAAGAAGATTGTGATGATTATGCAAGAACAAATCAAAGAGAAGTTCAACAATCAAGCACAAAGGCTTCAGGTCCAGAGGCATCTACATCAAATGAAGAATGTTCAACATGGAGGGGGAGCCATTCTTTGTCTCCAAATTCAGCTCATAGTAGAGCCAAAGATGCAAGTGCTACTCCAAACAGTGAAGTAGATGCAAGTGAAGAAGAATATGAAGAGGTAATCACTCCGATGGTAAAGCTAAATAGGTTAAAGAAGCAACTCTCTAAAGGCAATGAAAGAAGATCTTCAAGGACAAGGTATCCAACTCAAAGATTGAGTTATGATAGTTTTATGGCGACACATTTTGCATACATGATGCAGGTTATCAAAGACAAAGAGCCTGAGACATATGAAGAAGCTTGCACACAAAAGGAATGGAAGCAAGCTATGAAAGAGGAGATCAAAGCTCTCAAAGATAATCACACATGGGAGCTAGTGCCAAAGAAAGAAGGTATGAAGATTGTTCCAAACAAATGGGTGTTTAAAGTAAAGAGGAATGTTGATGGTTCACTAGCTAGATATAAAGATAGATTAGTTTCCAAAGGATTCAAACAAACACAAGGCATAGATTATGATGAAGTTTTCAGCCCATTTGCAAAGATGGGAACTATTCAAACCTTAATAGCAATTGGTGCTTCAAGGAGATGACCATTATATCAACTCGACATAAAAAATGCTTTTCTTAATGGAGAACTACAAGAAGAGGTATACATGAGTCAACCGATTGGATTTGAAGATGAAAACCATCCAGATTTTGTTTGCAGGTTGAAGAAGGCACTTTATGGCTTGAAGCAAGCACCAAGAGCATGGAATCAGAGATTGGTAGAGTATCTAATTAAGTGTGGATACAACCCAAGTAGTGCAGATCCTTCGTTGTACATGAAGAAGGAAGAAAATAGAGAGGTATATATTTGCATATATGTCGATGACCTCATCATAACAGGAAATGATGTTACAGGGATTAAAGATATCAAAAGGAAGCTTGGTAAGGAGTTTAAAATTTCAGATCTTGGAGAGCTGAAATATTTTTTAGGAATTGAAGTTGTTTATGGAAAGAGTGGCATCTACTTGATGCAAAGGAAGTACTTGTTGAATGTTCTTTTCAGATTTGGAATGAGTGAATCACAAATACAAAGATTTGTTCAAATGATGGAGAACCATTGGAAGATGTAACGACATACAGAAGCATTGTAGGATCATTGATCTATGCAAACATTACAAGACCTGATTTGTCTTATGTTGTTGGTGTACTTTCTCAGTTTATGCAAGCCCCAACAAGTGAACACTTAAATTCAGCCAAGAGAGTGTTGAGATACATAAAGCATACAGTTAATCATGCTTTGTTTTACAAGTTTGATGAAGAATTGCAGGTCAAAGGCTTTAGTGATGCTGATTGGGCAGGCTCAAAGGAAGATAGAAGATCAACCTCAGGTTATGTGTTCATGATAGGAAGCAAACCTATCACGTGGAGCTCAAAGAAACAACCTACTGTTGCACTTTCATCTATGGAGGCTGAATACAGAGGATTAGCATTTGCCACATGTGAAGCAATGTGGATTAAAAAGCTTTTGGCTGATCTTGGAGTGCAAGTTGGAACCATCCCTATATATGGTGATAACATGTCAAATATCTACTTGGCAAGCAATCCTATGTTTCATGCAAGGAGCAAGCACATAGAGGTCCACTACCATTATGTAAGGGAGAAGGTGCTGAGCAAAGATGTGGAGATAAAGTTCATTAGAACCAAAGAGCAGGTTGCAGATATTTTTACAAAGTTCTTGGATGCTTCTAAACTCAAAGGTTTCAAGGATGCGATAAATTTGAAGGACATGGATGAAGATAACTCCCAAATGAGCTTGAGGGGGAGTGTTGAAGATAAATGTACAAGCTCATTTTCATATGAGCCATGCTTGGATAAATTTACCAACTATAAAGATAAAGAAAAAAGTGGAGGAAAAAAGGAAAAAATAATAAAAGAAAAAGTCTAGTCAAAATTCATGATGAGTAAGAGATACAATATCTTGCCTTGTAGTTAGTAGCATGTAGTGGAGAAAGTGGTGAGTTAAGAAGGAGGCACAAACTTCTTCACATGCTCATTGGTTATAAAAGTGAAGTGGGAGCACATTCAAAACAATGAGAGAAAGAGGCAAGAGCTCCCAGTAGTCGGATCTAGCCATTTTGTCATTTTGGTTTTCCCTTAGACTCCTTCCAGCCGCACGTCAGTTTGTACACAGCTCTGTTGCAAAGCTCATATCTCCGTGCATATGTAACCATTTTGTGCGTTTAAACATTCATTGGAAACCTTATCTTGTGTACTTTCTTCATATCAAATTTCTCTTTGAAAGCTTATGTAGTTTGTGAGATATCAGTAAAAGAGTGAACTCCAGTTTTTCAGTATACCTGTGTAGATAGGTAGTCTATTTTGGTCGGTTCAGTTTTTTCAACCAAAACATATCCAAATTGTGTGATTTTTGTTTTGTTGGAAAGATCTTGGAATCTACTTTCACTATCTCAAATATCTCATTCAGATCATTCATATTCTATGAGATATCTGTCATAGAGTAAAGTCCAATTTTATAATGTACTTATGTGTGCAGGTGGTCTATCTTGGTGAGTTGAGTTTCCTGATCAAAACTCATCCAAATTACTTGATTTTTATCATGTTGGAAATCTATTTGTGTCTACTTTCTCTATATCAAATATCTTTCTCAAAGGATGTATATTCATAGAGTTATCAGTCTGAGAGTGAAGCTCAGTTCTTTAGCATATCTATGTGGACAGGTAGGTCATCTTTGATAGTTGTGTTTCCTAATCAAAACTTGTCCAAATTAAGTCATTTATAGCTTGTTAGAAAGCTCTCTATGTCTACTTTGATTGACTAAAGTCTCAAGTCCATTTGAGTTTTGTATTGAGAGCAGCAAGCTATCTAAGGTGCAGATGTTTGTCCAAGTGCTGGACATACAAGGGTTCACTACACACTTTCGTTGCGCATAGGAGAACTCATTCTCCACCCCCCCCAGATGATGGCTGATCTTGCTACAGCCATTAGGGTGGCCCTGACTCCACCTCCACCTATGTATTATATCTTACACCCGCCCACTAGCACAGGATGGAGCTAGTTAGTTGTTTCAGATGCATTCTCATGCTTGTTGTACTACCCTATTGCATATAGACTATCATAGATATCGCACTCCATACACCCCCTACTTTCATGGGTATCTCCACATGCATACTACGGAGATCTATATCAGCTTTACTAGTTTTTTTTTCAGCACTTTTACCTTTATCTTTTCTGATTGACTGAAGATATACCCATGTACATCGATTTGTCTCATAGGCCGAGTTCGGCCTCCTAGTAGATGTAAAAACACTTTCTCTCTCTCTCTCTCTCTCTCTCTCTCTCTCTCTCTCTCTTTCTGGCTCCCATGGACCGGAGGGAAGTGGACGAACTTATCGCTAAATCCCTCAAAGAGGCCAAAAAGGAAGAAGATCGCAACCTCAATATGGAGATACGAAAAATGATGGAAAAGTTCAAAGGACTCAAAGAACAAGTAAAGATTCTCATAGAAGAACGAGACAATTGGAGGACAGCTTATGAGCACATGAAAGAAGAGGGGGAGATCTCCAACGTGGAGACACTCAAAGAAAAAATAAAGAAGGAAATCAAAACGGAGGTAGAATCTACTCGAGAGTCGTGGGTGGAAGTAGTACCCAAAAGGGTTAAGAAGGAAGTTAGGGAAGACGTGCAAAAAGAAGAGCTCACACGAGTCCAAGATACACTTGTGGAGGAGAGGCTTCGACACACTCGAAGACTTCACATTCGGATCACAGGCCTACCCGAAGGGGCCTCACCGGAGGCAGACACCACTGACATTTGTCGTCGACTTGGATATGAGAGCATGCCCTTCACAGGCGCATGGAGGGTTGGGAGGGATACATCCCGTTTGCGAGCACTCATCCTTAAGATGAGCTCCGAGGAGGCACGGACCGCCTTTTTTAGATGTCGATCAGTACTACCTGGACTACCTGGTGGTGTCCTCTACATGGATGAGGACCTTATGCAGATGTAGGTGGCACACCAACGTGCTTGCATGCCACAGATACTCCAGGCATGTCGAGAGGGGAGGAAGGCCTTTTACCGTGATGGTAAGGTCTTCATAGATGGACGCCTTATCAAATAGGTCCATGCAGCCTATGAGACATCACTACACCAGGAGACACCACTCAGAAGAGCAGTGTGGAACTGCAACGGGGCACTCTGGACGTGACCAGACAGACTCGAGGAGATCTTGGCATCACATGTCTTTGTGTGCATCACAGAGACACACGAGAGCCCAGAGAGAGGTCTACCACGCATTGCAGGTTTTCATTGGGAATCTGCATTCAGGACCATGATGAGATAGAGTACAGCGCGAGGGTCGGGAGGTGTGGCCATCGTATTTAGATAGGAGATACAAAGCTGGATCCATATTATAGGGAGAGATGAGGAGGCACGATACATGTGGGTTCGCATGGAGATAGCACAGGGGAGCTGGATTTACATTGCCATATGCTACTTCCCTCCAGGCGGATCTCGATACACAGGACAAGATCTTGGGGGACCGATCTGAGATAAAGATTCACCATACACAGCACTTTCAGATGAGATACTACATTACAACACACTAGGTGAAGCCTTCCTTATGGGGGACTTCAATGGCCGCACTCAATCATGTCACTTTGAGGCATACGACATGGATCACCCACATCTCATAAGGGCCAGAGACCCAGATGAGATGAGCACCAATAGTGTATCGACGGATATGGGTCAGGACACCACCGGGTATGGCAGAAATCTACTTGAGCTAGGCAGCCGACATCAACTCGGTATATATAATGGGATGAATCGTTGGCCAGGTTCGGGCGGACTTACTTGCTTCCCTCACGGTGGAGGTGAGAGCACACTCGGCTACATTTTAGGTACCACCTCTGGAGCTTCACTCATCCCCTCACTTAGTATTGGACGACGTCCACTTCGTGCTGACCATACATTTATCACATTTACACTCTCATCTCATATTCCATTAGACCCTCCCTCACCCACTCAGACACACACCACGATTCACTTCACACATGAGCTCTCACACGTTTATGCACACCATTTACACACCCGCCTACTCTCCCTCGATCCACTCTCACCCTTGGACAAACTTACATCACAGTTCACCACCATCCTACAGGACTCAGCTCTCTGCAGATTCCCACACTGCACACATATACACCCTCCACGCACAGATTCCATGCCCCAAAACCGCTGGTATGATGCATATTATCGTGAGCTACGAAAGCACCTACAGATTTTAGAGCATAGAGGAGATATTACACACACAGGCACAGCGTCGCATGCAGAGCCTTACTCACTGCAAAGGGCGAGATTGGGAGGAGAGATAATACTGGGATATTTATCATTTGCTCATGAGTCGAGACAGTGTAGTGGAATGGCGACATTTGAGAGAGAGGAGACAGCAGACACCCATCCGAGACCCGAGCACTTGGCATAGCTATGCACGGAGCCTATACGAGATCCCAGACTAACCCCCCATTCCCATACCATAGAGCTCATGTCCTACTACCTCTGACTTCTTCACACCCACTATGGTGGGATGTGCTATTGCCTGTCTACAGCATAGCAAGGCCCATGAACATTTCGGTTTACAGGCAGAGCACCTCATCTACAGAGGCACAACCCTTGCACCGCTCATTGCCCACCTCTTCAACCATGCATTGGTTGAAGGGTTCCGTGACTCATGGACTGAGCACACCATAGTGCCCATTCATAATTCAAGAGATACTATGGATCCAGCTACATATCGGACAATCATGATTGGCCCTATATTGGCCAAGTTATATGGGGCGGTACTAGAGACAGAGTTGAGTACTCTCGCTGAGACGAAGGGTATCAGGGCTCCAAGATAGGCAGGTTTCAGATGCGATTACTCTTCCATTGACCACATCTTCACTCTGAGATGTCTGATCGACCAGGCAAGGGTGAGGAAGAGGAGATTATATTGTTGCTTTGTGGACTTTCGCAAAGCATTTGACAGTGTTCCAGGGAACGACTCTTCAGACGACTACTTGATATCAAAGCTCCGGAGGAGATGATATGGGGGATCTATGCCTTATACGAGACAGTATCTAGTAGAGTTAGATGTCCGAGGGGCTTATCTCATCCACTTGCTAGCACTATCGGGGTGAAGCAAGGATGCCCTCTTTCACCCACCCTCTTTGGTCTCTACATTGATGAGATAGTGGACTACATACAGCAGCAGGGGGGTGATGGCATTGAGGTACGTGGGTCCACTGTCCATATTCTTTTATACGCTGATGATATTGTACTGGTTTCAGAGTTTGCAAAAGGTCTATAGCATCATCTACATGGCCTAGATGACTTTTGCAGACATAGAGGGTTATCTGTGAACCTTGGTAAAACCAAGGTCATGATCTTTCATACATCAGCACAGGTACGTAGACATAGTTTGTTCACAGCAGCAGATGGACCGACTGAGGTGGTCAGATCATATGTTTACTTGGGAGTGTCATTTTACAGCAGCATCAGGGGTCTTCTTTATGTCTCTGGCAGCCCATGACCGCATCACACGTGGGTATGGAGCACTAGCTTTGATGGAGAGACAGTGCCACTAGGCATATTTTCAAGAGCCCCACACAAAGAGATGGCTCTTTGACACTTTGGTTATGCCAACGCTCATGTATGGGGCAGCCATATGGGGACCAGGATTAGCTAAATCAATATGGACAGCATTAGAGAGGCCACAAATCCTCATGATTGCCAGACTTATCCACAACAAGCCTTCAGTACCACATGATATCATTAGAGCAGAGCTCGTTGCACCACCGATGCTAGTTGAGGCACTATTCCAGACAGTATGCCTCTTACATAGACGCCGGACCCATGGGCACAGAGAGCGTTGCTTATTGTGCTTTCCAGGCATCGTGTGATATGGCATTAGCAGGCGACACCTCCTCAAGGTATGCACAGACACAAGATTGGCTGGCCCACCATGGCTTTGACATAGACAGGCTACCACCTCTACAGTACGACTCACATGCACCCACCTACTTGCTCTCTCATCAAGAGAGGAATAGGGTCATTCGTCAGGAGATATGGCATACATACATACAGAGGACACGGGTGAGCCCTAGGGATACATTGCCACCAAAAATGCTCTATTACCGTGAGCATTTTCTACATATATCGGACGAGGGCTTCATCGAGATTTCGAGATACATGCAGACATACCTACCCCACCACCTTCGAGTCGTCATTGGGCAGCTCGGGGTTTCATCACATCAACTTGAGATTGAGAAGGGTCGGTCCAGGGGAGTCCCCTGTGAGGAGAGGTGGTGCCCAGTATGCGAGATAGAGGTAGAGAGTGAGGAGCATTTTGTTATCGGATGCCCAACATACTTAGACCTACGAGCACAGTTCCAGATAGAGGAGTCACTCTAGTTGTGCATGACTATGGGAGACCAATGATGCGTGGGATGCTTCCTCACAGGAACATACAAGGGGCGAGAGTGATCACTATAGCCCACACATCAGCCACGGGTGAGTGCCCAGCGAACCATTACTAGTTCTTTCAGCAAGTTGAGCTACATTAGAGAGGTCCATCTATAGGGCTCACGCTCCACAAGGTAGCAGCACAGAGAGCACGACGCCGACCACGACTATATTAGGAGGATATCTCACGCATCAAGACAGCCTACGACCACATGATGGAGCATAGGCATACCACCACCCCTTGGGTTGTCTTCCTTCAGGAGGCACTCAGACCACCACCGATGTACCACATACTACACCCACCTATCTTCATGTTCAATTTTCAACTAGAAAGCATGATGCAAATAAGGTTTAGAAAGAGAATATAAAAACTATCATCCCTAAATCTTATCTATATGCATAAAACAATCTAATCACTCATCCTAAACATTACCTACTAATGTCTAAAAGAAAGTTCAAAATGAATTATTTCACTATCAAAAGGCTTATTACAATTTTTCTCCCCTTTGAAGAACTCTTTCCTTAGAGCTCGAAACAAGGACAATGTGCCAAAAAAACATCCAAATTCACTCACATGGAATTTTCAACTGGGCATGTGTGCCATTTACCAAAATCTCTACTATAGAGTGATTCCGAAGTAATCTCTATTCTCTATGTATTTGCAAAGATTTCTCAAGATGTAGAGCATTCTCACCATCAGCTTAGAGTATACAAATATATATATCATCAAGATATGCTAAGATGAATTCATCGAAATAATCATGAAAAATATTGTTCATTAGGTACATGAATGTGAAGCCTTGACTTCCTATGACTCCTCTCACTTTTGGGGGGGGGGGGGGTTCCTCTGCTCCCAATTCGATGAAGAAGAAAGAGGTCTACCGGCTAAAGATATGGAAGCTCAGGGAGCGTACATCAACATCAACTTCCTCCCACCCACGTACCACTTCAATATGATCTCTCTTCCAATTATGGATCCTCTCAAGTGGCTTCTCACATGAGTGCCACTTGGCACTCATGTGTGAGCCCATCTAATAAAGGATTAGAGGTAGTTCATACCTCTCCCCTAAGAGTTCTCCTCATAACATTTCCTTCCCCTTAGTTCCATTTATGTCCTCAAAAATGGGATTGGAAGGTCTAGTAGAAAGAGAGAGATAATAGAAGTAGTACTCCCACTATATCCCCATGCACCTCATGTACATGGTCATAACTCCGTGTTGTTTCCCCGTATCCTTCCCCTTAAGAAGACCCTTGGGAAGGTAAGTGGAAAACCGTCTCTGAAGGGTGCTAACCCGCTCCCATGTGGCGCTATTTTTTGAAATATCTTTCCACTTTACTAGACACTCTTTATATAAGTGACTTCTAGTCCGTTTTTCTTGAGTGCTTAGTATGCTTTCAGGTTCATGTGGAGTAGATTGAACAAAAATAGACTCTATGACCTCACTATCTGGAACGAGGTTGTTAGATTCACCTAGTCTTTTCTTAAGCTGGCTAACATGAAAAACTCGATGGATTTGGCTATTCTATGGAACTTGGAGCTGGTAAGCCATCTTTCCAATTCTTTTCAGTATTTAGAAAGGTCCACAATACCTAGGAGATAGTTTTGGATAGGGTCCCATCTTCATGGTTTCAGACCTAGATGGAACTCTAAGATAGACTTGCTCTCCTACCTAAAAGTTGATGTCTCTCCTTTGAGGGTCAGCATAGGCTCTAGCTCTATCCTGAGCTCTCCTAATGATATCCTTAACAAGCCTAAGCATATCATTCATCTCTTCCAAAAAGTCCTTTCCAGCTTGAACTTTCTCATTCTGCAAGCCTACTGCATAGGGATCTCTTGGCTGAAACCCATACATAGGCATAAATGGACTATGCCCAGTGGAAGAGTGCTTAGCACTATTATATGCAAACTCTAGTATAGGTAAGTACTCTTCCCAATTAGTTTGCCTTTCATTCACATATGCTCAAAGCATATCCTCTAGGATTTGGTTAACCCTCTCTGTGTGCCCATCCGTTTGGCTGTACTCATGCGAAGTTTCATATCCAACCTTTTGAGGACCGCTCTCCAAAAATGGCTAGTAAACTTCCTATCCCGATCAAAAACTATGTCTATAGGAAGACCATATAACTAGTATAGGTTCTCTACAAAGAGTCTAGCCAACTCTAGTGTCTTCATTGTAGTACGTGTCGGAATAAACCTAGCCATTTTGGTTAACCTATCAACAATTACCCAGACCGAGTCGTGCCGTCTCTATGTCTTAGGTAATTTGACTATAAAGTCCATGGAGATACTCTCCCACTTCCCATTAGGAATGTCCAATTGGTGGAGTAGTCCTCCAATCGTCAATCTCTCAACTTTATTGACCTGGCATTTGGTGCACTTAAGCACATACTCTAGGACGTACTTATGAAGTCTAGGCTAGTATCACTTAACCAGATCATAAGTCTTGTTAACTCCTGGGTGTCCCGCACAAGGTGTGTCATGACACTCATACAAAATATGCCGTCTCATCTCAGAATCTCTAGGGACACACACCTTTCCTTTATATAACAGATATCCATCATGGACACTATAATTCTTCCACTTGAATCTTTCTTGAGTACCCGTCGACACTTCTTCCTCATTGGAAACCTGTATATCACAATCCCCATTCTCAATGGCTTCCCAAATCTTGGAATATGGAGGATCAAGCCTAAATTTCCCTCTAATGGACTCAAGTAGCTCACTAGTGATCTGAGTAAAACTCATTCCATTGAGCATAGGCATGCGGCTAAGTGAATCAGCCACTACATTAAACTTTCCCTTCCTATACCTAAGCTCGTAATCAAACTCGTAAAGGGTCTCTGCCTATCAGGCCTTACGACCTTTACGGTCTGTTTGATTAGAGAGCCACTTAATGCTCTCTTGATCAAACACTATCGTAACTTTGGCACCATATAAATAATGATGCCATTTCTTCAAAGCATGGACAATTGCATACAACTCCTTTTCATAGACGGAGTAATTCTTCTGAGTCGGTTCTAGTTTCTTGCTCCCAAAAGCTACTGGTCGGCCATCCTGAACTAAAACGGCTCCTATGGCAAAATCACTCGTGTCAGTCTCAACCAAAAATGGTTTCTTGGGATATGCTATATATAAAAGTGGAGCTGTAGCAATTGCTACTTTGAATTTCTCCATATGCTTTTGTTCGGCTTCCCAATGAAAAGCTTTCCCTTTCCCTTTAAGTTGTTATGTCATCGAGACAACAATTTTGGCATAGTTCTTAATGAATCTTCGATAGAAACCTGATAAACCTAGGAAGATCTACAGCTCTTCCAAGTTCCTTGGATGTGGCCATTCCATTATAGCTCTTAATTTTTCAGGATCCATCTGGACTCCATTCTGGGAGACTATATGCCCAAGTTATCTAACCTCTGTCTTGAAAAGTTCACACTTTGACTCCTTAGCAAAGAGTGAATTTTCCCTTAGCACTTGAAATACCTTGCTTAAGTGTTCCAAGTGATCCTCTTCTAATGCACTATAGATCAGAATGTCATCCAAGAAGTCTACTACAAAGTGTCCTAGATAGGGCCGTAAAACACTATTCATGAGCTTCATGAAAGTGGCAGGAGCATTGGTGAGACCAAAAGGCATCACCAAAAACTCATAGTGCCCATAGCTACTCCTAAATGCAGTCTTAGGGACATCCTCTGCCCTAATCCTGATTTGATAATATCCTGATCTGAGATCAAGCTTGGTGAAATACCTGGCTCGATGTAATTGATCAAATAGATCTTCCAATCTAGGCATTGGAAACCTATTTTTGATAGTTATTTTATTAAGTGCTCTATAGTCTATACATAGCCTCATAGAACCGTCTTTCTTTTTAACTAGGAGCATTGACGATGCCCAAGGTGAGTTACTAGGTTTAATGAAGCCCTTATCTAAATAATCTGCAATTGCCTCTCAACCTCCTCATGCTGAGAAACACTAAGCCTATAAGGTGGCTTACAAATAGGGTTAGTGTTAGTAACTACCTCAATGGCATGGTAACCCTCTAGGTAAGCTAGTGGGAAAAAAACATCTCTATACTCAAACATAAGATCCTTAAAACTTTTAACCACACACTCTTGCAAAAAAGAATAATAGAAAGTTCTGTCCATATTTACACCCTAGCATGAAAATATACATCAGATGAACTATCTGTACAATGCTCAACATCATGACTATACAATAAAAACATCTCCTGTACATGCTGAGAATAACAAAGACTATACAACTCTAAGGATGAAATGAGAGGTGCACTAGGTACATCTCTCTCTCATTGAATACAAACTTTACTCCCATTCTTTTCAAATTCAAGTGTGTTGTTTTGATAGTTGTGTTTAAGTGTGTCTCCCAACCCCCATAGCCACTCTCTTCCTAACACGTCTGTCCTCTCCATATTCATAATTTGGAAGTCCATATGATCTGTATAGTCTTGCATTTTGACCTCCAAATTAGATACCATAGTATCCCATATCCTCTTATCTTCCCCTTGCATCATAGATACTATGTATTTATGTGCACTGGGCTGCTGGGGAATCTTTATTTTCTTGACCAGAGCATAGTTTATAAAGTTATGAGGGCAGAGTCATCTATCATGACCCGCACCCTAGTCCCGTACACCCTACCATGCAGTTTAACTAGGTCATGTGGTCCAAACTGCAGTGACCACAATGACTGAGTCAAACAACAGGTGTGCTCTATATCCTCGTGCATCACCTCTACTCCCTTGCAGCTAGAGCTGCCATGAATAGGAAGTGTCTCCACTAGGTGGACCTCCTTTTTGCCCTTTTCAGAGGTTGTACTAGTCTTTGGTCCTCTCTTCTTTTCTTCCCCCTTCTTGAGTGGACAGTTCCACCATGAATGGCTAGCAAACAAACACCTAAAGCATAAGATCTCTTTTGGACCTCTCAATCTGATCTTTAGGTAACCTAGGCCCTTGTGAGCTTTGTTTTTTAATGAAAAATTTGTTTTTCCCGAATGGCAACTTCTTCTTAAATTTAGTCGTGCTAAGAGGCTTGAGGGGCTGATTCGTCTCCATAGGAGTGTATTGAGGACGGTTATGGTCCTCATAGATCTGTGCATACTTGATCGCCTCCTCAAATGTCTTAGGTGCATTCCTTCTCACTTCTCTCTTAATGGCTTTATCTAAGCCTCTAACAAACCCTCTAGTTTTTTGGAAATCATCTAAGCCCTTAAGTTTCAAAATGATCTCTCTATAATGGGATATGTAGACCGTAAGAGGCCTACCTCTCTAGGTAATCCTATCCCACTCATCCCAATTCCTCTCCTCCTCATTCTCAGGAAGAATCTCTTTTAGAAAAAGATTCTCAAATTGAGTCCAATCGGTAGGGATCGAGTTCGCCTCCTTGAGACTCATCCACCACTTATAAGCCCGCGGGCCAAGTGAGAGACTCGCCTCTAGCACACGGTACTCTGGTGGGGTGCCCTTCAGTTGATGCAAATCATGCCACTTTTGTAAAAAAGTGTAGATTGCATCCTTATTTCTATCTCCATCATCCCCCGTAAAGGTAGGTGGCTTTAAGTCTTTTAGGAGGGGAGATTCCCTAGAGCTCTCTCCTTTATGCTTACTAGGAAGAGAAGTATCTCTCCTAGTCATCTCTCCATTTTGTAAATGAAATTTCTCCTGATATAGCAATCCCCTATTTGCATGCACAGAATTCAAAATAGGTGCATAAAAAGAATCATGTCTTAACTCTTCTTGAATTTTCTTAAGAAAATCAAAATCTATGACAAAAAAAGAGATTACATAGAGGTTTCCATTAGAATCTTTTTGTTTTAGTGATTCAAATGATGTTTCATAGGCATCATGCCATACAAATCCTGCATTCTTTTTAGTCAACTATGTGAGCAGATTAGCTATCTTAGGGAAATCCTTGTTATGTAGGCTCTCTTGTATTGCGTGAGTCCTGAAAAACTTCTAACATCACTTACAATTTTTGGAAATGGTCAATCAACTATTGTTTTTACTTTATCCTAGTATATGAATTCCCTCTTTAGATATGATTCTTCCTAGGTACACAAGTTTATCCTTGGCAAAGAAACACTTACTCATCTTTCCATATAATTTGTGTTCTCTATGTATTTGAAAGTTTTGTTGAGATATACAACATGCTCACCATCATCTTTAGGATATACAAATATATCATCAAGAAATATTATGATGAATTCCATTAGATAATCATGCAAAATATGTTCATCAATCACATGAATGTGGCAGGAGCGTTTTCAATCCAAAAGGTAAAATTGTAAACTCATAGTCCCATAACTTGTTTGAAAGGCTATTTTGGGTATGCCATTAGGTCCGATCCTAATTTGGTGATATCCAAATCTTAAGTCAATTTTGGTAAATACAGTTGCACCACTCAGTTGACTTAACAATTTTTGTATATGAGGTAGCTGATAGTTCTTTTTAATCATTCTTTTATTGAATCCTCTATAATGAATGCATGATATATAAGAGCCATCTTTCTTCTTTTGAAATAAAACAAGAGCTCCCCTAGGTAAGACACTCAGGCTTATTAAGCCTTTCTTCAAAGGATCATCTAACTGAATCTTGAGCTCTTTTAATTCATCTATGATAAATCTATAGGGTGCACTAGAATATGGTTCACTCATTGTATACATGTCAATAGTGTGCTCAATCTTATTAGTTGGAGGTATACCAAGTAGGTCTTCAGGAAGTACATCTACATATTCTTTCAAAAGATTTTCTACATAGACCACAAATGTTTTGCAGTCATCATGTATACCTCTGATTATCTACATGCTAGAATGGAGAAGAGGCTTAGGGTTATGCTCATAAACTAGGATGTGGATAGATTCACCAACTTGCCTTTAAAAAAAATTTCTTTGTTTGTGAATACCTATTGTAGACTTTTGAACTATCCAATCCATGATGATAAGTGCATCACACTCTTTCATTTCAATCAAATGAAAATTCCTAGAAAAAATAGCTATCAAAAAAATTAAATGCAAGGTTTTAAATGTATCCTTTGATATGGTGTAGTCATCCATTAACCACCTCTATAGGTCTTGATATCTACATATTTAAGGGTATCGCTAAAATCTGCACCAATTTTAGAGATATAAGACAATGTGTAGTACTTGAATGGTTCAAAAATCTAATTTTGTGTGTAGAAATCACACCCCAAATCATAATGAGAGAAGTCCTTCGGAAAGAACTAATCATTGTGCAATATAAAGTAGAATTAGAGAACTTACCTCCATCATCTACTTTGTCAATCATTATACCTTCCTCAATGTTGTTTTTGGCTTTGGATTGTGTAGGCCGAAAGCTTGCCTCGTTCGAGCATTCATACGTCTGACATCCTTATTCAACGCAAAAAAACACCAACCCAATCTTTTTTATCACTCAATAAAATCAGGGTCTTGCTGCCAATGAATGGGTTGATGTCTCCTTTGAGTTTCTACCTAAGAAGGGTTCTTACCCTGGTTATTGAACTTCTTTATTTTCTCAAAAATTTTGACCATTGCAATAGCATCTAGGAAATCAACACATCCATGATCCCTTCACCTAATAATGGAGCTCCTCTCGACGGGCGATAAACTTGCTCTTTAGAGCATCCCTACTAACCTCCAATGCATATTTGTGAAAACACAAAAACTTCCCTTTATACTCATCCATAGACAAGATACCTTTGTCACCCTTGTATTGCCAAAAATTATAGAACTCCTTCTTCTTCTCCATATGGCAGTGTGGAGAAAAATAATACTTGTTTGATTGCTTTCTAAATTTCTTCCATAGAATCAGAACAAAACACACCAAAGTATGCATATAGGACTTGCACCATAGCTTTGTGATGCCATGCAAGTATAGGATCCAAAACTTTGCCTTAGACTCCTCACTTAACTATCCAAAATCAAGGAAATCTTCTAGCTCCTCAATTTATGCCTCTAGATCTTTGCTAGTCTTCTTCTTTCCATCAAAATCATTCAATTTGGCCTTCTTGAAGACTTAGTTGAGGGCAAAATCACTAGCCTTCATATCTTCATGATTGTGTTTTTTTCTTTCTCTAGGCACACTAGACATTCCCACACCTTTATCAACATGATTCTTGAGATCCACGAAGAAATTTGTGGTGCCCTCTTGTTTCTTTCCGTCTCATTCTCCGCTTAATTCTCTAAGAAACTTCTGAATAAGCTTGTAATGATCACATATCTTTTCTATCAAATCATCCATATTTATTGAGGATCAAATGTGCTTTGATACCACTTGTAAAAGTCCACAATCACAATCACTCAAGAATAGTAGAAGAGAGAAAAGTCTTGCACAAGTTAAGAGAAATTCTGACATGGTAGAGTAGAAATTATGGGATGCATAATTAGCGACAATCTTGTATTTTGGATTTGAATCATATACAATAGATTATACAAAATAGATTCCTGACTAAGCCTTTGTCTCTCAATAACCCTCGAGCTATCACAATCTCATTCACACGCACTCACACTCTCAATCACACTCTCACTCACAATATCACGCTCAATCACAATCACTAGAAAAATCTTTGATTTGTAGCTTCCTCTTGCATGACATAGTGATCTCCCCAAATAGAGTTGATCATCCTCGATGAAGGAATTTTGTGATCCACCATATTTAGAAAAAGTTGCATCAACATGTGAAACTTTCGTACAAAGCATGTGCTTTGGTGGTCAGTTGCTTTCTTTAGCAGCATATGTCAAAAATAAAGGAAAAAGTAATGAAAATACATATATGCCAAAAACTAAAACATGCATAAGAACATGTATGCATCAAAATAACATATTCAAATAGTGTTATTGAAGAGCCCTTTTTTAAGTATTGGAAAACAGACACTTTTTTGGGCCCTCTAACTCGAAAACCCTATAGAATTCCAAAATGCTTGTGAGAGGCAAAAGTGTTCAGCTCTTCAATCTGCACAATAATGTTAGAAACACCCTTGGTCAAAATCAGCCTACAGATATCCATTTTTTGCCGTGCAAGCTCAAAATTCTAGATCTAGAGAGAAAAAATCAAACCATTATTTTACAGTGAGGTAATTTCATATTCTGAAATGAGGTACCTAAGCCATGATTAAAAATATTTTTATACTGACACTTTTATTCTACCAAGCATACTCTACCTTTCTCTAATACACCATTGTTCCTAAGTTTGTCCTCTTCATGTTCAGTTTTCAACTAGAAAACATATGCAAATAAGGTTCTGAGAGAAAATATGAAAAATATCATCCCTAAATTTTTGTGTGTATGTATAAAAGGACCTAAACACTCATTCTTTTTTTGGTATTTTTCTAGTGGCCTGAAAGTCTCATGGATCATGTAGGTTGATGTCTTTCCGGTGTTTTTCTGGTAGTCCGATAGTCCAGGAGTCCGGTGGTCCAGTATGTTCCATTGCACAAGAGTTCCAAGTATTTCCCTAAATCATGGCTAAAGTCGCAGAGGCATAGATGAAAAGTGGAGCTATTAACTAGAGGCTTCATATCATGAATTTTAGTTATTAAGGAGCCTCAACTACTTTCCTAAATCATAGCTTACCGAAAATGTTAAAGAGACTGATTGAGAGATTCTTGCAAAATTGTAGGAGCACTTTTCGACAGCTTATATATGTATGAATCAAAGTCATGAAGATATTCCATGACCTCTACTCTCTTCCTAGAGTTAGTATAGAGTGTAAGGAAGTTGTTATACACAGCTCCTTTGCCTAGCTAGTCATTTTGGTATTTTATTCTTCTCTATGGTTAGCCATTGCTCATTACCTCTCTGAGGAGTGAGCTAGTTTTTAGCACTATTTTGTTTTCACCGTAACTCCTTGTTTCGGTATCCATTTCAAGTGATTATACTTGCATTTGATTTCTTAAAAAGTCTATTTAATGTGGTGTGAATTTGGTGACTATACTCCAAGTGATCTCTAAGTAAAGATGTAAACAGGGAAGGTGTGTCTCTGCACATAGGTAGACATCAGTACCGACAACTAGTCTAACCTGTAGAGGGTTGGTTCTCCCTATCCAAATCAAGTTTCTTTAAGTGCTATGAATAGCTGAGAATGTCTATGTTCATTGAATAGTTGAGAATGTCTATGTTCATTGTGAAAATTTTCATTAGTTTTTCGTGCCTGGATTTTGCATTAGGGGCAAAATAGTGACTCAGGGTCACTATGGAAAGCAACCTATGAGGGCCTAAAACCTTCCAAAGCTGCATAGGGGTGTTGAATCATCCCCCAATAGTGGTATCAAAGCACTTCAAAGCATTTGGGATTCTTGAAGCAAGTCAAGGCAACTATCTAAAGCTAGTAAAGCTCTTAGGAAAGGACTTGTAGTAGATCAAGTAGCTACATCAGTATTCAAAGGTGGACCTTGAAGCTTGCAGCCAGTTCCTCAATACATACCAAGGGAGAAAGCTATAAGAAGGTAATCATTTTGATCTTGTCCTACTAAATCACAATAAAAAAGGCTTAAGAAGCATAGAACCTTAAGCAATGTCTAAGTATGCTACCCAAATAGAGAAGTTGGAGAAAGAAAACTACCAACCCTGGAGATTTTGGGTTATCAATTTTCTCATGGGCAAGGGACTATGGGGATTTGTTAGTGGAGCTGAGCCTAGGTCTCAATATGTAGATCCACTAACTCAAGCATGGGAAAAGGAAGTGGATGAGTGGATTGAAAGATATAGAAGAGTCATATTCATCTTATTTCAACACATTAGTAATAGCATGATTGGTCATATCCAAGACTTGGACTCATCCAAGAAAGTGTGGGAGGCCTTGGAGAGATTATACTCCACCTCCACAAAGGCACAAAAGATTCAGATCAAGAATGATTTGAACAACTTAAGAAAGACTTCAATTAGCAGCATCAATGATTATATCCTCAAGGTAAAAGGACTTGTGGATGCCTTAGGATCAATAGGCAACCCCATTAATGATGATGATTTGGTAGCTCATACACTCAATGGGCTAAGGGATGATGACAAATTGAGTACATTCAATACTTCAATATATTTGAGGGACTCATTGCTAGATTTTGAGCAATTATTCACACTCATGGTGAGTGAGGAAATGAATCGCAATGGAAGTCATTCAAAGGGAAATGAAGCCCAAGTCTTTTATGCAAGTAAAGGCAAAGAAAAGAGAGGTGGACACAATGGACAAGGCAGAGGTAGAGGAAGATCAAGAAATGATCAAGACGGAGCGAGTCAAAGCTATGGAGCAAGGGGGAGGGGAAGAGCTAGAGGAAGAGGAGGTCGATATCAAGGAAGGGACTATACAAAGGAATGCTACAACTATTGCAAGCTAGGCCACTTTGCAAGGGACTGTTACTCAAAGAATAGCCAAGGAGGCCATTAAAGAATCAAGGTAACTATGTGAATACTTCAAATACATCAGAGAATAATAATCTCTTAGCCATGATGCAAAGAAATGGTAGAAGAGAAGGCATGGAAACCACATGGTACATTGATAGCGGATGTTCAAATCACATGAGCTACAATAGGGAAATGTTTTGTAATTTGCATGAACCAAGCACACAAGGGCATGTAGAAACAGGGGATGATACCAAGCAAGATCAAGTCTTGCTTTGTACTTGTCTAATGTGCCATCTGATTTGTACTTAACTTTATACAACCACTTAACTCTTATGAATTGATGATTTGTGGCCTTAGGAACAAGTGTCCAAGTCTTGTTCTTCTTTCCACTCAGGTTGTCCTTGAGCTTCTTTGTAGTTAGAAGGCTCTAGAATCTAGTAGATCTGATCCATCAATGCATAATTTACATAATGACTATGTTCTCGCTACTATTTTTCAATGAGCCTTTGTTATCTTCTTGGTTGATTGGAAGTACTTGCTTCTGAGTGGTGTTTTGAAAAGAATGTGTCCCCCTTTAAAGTGTAGATAGGCAGATTACGACTTGTATTTGGATCTTTGGTTGAGTATCTTGAAGCTTCATTAAAAATTACATCTTTTGAAATTTTGATGGAGTGGTTTTCAAGATCATACAATTTATATGCTTTTGATTGTTCACTATAGCCAGTGAATATATGCTTTTTAGACTTGGATTGTGGCATACTTTGATCTTCTTTTGGTACATGGACAAATTTTTCACTTCCAAATACTCGAAAGTAGTTGATATTAGGCTTTCTTCCATAGTAGGCTTCAAAAGGTTTCTTGTTGTGTAATGTTCTAGTGAAGCCTTGATTGATTATGTGCACATCAATGTGCACTGCTTCTGCCCAAAACTTGTAGTGTAATTCTTTGTTGTGAAGCATTGTTTGCACCATTTCCATCACAGTTTAGATCTTTCTCTCAATTACTCCATTCTGGGATGGAATGTGAGGTTGAGTGACTTGTCTTGTGATCCCTTTTTGTTTTAAGAAAGTGGTGAAGTTATGATTTATAAATTCACCACCACCATCTGATCATATAGACTTGATTGTCTTGGATGCTTCATTCTCAACTTGGGTGATCCATTCTCAAAACTTAGAGAAGGTTTCTGCCTTCGACTTCAAAAAATATACCCAAATATATCTGGAGTGGTCATCTATTGAAAGAAAGAGGTAGATTGATCCACTAAAGGAAGGGGTATTCATAGGTCTATAGAGATCCATGTGGATGAGGGCTAAAGGATTTTTGGCTCATGTGGACGCCTCCTTGGGAACGGAAGCCCTATAGCCTTGGGTGCAAGCTTGGTAGACATCATGGACTTGCCCGATCTTAGGCAATCCTTTAACTATCTGAGATGAGGAAATCATTGTAAATATGAGATGTGGCCATATCTTTGATGCCACAGACAAGAAAGCGGCTCCTTAGACAGAAAGAAAGAGAGTTTGTATAGCCCTTTTTCTTCTATGCCTTTTTCAATGATATCTTTGGTTTTAGGTTCAATCACCTTAACTAAAGTGTTATCAAGTAACACTTGTTTATCATGATTGATGATTGCCTTAACTGATAATAAATGCACAATTTAGGAACAAATAATACATCGAATAATGATTTGTACTCCCCTCGATCATTGGTGATTTGTACTTTGCCTTTCCTTTTGATGGGTAGGCTCTTGTTGTTGCCTAGGTAAACTTCACCAGTATGGTCCTTGATCTCTTGAAAAGAATCCCAATCTTTACACATGTGCGATGTCGCTCCACCAACAAAGATCCATTCTTGAGATGAACTTGAAGTTACTAGGGCATCGGCCTCTGTAGGAATGAACATGTCTTCACTAGAACAGTGAGACCTATGTTTAGAGGGTTTTGATGGGTTTTTGGAGCTAGAGGGATTTGAGGTGTGCTTTTTCTTATAGCAAAATTTCTCCAAGTGCCCTGTTTTTCCACAGAGATTACAACTACACTTCTTCGACAAAGTGTTGGAACCTCACTTGCATGTGTTGCTATTATTATGACTAGCATGTTTGTCCTTGAGTAAGGGACCCTTAGCCTTCATGATTGTCTCTTGTGAGGAAGCTGACTTTTCTCACGAGTCGTGGAGGATCAAAAGTCGACAAACCTCTTCCCAAGTTAGAACTTGGCCTCTATTGTATAGAGTGGTCACAAAAGTCTCACAAGACCTATGAAGCTTGTTGAATAATCTAATTGCCATGTCTTCACTTGAGATCTTGCATCGACAAAGTGCCAACTTTCTTTGGTATCACTTTTGTGATGGTATCTTGAGGTCGAATAGTGAGATTGTGAAATTAGGCCTCTAAGGCATAAATCTTGGAAAGTGTTTTATCTTCATCTAGATTTGCCCAAGTATCCCAAGCTTCTTTTGAAGTCTTACATGCACTGATGTGACCCTTTTTCAATTCATCACATGCAATGAGAAGTTGGTTTAATGCCCTTTTATCTTTGAAATTCCATATATTCCAAGCTTCTAGATCACTTTCCTTATCAAACTCTTGTTTTGTTCCTTCAACTACCTCGTACAACAGGTTTGTATAAAGGTAGGCCCTAATGATGTCCTTCCATAGGTTGTATTTTTTGCCATTTAGTCGTTCATCTTTCGGCACGAATATTGGCGTAAAGGAGGGTAAATATAATTGACTTGAGGATGTTGCGTTCGAAATCTTTGACATGGTTATTGTCAAAATGAAGTTACCATACTTGCCAAATTTTTTATAAAAAGTGAGATGGGGTAGGGGGGCTTAGAATAGCCCTAGATTTGCAAACAAAATAGACAGCTTGGAGAGGGGGAGCTTAGAATAGCCCTAAACTTGCACCAAAGAATGAGATGATTCATCGTGGAGAGAGCTCATGGGTGGGCTTAGACTAGCCTCCAATCCACAAGTTTACACACACTCACACTATCTTCTTTGCTTCTTGAGTTACAAAGATAATAAGGCACTTAGTGCCAAAGTAAGTGTCACAAAGGAGAGGGCTTCAAAACCTTTGGAGAAATACATCAAACTCATACCTTAAGAATTGTGACAAAGGATGTGCAACAAGGTGCGAAGAGATTTGTCACAATGAGGGTAAAACACTCTTAGAATTGCCAAAACGAGCCCTTGAGGGGAGATGGTGTATATACCATTTAATACAAAGGTCACCAAAGCATATGTGAAGATATTAGTCTTGTGCCAAGGCGATAGTGACATATATATAGTAATTCTTTTGGAATAGTGAGTGCATATACCCTTCAATGTGAATGCCTCTTGAGAATCCGTTTGCACTTTGTGCCAAAACATCTTTCAAACAAATGGAGAAATTGATTTCATATGCAGATAATCAAAGTGAAAGATATAATGAGATGAGGATGAATGTTTGTGAGTAGCCTCAAAATAAGAGTGGGGACCGTCGTTGATAGTGCACATAAATCCATTGGACTAACCCAAAGTGAATTGACTCCTGAGTAATATCATCTCATATTTTCACAAATCTTCACTAGTATGGTGCAATGTTTCTAGGTTAAGGTATTGAATATTTGCCACTTCCATACAAATCAGGCGACATGGGATTGTGAGCCAGGCACATCAAGTGAAAACCATACTAAAATATATGTGACATAATGCTAGTTTGGCACTATATTGAGTGATCCTCGTTCTATGTGGCCAAAGAAGATGCTTGCAGCATGCAAGTTATGCCTATAATTGGTGCTAGAGAGAGAAAATGCACCATCTGACTGTACAGAGTGATGCACGCTGAGTCTTGGCTCTTTCTCTTGCAATTGTTTGTTTGGTGCAGAATGTCGAATAGAGGAGATGTAAGCACTTATATCAAAGGGGGAGGCGTATCACATCCAGGCTCCTCTCAATTTGGTGGATAGCTATTGACACTGGTGGTGGTCTTCAGTTCTTCATGCTTAACAGATTTGGTCTCCTTGCTCTCACTCTATCACAGCTGAAGAAGATGAATTATGGTTGAGCGTCGTGCTCAGATACTCTCTTGCTTACACTCAAAGAGTGTGTTGTGATAGTGCAGAGCGATATATCCAGACTCTTGTGGTTTCACATAGAGAGAGTAAAAGAGCGAGCAGAGAGCTCAATTCTCTCGAGGGTGCATCAAGGATTTGGGGGTCTCGTGCGCTCTCTCTTATAGTATAGAGGATTTGGCCAGCATCATCAGCAGAATGAATGACAGATGAGAAATGAATCTCGATAGAGCCACAGATCAATACACATAATATCGGATTGGTAGGCATGCAAGAGAATAGTTCTCTCTCTCTCTCTCTCTCTCTCTCTCTCTCTCTCTCTGTGCAATAGAGAACTTTGTTCCTATCGCTCTTCAACACACAGAGCAGCAAACATTTGCCACTGTGCAGCAGAGGGGTAATATTTTGATCCGCCTTTCACCCTTCTTGGTGATCACAAAGAGATTGAGTGTGAGGTGACCACTAGAGAAGGTACAATGCCAAATGTCCTTGAGATAGGGGATGGTTGCAGGTTTCTTCCTTTCTCCTCTGCTCACGGAGAGGGTGTCCAAGCTCGAGAGAGAGTGTCGAAGCTGTTATTGTTGTAGCTGATCACCATTTCCGGGATACGAGATCCTTTCCATGCCTGAGAGGATCAAAGATGGAGTCTATAGGCATCATGAACCGGCCACTCAGTCTCTCGATATGGCCACCTACAGTGCAGGCAGACTATTATCAATGCAAAGAAGATTGCCGCTCTGTGGGATGCTTCTACTTTCAGGTTCTTCTTCTACAACAGATGGCAAAACAGACAAGAAACCGTGTTGCTAAATCTTCCTCGACCACTATAAAATCCCGTGTTGCTATTGTTTCCTCAACACTACTCTCACTCTGTCGGAGAGGCAATGTAGGTGATGTTGTTGTTGTCACAGAGGACATGGGCCAATCACACCTTTAGCTCTATTGTGCGATGTTCAACTCAAATGGAGATGGTTGCAACAGCTCCATTAAGTGGATGCAAGACCACCGAGGCTATCTTAAAAATTATCAAATACGTTCAACTCCTTTGAGATAATAAAAGAGGCACACGACAAATGTAATCAAAAGTCTATAGAAACACAAGAATGGCTCATTGGCTTGTGTTAGACGGCCGCCGAACAAAGGACAATTGTACTTAGACAGAGGTTTTTAATGTAGAAAGAACCCTTCTGGAAGTACGCGGTAAAGAAAGATTCGCGCAAGCCTTGTAACAAAATTCTATTTAAAGCAATGAAAAGGGACGAGAGAGAGAGTCCCGCTTCTGGGAGCTGCGAGTGTATTGAGAGAGCCCTGTTTTGGGATTAACTCTTCTACTGTGTGTAAACGAGTAGAGTATCCTGGTTCTGTCCTGTTCTGCGCGCTTTATCTGTGTAATCATTTGACTGCGTATGCGTGATACACCGTGGTGTTACGAGTCGGTACTGCGATTGTGAGATTCTGTTCGGTAACGAGTTAAAGGGTTCCCTGTGTTTTGGGAATTGCACGTATAAGTGTTGTATGTGTAGAACAAGAGTAACTCTGTTCTGTTCCGTCGGCTCCATTCCCTCTCCTGTGTATGTGCTTGTGTGCGTCTGTGCGTTATACGCAGTGTTACGAATTGATACTGTGTTGTAGAGATTTCACCCGGTAATGGTTGAAGTATTTCCTAAGCGTTAGTCGACAGGGATGCGTTTGTCTGTTCGTTCTTCTGTGAAGCACGGAAGCATAGAGAACTAATATGGTGCAATTGTGAGTTATGAGTCTCTGTGAATGACTGGGTCGGTAGTTTATCTGTGTTCAAATTAGGACCAGTAGTGTTCTGAATGCGAGTAGAATGATGATAAAGTACGCGACAAGTTATGGTCAGTAGGTCTTGCGATTTGAATGTGGTACTCGGTAAAGTTGTAAATTGTGCAGAAGAATTTCGTGGTGTGGTAGTGTTAAGTTACCAGCAGTGCGCTTTGTGTATTGATTCTCAGTCCGGACTACTGCTCAACTGTTATAGCAGGTAGATCTTGGAGTACGGGATTCTAAGACGTTGATAGCCTTGGTTGATCAGAAGCAACTACTGAGCTAAGACGCGCTGACCGAGTGACGAGTGAGTGAGAAGTTGGGAAAATAGTATAGGGCCTCTGTCTAACAGACCCCTACCACTCCCAAGGACCCACGTGGCTAGAGTCATTCTATCCTTGCGGTAAGATTGAGTACAGAGAAAGAGAGACTCGGAATATCTGGTACGCAGGTGTGGAACCAGATTCTGGAGTCTCTGAAGGATTGTTGTTTTGAACTAGTAATCAACAGCTGCGGTAAGTAGTTAACAGTTAAGTTAGTAAACGACGATTATACCTTTAACATTTGGCACCGTCTGTGGGAAAGTGGCATCCGTTTGCCAGTTCTCTGACCCGTTGTATGTGGAAAGTGGCAACTGATTACCCATCTCTGCGGTAAAGTAGCATTTGATTACGAGTCACTTGTGAGACAGTGGCATTAGAGTGCTAACGGTTTGAAAGAAGCAAACATCCAGCAACATTTTGCTTCACTGACAGTAGCAACAGATCGAGATTGTTGCAAACTGCTCAGATAGTATCACTGGGCAATGATACATGCCGGTCACTCGATCGGGCGAAACATATCCTAAGAATCGTCAGATTGAAGCACGAAAATCACAAAAGATAGCCTCGGGAGAAGTAGGCATAACTAGATCTGACCAAGTGGTCAAGAAAAGTGGAAACGTTACAACTGATTCCGGTAATATTCCGGTAGAACGGACAACGCCTTCGATACATTCGGATGCTACTTCGACCCAGCCTATCGAAGATATAGCAAGTCCAGACTCTATCAAAACGCCGTTGGAACCTAGTTTAACAATATCAGATAAAGATTTAGAGTTATCCACGGTCAAAAATACGTTAGAAAAATTCGGTAAAAGTAGGAAAACAGGGCATTCTGGCCCAATTTCGGTTCATTCCGGTGAGATTCCGGTGATAGAATCACCGATCGCTGGCAAAGGTTTAGCCTTTTTTGCGGAATCATCAGCTCAACCTTCGTGTTTGGAAGAAAGATTTCGAATATTAGACATCCAGAAGGAAGGAAAGCTGTTCGAAACAGAGATCCGAAGCATCTTAAGTCGACACAGCACACCGGAAAACGCACCATCCGGCGATACAAGTCCCGATAGTTCACCCAATCAATCCCGAGATATAGAAGGAAACCCTGAACCCTTCACAATGAGCGGGCAACACCAACAACAACAACATCAACAACAACAGCTAGGACCGCCAAGACCACCTCCAACAGGAGTAACCTACACGAAATTCGGTGGATTCCCAGGAGACGACCCAGACGCCCACGTACGAACTTTCGAGATAAGTTATGCAGTTCTTAACCATCCACCAGATCAGGCGTATAAGGCCATTGTTTTTCAATCTACACTGATCAATGAAGCGGCGAGATGGCTCACGGAATATGATATCAATCATTTCGGTACTTACGATGCAGTACGAGATGCCTTTTTACAGCGATTCAGACTAAAGAAGAATCCTGCTGAAATCTTTGAGTATCTACAGAACAACAGACAGAAGGTAAATCAGACCGTCCAGGAGTACGCTACCCTCTTTAGAACACATTTACGGCAAATACCACAGGCTCACGCTAATCTACCTGATGATGTCATCTCTCAATGGTTTATCAATGGATTAACCCCACAGCTGAAGCAGATCATGATCATAAGATGTGTCGGAGCTATGACCTTGGATGCCATCATTGCAATGGCTCTACAGCTAGAATCCAAGGTTGGTGGATTTTCCGAAGACTTGGAATGGTTAAAGACAAACAAAAATATGGCTGAAGATATCACCAGGCAAGTATATTGCACCACATGAAAAAATTCGGGGCATACAAGTGCCAACTGTGCACTGAACCAAGTATTTTGCGCTATCTGCAACACTACCGGACACACCACCGGAAACTGTGTCTACAACGCTAGAATACAAGGGACAGCAACCGTCAATGCAGTCATCCAAGAACATGGCCAACCAGTAAATCACTATGTGCCTCCGCATCAGAGAAACAATCAACAACAAGGATATCGGAACTACCGAGGACAGAGAAACAACACTTATAATGCCAACCGATGGCAGAATGGACCACCACCGGAAAACCCTGAGTTACCACCTCCACGATGTCATTTTTGTGGCGAATTCGGCCACATTAGAAGGTTTTGTAAAGACGCAATGGAGTATGATCAAAGAAAGAAGGAACGCCAGAATCCAATGGCCAACATGGTAAAAATTACACCGATCGAGACACAGACTGCTACAGTCCAGACCCGTTCCGGTAAACAACTTCAGTCGGCAGCAGAAATCTTTGAACCAGGGATACAAGAACAACGAAGGATGTATAACAAAGCTAGTCACGGGACCACAACAGAACCACCAGTGTTCCCCGAACCTATTCCGGTGACTCAGGCTTCTTCATCAAAGGACGAAACAACACAAAAGGATGCATCAGTAGGGCCATCATCATCAGTAGAGACAACAGCAGACACTTCTACGTCAGTAGAAACTTCAAGTCCAAAAGAACAAGACAATCAAGCTCAACAGACCTGGGAAATTTTGTCCAAGGCATCCATCACTCTGCCTCTAGGCCAACTTCTGGCCTTAGTGCCCGGGATCCGACAACAGTTTCAGCAACAATTCAGCCCAGTACCTTCTTGCATTCCTACGACAGCCGCAGTTCAACCGGAACCTGATGCTGCGATTGACCACGCAGTGCCCTTGATCACAGTATGGTATAAGAACCAGAAGATCACGCAAGTATTGATTGATGGAGGCTCAGGCGTAAACATTGCGACCGCAGCATTATGCGAAAAGCTAGGCTGGACCGGAATTGAACCAGTGCAATTCTTTGTTCGAATGGCGGATCAATCGAGAGTCCACCCTGTAGGACTTGTGCGGAATGTACCCATCACTCTACAAGGTACAACTTTCAAGATGACTTTTGTCATACTAGATCTACCCGAATCCACTTTGGATTACAATCTTCTTTTCGGCCGACCTTGGCTGAAGCATGCGAAGGTAATACAGGACTGGTCTGCACAAGAGCTTACATTCAAGGATGCCCATCGTAAATATGTGGTGAAACTAGATGCTATGCAATCTTGCGAACCTCACGCCAGACCGTACTTTGCTGAACCAGTTCACATGTTAGATGGACTGTCAGATGATGAAGAAGAGCAATTTCTGAAGAGTAATACCGATTTAATGTCTCTAGGAACTGTTGATCTACAATCCGTCATAGATAACTGGAACACGTCAGTATGTACAGTAGTAGCTATCACCGGAAAGTCGGTCCAGGAAGATGCTTCCTCAACCCATGACGACGAATTACAACCACTGTTCAAACCAACAGATGATACAGAGAAACCTCAACAATTTTATGTTCCAGAAGACCAGCTGATCACGTACAATCTAGGAGATAGAGACCACCCACGACCTGTGAAGATGAGGCAGAACTTACCGGAAACATTTAAGGAGGATTTGATTAAACTTCTTCGCGAATTCGCAGACGTCTTTGCATGGGATTACAAAGACATGAAAGGATTAGATCCGCGCATCTATCAACACAGGGTCATGTTGAAACCGGAAGAGAAACCAAAAAGACAACCCAGCTACAGAATGAACCCCCATTATGCATCACAGGTAAAAGCCGAACTTGATAGACTATTAAAAGTCGGATTCATTGTACCAATAGAACACGCTGAATGGATCTCGCCCATCGTGATCGTGCCAAAGAAAAACAAGCAGTTACGAATCTGTGTGGATTACCGGAAATTAAATGCAGCAACAGTACCAGATCCTTTCCCGATCCCCTTTTTGGATACCATGCTTGATAGAGTCGCAGGTCATGAAATGTATTCATTTTTAGATGGATACAGCGGGTACAACCAGGTTAGAATGGCTGAAGAGGATATACCAAAAACTGCCTTCATTACCAATTGGGGTGTTTTTGCCTGCACAGTAATGTGGTTCGGATTGAGAAATGCACCAAGCACATTTCAAAGATGTATGCAGGAGATATTTTCTCCTTATCTCACTTCATTCATGCAAGTCTACCTCGACGACTTCTCAATCTTTGGGAAGATGATAGCCCATTTGTTTCACTTACGATGCTATTTTCAGAAATGTAGAGAATATAAACTCTGCCTTAATCCCAGCAAATCCGTGTTTGCCGTATCGTGTGGCAAACTACTTGGGCATATTGTATCTGCTCAAGGTATTCGAGTGGACCCGGATAAGATTTCAGCGATTTTAGAAGCCCGGACACCCACAACTCCGAAGGAAGTAATGCGTTTTATGGGTCAAATACGGTGGCATGGCAGACACTTACGGTGGCTTGCTCACCTAGCAGTACCACTGAACAGGCTAATCGCAAAGACTCCCAGACAGTTTGAATGGACTGAAGAATGTCAAACTACATTTGATCGACTCAAGTATCTCTTGACGCACGCTCCAATTTTACAACCACCGGACTGGGACAATCCGTTCCACGTTTTTGTCGACGCTTCAGATATTGCAATCGGCAGTATTCTGATGCAGCAAACAGATAAGTGGTTTCGCCCTGTTTATTACGCCAGTAGAAGGCTTGCACCAGCAGAAAAGAACTATTCCACCACTGAAAGAGAATGTCTAGGATTGATCTACTCAATCAAAAAGTTCAGACATTATCTACTAGGCCGAAAATTTACCTTTCATGTGGATCATGCTTCCCTTGTTTATCTAGTAAGACAGCAGCACTTAGGAGGACGATTGGCACGATGGGTGCTACTTTTACAAGAATTCGATTATGATGTCATTCACCGACCCGGAAATGCACATGCCTTAGCAGATTTCTTATCACGCCTAGATTCCGGTGAAGCTCCGGTAGGAATAGATGACACGACTCCTGCGATTTATAATGTTGAACCACTACCTGATGAGACGCCCAACTTACAAACACCACCTACATATTATGATCAGATTCTAACTTTTCTCACCGAAGGACGCTTTCCAGCTGAGACTGCCAAGGCGGTTCGAAGAAAAATCGCAGTTTTTAGCCGCCGATTTCGGTTAGTTGCTGGAGAACTCTATTATACAGATCATACCGGAATCCTACTTCGCTGTATTCCACCACATGAAGTTAACTCAGTTATCACTTTGGCTCACTCAATTCCTTCCGGTGGCCATTTTGCAGCAGACTTAACTCATCGAAAAATTCTGCAAGGAGGACTCTGGTGGCCAACTATGTACAAAGATATCTCACAGTTTGTTAGACAATGCGATGCTTGCCAAAGAACTGGTCAACCTTTACAACGGCATCTTTTTCCCCTGCAACCCATCTTACCATTAGAACCTTTTCAGAAATGGGGTTTAGATTTTATCGGGCCAATTACACCTCCAGCAGTATCCAGTAACAATCGATACATACTGACTTGCACAGATTACGCAACTAGATGGGCAGAAGCTTGGGCTTTGCGGTCTGCTACAGCAGTTACGGTAGCAAAATGTCTACTCACGGATGTCTTTCCACGATTTGGTTTACCACTGGAAATTGTCTCAGATCAAGGCACTCATTTTATAAACAATTTAATGAAGGCTCTCACACAGTCCTTCCAAGTCACACATAAATTTAGCTCTCCTTATTATCCACGTGCCAATGGATTGGCTGAAAGTACAAACAAAGCACTGTTAAACATCCTCCGGAAATTGATCATGGAAACACCGGAAAGATGGGATCAACTACTACCTGCAGTATTATGGGCATACCGAACTACATATAAAGTAACAACAGGCTTGACACCTTTCAAGTTAGCTTAAGGCTTAGAAGCAATCGCTCCCATGGAAGTAGTCATCCCAAGTTTGCGGGTAGCAATCACTCAGAAGATGCTACCGGAATCTTCACTGACAGCACGAATGGATGCACTCAGAGAACTTGATGAGCACCGATGGCTCAGTTTTTTAACTATGCACGAAGTTCAACTAAGGCAAGCTAAGACACACGATCGATATTTGAAGACGCCAATCTTTTCGGTAGGACAGCTTGTACTCTTCTATAACGCAAAATCGGACAGAGCAGCAGGAAAATTCAAACTACGATGGTTCGGCCCTTTCAAGATCTCAGCACAAGTAGGTCCGGCAACTTTTCGGTTGACTACGTTGACCGAAATTCCACTTCCAAAAGTAATTAATGGATCGAAGTTGCGGCCGTATTATCCCACTACCAGTATGCCTTAATTATTCGGCAACGAGCCACGTTTTGTATAAATTTTTATGTTTTGCTTTTAGCCGTCTTTTGTACAAATCTTTATGATACCAGCCGCCTCTCCCTACCGGTCACTCAATACGCACGCTAGCATGCAAACCGTATCATTCCCGCACCACACAATGATACTCACCTCCACACCGTGTTCTCCATATTTAAACCCCTGAGTTGCGCCAAAAACCGCTATTGTGTTTTCGTGATTGTGTGCGTTATCTCAGTATTCTGTGTTTTCTGTAAGTGTGCACTGTGAACGCCATGGAAGCACTAGCCAACTACGCTTCTTTCCGCGAAGGTATCCCTACAGACGTAGGCGAATACCTGAGATGCAGAGGATTGGCCAACTTCGCTGAGTTGCCTTGGCACTCAGTGGAAGCCCATCCCTTCTCCGCACAGATCATCCAAGCCATTGCCCAAAGCTCCGCCACCGAGCGATAGTGGGTCTTCCTTTCCCTCCCAAATAGAACCGTCATCACCTTCCAAGCCTTCGCCGACGCCTACCGCCTCCCCCCGCAAGGCCGCGAAACCGGTCCTAGCATCCCTTCCGCCCGTATGTCCGAACTCTTTCCCCGCTCCTCATCAAACGAATACGCCATCCTATGCCGCCCAGAACCCGAGCGATCCGCCCTCCAGTTCCTTGTAGCCATCCTTAACTTGCAGAAACGAACATATGGCATCTCTCGCCCCTTCTACTCCGCCTTAGACTTAGCTTCCCGCGAACCTGTAAATTTTGCCTCCTATTTTTTCCTTAGAATCCACAAAGAATGTGTAGCTATCGTAAAACAGCTCCAAAAGGGTTCTACCCCCCGCTCTCGCCTTCCACACATCATCTCCTTCCTCTTCCCGACCATCCTCGCCGCACAACCCCCACCCAAAGGCCCCACACTTCGCCACGAAGAATCCGCACAACCAATCGAAGACACTGAAGAAGAAGACGAAGAGATTAATCAGCTCTTCCGTACCAAGCGAATTCGGATCAGCTCCTCGGAAAGTGAAGTCCAAGGATCCACCGGAAAAGATCAGGAGACCAAGCCCGACGACCAAGAGGAAACATACCACGACACCGCCACACACATCGAAACATCGACGGAGCAACCAGACCAGCAGGATCAAGCAGAGACAAAAATAGTATCCACAGAAAAAGAATCTGAGCAGCACCAGGATGAACAGGAATCGGCCACCAAAGCCCTGGATCAACTCATCGACGCCATCAACCAGACAGAAACCATACAACAAACACTCGCCAAGGTAAACCCCTCAGAGACCGTCCTCCCTACACCACCTCCTGCCAAACCCCTACCCCCACCGGAACCACCCCTCCCACCCACCAATGAACCCGCAGCATCTTCCTCTTCCTCCCCTAACTACTCTCCGCCAAACTCCCAGCAACTACTCACCGACACATCCTCTCAACCTCGTCGTCCTCCACCACCACCGCCACATAACGCATTCTCGGAACTTGCCGCCATGGGGCAGTTCCTCATCCAGTTATCACACCAGCTGCCCGCCCAATTTACGGCAGCCACGGACCACCTGAAACTCGAATACCAGCACAAGGTAGACACCCTGGAAGCCGACATCGCCCCCCTCCAGGAAGAAGTGGATGCCGTAAAGACCGAGAATCATCAACTCCGGACACAGCTAGCACAACTCGAAGCACGAGTTTCGACAGAACAGACGCTAGTACAACAACGAAATGCAGCCCTGGACCAGCTAGCTGCCAAAGACCAACTCATACACGACGCACATGAGGAAATTCGAACACTGAAGGCCGCCCTTCAAGAACAAGAAGGTATCAACCTAGCTCTCGAAGAATTGATCGCAGACACGAAGCTTCAATTACAAGAAACCACACAGAAGATGCAGGAGCAACAGAAAGAAGCCGACCAAGTTCAAGAACAATTACGGCGAGCCGAAGAATGTGCCGACGCGGTCAACAGTATTCTCAAAAAACAATTACTAAAGGAAGGCCAATACCAAAAAGATATTGAAAGGACGCGCAGAGAACGGGATTCATTCAAGAAATCTCTGGAATTTCAAACCCAGCAGCTTGAATGCAACGACAACCAGATACGCAACCAGAAGGAGTGCATCAGAGAGATGCAGACCAAACTGACTGAAATAACGACAGCCCGAGATGCGGCATTAGCCAACGAATTTTATCTCCAGGAGGCTTTTCTTCAAACCCAAGCCGAAATTTTGTTACATCAAGCCATAGCCCTCAGTGCAGTCAGAACCGACGCCCAATTATTAGAACCTACCACCTTAGTGCAAATGTTAGAAACCCTCAAAAAGAAAATTACCCGGACATTTAGGCTCGCCCGAAGTATGTACTTAGAAGGTTTAGTATCTGAACCATAGGAACTTGCGGGTTCGAGTCCACCGTGCGTGCCAGTGTTAGACGGCCGCCGAACAAAGGACAATTGTACTTAGACAGAGGTTTTTAATGTAGAAAGAACCCTTCTGGAAGTACGCGGTAAAGAAAGATTCACGCAAGCCTTGTAACAAAATTCTATTTAAAGCAATGAAAAGGGACGAGAGAGAGAGTCCCGCTTCTGGGAGCTGCGAGTGTATTGAGAGAGCCCTGTTTTGGGATTAACTCTTCTACTGTGTGTAAACGAGTAGAGTATCCTGGTTCTGTCCTGTTCTACGCGCTTTATCTGTGTAATCATTTGACTGCGTATGCGTGATACACCGTGGTGTTACGAGTCGGTACTGCGATTGTGAGATTCTGTTCGGTAACGAGTTAAAGGATTCCCTGTGTTTTGGGAATTGCACGTATAAGTGTTGTATGTGTAGAACAAGAGTAACTCTGTTCTGTTCCGTCGGCTCCATTCCCTCTCCTGTGTATGTGCTTGTGTGCGTCTGTGCGTTATACGCAGTGTTACGAATTGATACTGTGTTGTAGAGATTTCACCCGGTAATGGTTGAAGTATTTCCTAAGCGTTAGTCGACAGGGATGCGTTTGTCTGTTCGTTCTTCTGTGAAGCACGGAAGCATAGAGAACTAATATGGTGCAATTGTGAGTTATGAGTCTCTGTGAATGACTGGGTCGGTAGTTTATCTGTGTTCAAATTAGGACCAGTAGTGTTCTGAATGCAAGTAGAATGATGATAAAGTACGCGACAAGTTATGGTCAGTAGGTCTTGCGATTTGAATGTGGTACTCGGTAAAGTTGTAAATTGTGCAGAAGAATTTCGTGGTGTGGTAGTGTTAAGTTACCAGCAGTGCGCTTTGTGTATTGATTCTCAGTCCGGACTACTGCTCAACTGTTATAGCAGGTAGATCTTGGAGTACGGGATTCTAAGACGTTGATAGCCTTGGTTGATCAGAAGCAACTACTGAGCTAAGACGCGCTGACCGAGTGACGAGTGAGTGAGAAGTTGGGAAAATAGTATAGGGCCTCTGTCTAACAGACCCCTACCACTCCCAAGGACCCACGTGGCTAGAGTCATTCTATCCTTGCGGTAAGATTGAGTACAGAGAAAGAGAGACTCGGAATATCTGGTACGCAGGTGTGGAACCAGATTCTGGAGTCTCTGAAGGATTGTTGTTTTGAACTAGTAATCAACAGCTGCGGTAAGTAGTTAACAGTTAAGTTAGTAAACGACGATTATACCTTTAACAGCTTGTGACAAAGATGGATGGATAGTACAATAAGGTGACCAATGATATACTGGAGAAGGACTAATGAGTGCAAAACTATGTGCGTTCTTGAAATGAGCAAGATGGAATCAAAGAGTGTTTATAAAGACTTCTACGAGATGAGATCTACTTGCAAAAAATGATCACCAATATGGATGCTAAAGAGTGTTTAAAAACACTACAAAATTTGAGATCAATGACAAGCACAACAGATCGCCACAAATGATCACCACAATAAGGGTGGGAAGGAGGGACACAAAGTACGATGGTGAAAGGGTGGGAAAGAGTGGTAGAAAAGGGTGGGTGGGAGGCCCATTCAAAGTAGATGATGAGACAAAATCATCACCAAAAGAATGCCAACAAGAGCACCACCACCACCACCTCCAAAAGCACCACCAAAAGAACCACCAAATGCCCCACCAAGACCTCCACCTAACACTCTGATACCATGTAGAGAGTACAAGCACGGAAGCAAAATTAAATAAGAGTGTACTCACAAAAGAAAGAGTTTGAGAGACTCAAAGTGAGTAGACCAACAAATGGGTAAACTCATGTGGATTAGAAATGAGCTTGTCAAGAGCATGGAGTACTCTCCTCAAACTTTTAACCAAATAGAAATGTGGGGAGAGGCCCTCCTTATATAGATTTGGGAGGGGCTCTCCAAAATACATCTCATGTGGGATAATTTCCCTCAAAGCAGAATGAATACAATGGTAGAAGCAAATGGCAAGGTTTCCAAATACAAAAGAGATACAATATAAAATGGAAATAAACTTGAAATGGATTGCCTCCTCCATACAAATGGAGATGCACTCATGCGGATAGAAATGTAGATGATGTAGGAGCAATCATGTCGTCAATAATAGTTTCTAATATGCTGCTTCACACATGGCCAAAAATAAGAATATTTATATGTAACATAGGTCCTCAAATAACCTAGATGTGCAACAAAGTTGCATCATGACAATCATCTAATATTTGAACTTTCAATTGAGATTGAGAAGATATGCATACTCTCTTATTACAACAGAAAGATCCATTTTGTAAATGAACTTTGTCTTGATACATCAATCTCATGTTTGCAAACAAAAAATTAAAAATAGGTGCAAAAAAGAATGATGTTTCATCAATTTTGATTAAGAAAAGCATAATCTATTACAAAAATGAGATTACATAACGGTTTTTGAATTAATGCATCAATGACCTTATTTTCCTTACCAATCAAATATGTAATGTCAAAATCATACTCACTTAATAGTTCCATCCAATTCTTTTTCTTATTGTTAAGGAATGGTTGTGTGAAAAATTATTATAGGCTCTAATAATTTTTTTAAAAATCAAATTAACCCCTAACAATAGATGTTTCAAATGCTTAAGTGCATGTACAACAATATGTGTTTCTAGATCATGAATATAATAATTAAGTTCATGTTTCCTTAATTTTCTTAATTTGTATGCACCCATCCTACCTTCGTTTGAAAGAACACAACCTATTCGACCACCACTTGCATCAGATGCAATCACAAAAGGCCTTCCCATTTTTGGTATTTTTCAAACTTAATTTCCAATTACTTTTTGTTTCAATGATTCAAACGATGTTTGAGTGTTGTTAATCCGTACAAATCTTGCATTCTTTTTATTCAACTTTAAGGATTAGCTATCTTAGAGAAATCAATATCTGCTCTCTCATATTGCACCAATCCTAAAACTTCTAACATCCCTTACAATTTTAGGAACTAGCCAATCAACTATTGTTTTCACTTGATCCTAATCTATATGAATTCCTTCTTTAGATATGAATCATCCTAGGCACACAATATTATCCTTAGCAAAGAAACACTTACTCCTCTTTCCACATAATTTGCATTCTCTAAGTGTTTGGAAATTTTTCTTGAGATGTACAACATGTTCCCATCATCTTTAAGAATATACAAATATATCGTCAAGAAATATTAAGATCAAGTTGTCTAGATATTCATGAAAAATATTGTTCATCAAGCACATGAATATTGTCAGAGAGTTTGTTAATCCAAAAGGTAAAATTCTAAACTCTAGTGACCACAACATGTTTAGAAGGTTGTTTTGGTATGTCATTAGGTTCAATCCTAATTTGGTGATATCTAGATCTTAAGTCAATTTTGGTGAATATAGTCGCTCCACTCTATTAACCTAAAAATTCATCTATATGAGGGAGATGATACTTATTTTTACTTCTTTTATTCAACACCCCTGTAGTTAATACATAATCCATAAGAGCCATCTTTCCTCCTTTGATATAAAATAGGTGCTCCCCAAGGTGAAACATCTTATTAAGCCTTTCTTTAAAAGATGATCTAATTGAATCTTGAGCTACTTTAATTCATCTATGCTAAATCTATAGGGTGCTTTGGAATATGGTTCACTCCCCGTATACAAGTCAATAGTGTTGATATATTTCCGTAGTGATGTGTGTGAACATGCTTAGGATCATCAGGGCACTTTTATCCCTCTTTAAGAGGCTTTTTCCTTCCATTTCTATATATGCCTATAATCGTAATGGGTCACTTATCTTTGTACATTCACTTGATAATACATTTTGTATTATGTTGTGCTCCAATCCTCTTCTTCTTCCTTGTGTTGTTTGTGTGCTTGCATAGACCTCGAATCCAACAATTGGTATGAGAATAGGTTGTTGCTTCATCTAGGGCATCATAGGCACTCCTCCAATCATAGTCTTAGAATCACACAAAAATAGGTGAGCATACTTAGGGAAATTAGGATTTCAAAACAACTTTGCTATGTGGCATGAAAATTTTGATTTGAGCTTGTTTCATCCTCTGACACACTATTATAGTGACTGTGTAGGTAATTTCATCCTTTTGTGCCAAACATATAGACATGTTTTGATTTTCTAATACATACCCTTGAAAGTCTACTACACATTTAGCAGAGCTTGATAGGGTGTTTTCATTCAACTTTTTGAGATACAATCAATTTTTTGCATCAAGGTATTTGTTCATTAGCGATGGCTAAAAGTAGTGATGTATTTCATATGTTGTATGTTGAGGATAAGTTGGATGGTAATAATTACCCATTGTGGGCATATATGATGCACCATGTATTGGTAGCAAAAGGGTTTGTGCAAGGTGTCCTACTAGACCTGCAAATATAGTTATTGAAGGTGATGCAAATGGTGTTGAAGATGATGATCTTTGATTTATCGGTTGTGTTGCAGCTCTTGTTCACCTACTATATAGAAACTTTGTTGGGATGGCGGAGATGCACAAGCACATGATTGATAGCCTTGTCTATCAAACATGTCATTATCTCTCATGTTCACTCCTGCAACACAACAAATATGCTTGGGATAATCTTATAGCATTATACCAAGAAAGAAATGAGGCTCATGTTGCTTGCCTTAAAAAATAGTTGGAGATTGAGCATACGAATGAAGGAGATTCTATAAACCAGCAATTGATTTTTGCTGATAAAATCTTGCCAAATACTTCACTTGTGCAGACTGTTCTTAATGGTCTTCTAGATCCATATTGGATTTTTTTCTTCTACTCTTTGATTGATAATTAAAGGAAAATCAAATGTGTCACTCTAGCACAATGGTGAGTACCAACATGAGGAGACCCACCTCATAAATGTCAATCTGTGGAGACATGAGGACTAGTATGGCAACCATGAGCAAGTGAAGGCACAAGTGCATGAGTTAGAAGCACACTAACATGCACACACATACACACACAAGGAAAGAACAAAGAGAGGAAAAATGGAGTGCTTTTAATTATCAAAGATCTCTTTTACAAAAGCTCTAACCAGCTAATCCCATAAATGATCTCTCTAGCTCTTTTTATAGTTTTTTACTAGCTTTGGCCCTACCTAGACATAGTCTCCAACCTAGATGAAAATTAGGTTTCAGGGCTTATTTGAGGGATCAAACGGAGTCTTAAAATTATAAAAATTGATATGTAGGTACTTCCAATACTCCTCAATCTTGACGACTCCTTGGCTTGTAGAAAATGGAGTCAAAACTATCAAAAACGGTATTTACAATGTTGGTGTAGTGATGAAAATCACTTTTGGTTGAAAGTAATTTATGAAAAAATGATTAGGCATATTATTTGCAGGATCTATATACTATTTCCATCCCCTTGCTCCTTCTAGCTCCTTTCGTTGGCTTTCTTTTCTATTGAACCTTGTAACACTCTCCCCTCTCTAGCATTAGTGGCCCCTGATAGACCTCTGTTATGGAGGGTAATTGATGTAATATTGGAGGACATTGGTAGCCAACTCAAGTTCACGGAGCCTTAATCCTTTTGCCATATCAAATTTCAATGCATCCCAATTGATGGCACTGATGATATTTGGTTGTGGCATCATGTAATACTCTAAATACATGGCCTGCTCACATGCAAATAAGTGAAGCAGGTGAGTTGGTTTAGGCATGAATACTTAGAGTGATACTCCCAAAACCCTATCGTGAACATATATATATATATATATATATATATATATATATATATATATATATATATATATATATATATATATATATATATATATATATATATATATATATATATATATATATATATACAAGCCGAGGGAAAAAACTACCCCAGTGATCCTAGAGTGTTCACACACATAACTACCTAAATATATCAACAATCCCCCTTGGGAGTGATGTGGTGAACAAGGAGCTGGCATTCATGTATAAGGAAGTGCCACGCTATGTGGAATCAATCCCCAAAAGGAAGTAAGCCCAAAGCTTTGCGGAAAGCTTCAAACTTCTCCCCAGGCAGAGCCTTCGTAAAAAGATCAGCAACGTTCTCCTGGGTGAGCACATATGCCAAGGTGATCTCCCTAGTAGAGAACCTCTCCTTGACATAATGATAATGCACCTCAATGTGCTTAGTTCGAGCATGGAACATAGGGTTCCTCGCAACTACCAATGCGCTCTGTCTGTCCGTGAAGATGGTGATGGCAGAAGACTGACCAACACCCAAATCAGCCATAAGGCATCTGAGCCACATGCACTCAACAGTTATGAAAGCTACCCTACACTAAGCCTCACAACTAGAAGTGGCCACAGTAGGCTGCTTCTTGCTCAACCAAGATATACATGAGCTACCAAGCATGAAGCAAAAACCACTGGTGGACACATGAGTGTCATAGCAACCAGCCCAATCACTGTTACAAAAAGCATCCAAATATGGTGATAGGGGGATCCCCCCTTGGGATAAAACAATCCAAGTAGTTGGGTACCACTCAAGTAGCGAGAGATGCGCTTAACCACCTGCCAATGCTTGACACTTGGGCAATGCATAAACCTGCGCATCTGTGAGACAACAAACTAAATATTTGGCCGAGTAATGCATAAGTAAATCAAGCATCCAACAGCCTGCTGATAGAGAACATCATCAAATGCATCTCCATCATCATGAAGACTCAATCGTAAACATGTCTCCATAGGGGTGGCAATAGGCTTATAGTCTTCAAGGGCAAAACGGTGCAATAATCTGTCAATATATTTCGTTTGACACAAAGCCATCCCACTAACAACTTGCATAAACTAAATGCCCAAATAGTGATGTAAATGCCCCAAATCAGACATCTCAAATGAGGCATGCAAATCAGCCTTAAAATCAGCACTATGCATGTCATGAGGATGAGTGAGCAGCATCTCATCAACATATACCACAATAATCAGAAGCACATCTTTAGCACGCTTAACATATAAGGTTCTTTCAATTGGACTATTTTCAAAACCATGTGCAATCAGATAGGCATGTATCTTTTCATACCAAGCGCGTGGTGCTTGCTTTAAACCATATAATGCCTTCCTTAATCTGCACACCTAGTTTTCATGCCCTTTCTGCACAAATCCATGTGGCTGAAAAACATACACTTCTTCATGCAACTCATCATTCAAAAATGTTGTTTCAATGTCCAATTGATGTACATTCCAACCATGATGAGCTACAAGTGCACAAATGCTATGAACAGTAGTCATTCGGCAAGTAGGAACAATGGTTTCATCAGAATCGATGCCTCTTTCCTACACATAACCCTTTGCAACAAGCCTAGCCTTATACCTGTCAACTGTTCCATCACGTTTACACTTCAGCTTGTATACCCACTTAGTGCCAATGGCCTTCTTGCCAAAATCAAGTCACATAAAAACCACATACCATTTTCATGATAACATCATATTCAGATTGCATTGCAGCCATCCAATGTTCAAAATTTTGTGCTTCATCAAATGAAATAGGTTCAGTCTCATCACAAAGACTAGAATCAGCCATAGCACAATGATCTGATGCAAAAGAGGCACTATGAGAGCCTGACTGAGTATGATATGACAGAGGTGCATCTAATTTGATGTCACGCAAAGTCTGCACCAACCACGCAAAGTCACGCAAAGTCACGCAAAGTCACGCAAAGTCTAGCGCTCTAGTAGGACACCTGTTAAGTACATATGTTGCACACATGACAGCCTCAAGCCAGAAACTATGTGATAAAGCATGACTCTTAACCATACACCTTGCCATCTCCATGAGTGACATGTTCCTTCCTTCAACAGCTCCATTCTCTTGAGGTGTATACGGCACTGTACACTGATGTTTTATTCCACATTCAGCCAGAAATGCATTAAAGTTAGAAGACATATATTCCCCCCCTCGATCAGAATAGAGCGTGCCCATTTTACATGCTGATAGATTTTCGGCCAAAACCAAAAACTGTTTGAAGCACATAAACACTTTGGACTTTTCCTTCAATAGATATACCCATGCATGCCTGGAAAAATCATCGATGAAAGTCACGAAGTAAAGATAGTTCCCAAAAGAAGGTGTCTGCATAGGACCACAGACATCACTATGTACAAGCTGCAATTTTTTAGTAGCCCAAACTAAACCATCTTTTGGAAAGCAAGAACGCTGCATTTTGCCCAAAATACATCCTTCACATACATGTTTACCGGGTGCCTCAAGTTTTGGCAAAGAGGACAACATTTCAAATTTTTGTAGGCGTAGCAAATTAGCAAAATTCAGATGACCAAAGTGTGCTTGCCAAAGCTTTGCATCTGACATAGCCTAAGAATCATGTACTGCACATGCCAAATCATTTACAGATCTTTCATAGTCTATGAGCTTATATAGCCCGCAATATAGAATGCCAGAATCAATAATGACATCGCCATTTGACAGATCATGAACTATACATCTGTCATCAACAAATTTCACAACCAAGCCAATCTTGGCTAATGTAGAAACTGATAACAGATTTTTCTTGATCCCTGGCACAAACAAAGCATCTTACAAAGTGAAAGAACTACCATCAGTAGTATTCAAAATGATCTTACCAACTCCCATAACATGATAGGAGGATTTGTTGGCACATGTAACAGTATTCCCTATAGGGTCAGGCTCGAGTGAAGAGAAGAAACTGCGCTGCGAGGTAATATCTTTGGTCGCCCCACTATGAAAGTACCAAACATATGAGTCTATTGTAGACATGCACTGCTCATGAGAAGATGGGTCAAAACTGCAAACATTAGTAAACACCCATTCTTCTTCATGCAAAAGATTAGCATATTGTGTTTTTGGTGTAGACACCTCTACAACAACTATTCTGGCCTCTTTCTTCTTTGCCTCTTTAGCAGCTAGTTTTGAACATCTCTTAATGACATGATCATTTCGTTTACAGTATTTGCAAAACAATTTTTGCTTTTCTAATTTCTTCTCATCTTTGTCTTCCTGCTTCGAATGTGCAGCATTTGCAGATTTTTGCTTACTAGTAGAAGAGCTCCATTTTCATTTGCCCTTCTCACTAGCCAAGAAAGCTTGATCTACAACATGCATAATAGACCTGTTCTACCTAGACTGATCTTCCTACAACAAAACAGAGACTAACTCCTCAAATGACAAGGCATTTGGATTGCCTTTCATTATCAAACAAAGAGTAGAAGCAAAACTCTGATATGAGTTAGGAAGACGATTCTCTACACAAGTAAGCTATGTGGTATAACTTCATCATCAAAAATCAACTGATCTTTAAAATCCTTGATCTTTGTGAGAAAATTGTCCATAGAATCACCTTCATTCATGTGCTCACTCTCCAATTGTTTTCAGAGGTAAGCAACACGAGCCTCATTCCTAGCCTGGTACAATGTGGTAAGTGTATCCCAAGCATCCTTAGCTATTCTGCAAGAGCAAACATGAGGAATAATGGCACGTTTGACAGACAAAGCTATCAATGCACGTGCCTGAGCATCTCTGCCATCCCAATGAATTTGCTCTACAGTAGGTGCAAAAAAAATAGCAAGAAGAATAGGAATCTGTAGAATATCCTCACCTTAGACACCATCTCCATTAGCTCCAACACTTGTATTTGCAGTACCTGTATTGGTAGGTGTAACAGGACGTCTTTCAACACCCTGCACAATATTCCATAGTCCTTTTGCGACCAATACATGATGCATCATATAAGCCCACAATGGGTAATTCGTACCATCCAACTTATCCTCAACAACCAACATATGAAATAAATCACTGCTTTCAGCCATGGCCACTTACTAAAATACCTTGATGCAAAAAAATGATTGTATCTGAAAAAGTTGAACAGAACTACCCAAAGGAGTTCTACTAGACCTGTAGTAGACTTTGAGATGCTTATATTGGCGAACCAAAACTAGTATATATCTTTGGCACAAAAAGACAAAATGGCATGTACAAGCACTGTGATAGTGCGTTCGAAGGCTGAAACGAGTTCAGATCACGATTAACACCATGAGTATGCTTACCAAATTTCGTGTGATTCTGAGATTGCAATCGGAGAGGTGTAGACAATGCCCTAGATGAAGCGACGACCTACTCTGATACCAATTGTTGGAGTTAGACGTCCATGAAGTCACATGAACAACACAAGGAAGAAGAAGAAGCTTGGAGTACAACACACAATACTGAATGTATTACCACTAGAATGTACAAAGATAAGTAGCCCATTAGGGCAATAGGTGTACATACAAGCTAGGGGAAAAAACCTCCTAAAGAGGGAAAAAGGTGCCCCAGCGGTCCTAGAATTTTCACACACATCACTACCTAAATCAACACCATCAACAACAAACAACAAGCCAATTGTCAATCACCATGATGGGAGTACAACATGAAGGGATGAATATCGATCGACATTTCACCAAGGTAAGAATCCCCTACTTTGGCAACACTATAACAATGATAGATTAGGAAACCTCTTCATCAGCATACCCTTGAGCAGCTAGCTCAAGATCAAATGTTTTGCACCATACTTCTTTTAATGCATTCCCCAAGTAAGCATGCATAGGGCCACATTACAAAGCCGTGCACAAGACACATATTTTCTTCAACAGATGCACTAACACAATTACCCATCATTCATTATGGGTTATGATTACTTGGCATGATAGCTGTGAAACACATGTTTGAAAGATCCAGAAAACATCAATGTTACAACATCAGTAGTTGTGAAGCCATTCACAGTCGACAACTACTCAAAATCAACATTGATAACCTCTTTTGAGCAAGTAGCAATTTTTGAAAGCTCACAAATACATCATCATGTTGGAATCCATGGAAGAAGTACATACAAAGGGACTACAACTTGCAAAGCCTAGTAGTGAAAAAATGAAGAACAAAACAACAAACCCTGCTTCATTTGGAAGACAAACCGCTCCTGTAAAAAAATAATGGATGCTACCTCTCAAAATACTACATGGAACAACCACTCCAACAAGGGTCTATCAGGGACAACGGACTCGAGAGGGGGTGGGAGTGTTGACACTCAAGGTCAAGCACTAGGTGTGGGAATGCATCAAAGAAGTGAACACACAAGAAGAGGAATCATTTGGGAAGCTCCATGAAGTATGCATCAAATTTTCATAAGAAACCCCTATAAAAAGAGTGATTTTGATCCCTAAAAACCATTGTAAATATCATTTCACATTTTTTCAACTCCATTTTGTTCAAGACAAAGAGTCCTCAAGATTGAGGAGTATTAGAAGTAACTATGTACCAATTTTCAAGATTTTTAGACTCCATTGGAGCCCTCAAATAAGCCCTAGAACCTAATTTTTAACTAGGTTGGACACTAGGTCTGGATAGGGCCAAAACTAGTCAAAAAACTATAAAAAGAGCTAGACAGCTCATTTTTTAGGGGAGCTAGTTGGAGAGTGAATTTATTCTTGAGCATTGTAAACTTTCTTTGAGCTTGCTAAGAGAAGCTTTGATTGTTCGTATCTTTGCTATTCTACCTTGTGCGTGTGTGTGTTTGCTTGCATGTATGTGCTTGTCACTCACATTTGCTCACCACAATCGCTCATGATCTTCATATCCTCCTCACATCTTTGCAGATTGACAAGTAAAGGAGGTGGTTCTCACGCTTGGGCTCCAAGGGCCATGGAGCTTCAAATGTATCTTGTCCTTTTGCTATTATCCGTCCACCAAGAACTGACTGAGGTTCGCAATACTAGAATGGAGACTATTTCTTCTTCCACTAGGGCCTAAAGTGAGGATGGTGGTCTTTCGTATTGCAATAGCCCTCTTTGCAGTTCTCTAACTTGTTTTTGTAGTTCTAGTACCCACGGCTAAGTCAATAATGATTGAAGAGGTTGATATTGTGGTATCTCAGGCAACTGTAGTGTCTAATTGTCTCTAATGATGGAGTTGATTCATTTCCTCTAATAATTTGTCATGGGCCTCCAACAGATGGCATAATCTTCCAGAATAATTTTGATGTTCTCAAGGGGCATGGCGTGAAACTTTGATGGACTTATGGTTGCCCTTGGTATGCTCTCTATGGCTACTACTAAATTTTGAAGCGGATAACTATCTCTAATAGTGGATGCATTAACCTTCTTCAAGTTAATGCATACACGTAACTTTCCATTCTTTTTGGGAACCACTACAATGGGGGACACCCATTCAGTGTGCTCAATCTCATAGATAAATCCAGCCTCTACCAATTGATCTATCTCTTCCTTGATCTTGGTGGCATAATTGTCATTATATGTGTATGGCTTCTGCTTGGAGGGTTTGGCTTCTGAGGTCATGAGGACTGTATGTGAGCATATGTCAAGGTCTAATCCTTTATGGTCCTTATAACTCCATGCGAACACATCTCTATATTCGCTTAATAAATCAATTAACTCCTTTTCCTCTACTTCAGTCAGGTCATGTCCTATGTGCATGTATCATTCTTCACCTTCTTCTATGGTCACAATGATTTTCTTAGTTGTCTCTTTGTTATCATAGGCCAATCCTGTGAGTTCTTCTCGTTTAGGCATTCTAATCATGACTTTTCTATCCTCTATTTCATACTTCTTAAAGTTTTCACGGACCTCAAACAAAGACTCTTCCTCTTTTGTTGGGAGTTATCTCTTCTTTCTTTTCTTGCCTTCACTCTTGATGGTTAGGTGTGCAGTTATCCTCACATCATTTGTAAGCTCTTCTCATCCTTGAGGGTGAGCTTCCACTATGCAGAGGTATTCTTCTTCTGAAGTGTAAAAATGATCCATAATAATTGACTCTAAATCCGAGTCACTTGCATGTTCAAGTTCTTCTATACTAGGCTTGCATTCTTCAATAATTGAATCACACATAATTGGTTCTATAGTGAAAACTGAAATGTCATAGCCATCCTCATCATAGTGTGGTGTCCATTGTTCTTCATTGATGGCTATGTCCATTGTGGCTAAGATTTTCACCCAACCATGAGGTTCAAACGCTTCATCCAAAAATACTACAAGTGCATAGGCTGGGTCTCAAATTGATGTATGAGCTTCCTTTGCACTTACATCTCTGGCATTTTCTCTTTTCTCTTCTTCCATTGCAACTTTGCACATCCGTAAGTGAGTGTCTTCATGCATCCATGAGGATCTAGATCCTATGGAATGCACTGAATATGTATCATTTGTGGTTCTATGAATGGGATTCCACTATATAGGGGGCACATCTCTATGAGAGTAATCTTTGAGATGGACTTTAGTTGTCACACCTAAGTGTTGTAGATACAAAGAATTGGTTCCCCAATCTTTGTACTAGCTGCATTTTTCTCATGAATGGTCTTCCCAAAATCATCCCATAGGCTTGATTTTTGCCAAAGTCACATGTGACAAAAGTGTGCTCAAACTCTACATCACAAGTAGTGAGAGTTATCCCTTCTAGCAGTCCTAAGGGTCTCTATATGTGACCATCGGGCATCTATAATTTCATTCTTGTTGGTATGAGCACTAGCTTGCCCCAATGCTTCCATAGGGAGGTGGTAGCCATTGGTTCCACTATACCATGCCTAAAGGCATGGTATAATAATTGACCCTAAATCCGAGTCACTTGCCTGTTCAAGTTCTTCTATACTAGGCTCATATTCTTTAATAATTGAATCACACATAATTGGTTCTATAGTGAAAACTGAAATGTCATAGCCATCCTCATCATAGTGTGGTGTCCATTGTTCTTCATTGATGGCTACGTCCATTGTGGCTAAGATTTTCACCCCAATGCTTCCAAAACAGCCTTGGTTATGTAACCCTGATGAGTGATAGGAATATTGGTGTTTCCTTCTTCTCCTTTGCTCATGTCTCATATTTTATCCAAGGGTATCTCTGGCGCTATTCTATGAGATCTTGCTTGGGAATGGGTTTTAGCTACTTCTAGCACTTGATTAGCTATGTGTTTCCACAACTCTGGTTTAACCTTGAGTAGCTCCTCTAAAGTAAGATTGCACTACACTTTAGTGTTCTTTACTACCTCCGAAAAAGTAAGATTGCACTACACTTTAGTGTTCTTTACTACCTCCGTATTCCTAGGAGGGATTGAGTATTCATTCCTTACCATGGCAGTGGGTGCTCTCATACAAGTGGACTTTACTTCCGATGGACTTGTGAAATGAGGCAGTTCTTGTGGGGAATTAGACTCGAAGTCTAATCATTCACTAGCCTGGGCATGATCTTATTCTCCATAAATCAAAGGAATGTCTTGTGCGAATCGATCATGTAAATCATCCATAATTTCAATGGGAGAAGGATTTTTTCTTTCTTTTGCCCATTTCTCTTCTTGAATTTCTCTTAGAAATTCTTGTGAGTTTAAATTTACAGAAGCAGAGGTTCTTGACTCGAAGGAGTTGGGAACATAAGCATCCTTGGGAGGAAGACTTATCCTGTGAAATTTGATGTTACTCACATGTGATGGAGCTTTCTTTCCTGAATCAGATATCATCTTTTCCAATCTTTCTAATAATCCATCAAAGTGTAATTTTTTTTTGGTTGAGGTAGTGCAATTGAGTAAACAGCTAGCCTCAAACACAGTTTGAGCCAATTCCACCATTTTTTCACAAATCTTTGTTCCTTCAATCTCTAGGTTAGCTCTGGGGTAACATTTTTCATGTTCAATCACATTTGGACCTTCTTGAATTTTGTCTTGATGTGCTTGAAGCATCATGTCTAGGTCTTTGGGAGTGGGATCTACTAGGAGTGATCCTACTCTAGGTGGTGGTGAATGAATGGGAGGTTTTGGGATGGATGGGGATGGTGAATTTCGTGAGTGCATTTGAGATGTGAGATCGATTATCTTGGCTTTCGTTTCTCTTAAGATTTCCTCAAGTTCACTCATCTTTCTCAACAATTGTCTCTTCATCTTCCATGGCTTTCCTTCTAAGCTCTTTTCCTTTTCTTGGTTAGGCTCTCGATCTCACTAACCTCATAACTCTTTTCCTGGCCTAAGACTTGGTTTTGTTGTAATGCTTGAGCTCTAGTGACCTTGGTGTAGTGGTTGAAACCATGTCAAGGTAGTGTTCTTGAGAGTTAGACTGAAGGCATTGTACTAAGTGAACAGGTCCTCGACTTGTTCAGCTCTCAAAACTTTTCTAAACTCTGCTACATGATTGTATGGATCTCCAGTTCCATCGAAGTAGTTCTTCATGGATTTTACTAGTTGGGTAGGCCTCAAGATTATGGGGTGTTCTCTAGGCCTAGGCAAGGGAAACTAATCCATGCCTCTTTGATGTCTCAGAATTCTATGCCTCTCTTGATCAGTTATTTTTGCATCTAATCCTGACCGCTCTCTTTGTAAGGGGTTTGCAAAGCTCACTTCAGGTCTCTCTCTAACTCTCTCTCCCTCTGGGTTTCATGAGTCTCGGATGATCCTGCTCCTTTGTGCCCATGGGAAACATTAAACCTTGGAGGAGGGAAAATCAATTCATCCTTCCAAGTGTATGCATGGCTACCATGAACTATTACCAGGAACATTCTCTCAGACATGTTATCTAGATAGACAACTTTGCGTGGAACAAAATTCAGAAACTTGGATGGCTGATGTGCAATCAACATATAATTCTATTATGAATAATGGTACTTCATCTTTATGTGATTTGCCTCTAGCAAAAAGGTCATTTCCACTAAATGGGTGTATAAGCTAAAATTTAAGCTTTGATGGAACAATTGATAGGTAAAAGGCTAAGCTTGTTGCCAAAGGTTATGCTCAAGAGAGAGACATTGATCTTGATGAGACCTTTGCTCCGACATACAGAATGACCCATGTCCATAGCATTTGTGCACTCAAAGCTCATCATGGTTGGAATGTACATTAGTTGGACATTAAAACTACATTTTTGAATGGTGACTTACATGAAGAAGTTTATGTATTTTAGCCTCATGGTTTTGTGTAGAAAGGGCATGAAAAATAGTGTGTAGGTTGAAAAAGGAATTATATGGTTTGAAGCAAGAACCATGTTGTTGAGCCCATCAAAGTCATAGTGGTCAACATCAGCATGGCCAAAGTCAAAACAATCCAAGTCAAAATGGTCAAGAGTCAACATGGTCAAAGTCAAAGGGTTCAAAGTTCAGTTGGTCAAGGTGCATAGGTAGCACACAATCGATTTGTTCACAATGGTTATGTTGTGCAGAAAGTGGATGCAGGTTGCAGATTGTCTTTCTGTAATTTCTCTAAGGTTCAAAAGGTTTTTTAAGTGTTGGAAGTTTCAGGTGAAACCTCCCTTAGGTACACATTTGAAGAATTGAAGGGAAAAAAGTGAAGGTATGTGAAGTGGAAGTGGTAAGAAAAAGTGAAAGTATGGCCCCCCATTTAAAATTTTTTTGTTGTCCTAAAGTCACCACATGACGAAATAGGGAGTCATTGGTTGCACACATTTGGAGACAATCTTGGGACATAAAATTGAGCTCTAAGATACTCTATTAGTTAAGAACGTATGTACGTGAACCGACTTTTCAACTCAAGGCATGCATTATTCTTGATAAGATTAAGCAAGGTGGGCATAGTCTAGACTAAGGAGAGAGAAGAGCAAGAGACATTCTGTGAGTGTGTGATGCAAAGAAGTAAGTGCAAAGTGTGCAAGAAGTGTGACTTAGGTTTGTGTAGAGGAGTGCTAAGCAAGGCAATCAAGAGCCACAAGGTCCCATTGAAGTTGTGTGTGCATCGACAGAAGGTGTCCATCTCTCCTCCCCTATTGGAAGCTTGAGTGCAAGGTGTGCACAAGTGCAAGCTCTGGAGAAGGTGGAGGTTTGGTGCAAAGAAGGTTGACGGCAAAAAGAACCTTGGGTGTTTTGTAACCTTGTTTGATTGTGTATTATTTGGGATTATGCATTACACACAGAGAGCATTTGGCTTTGTGCTATACATCATCATTGTATTTTTCTCTTCATACTCAATCTGCAGAAGCTTCGAGTGTCTGTATTTCTCTTCTTCTCCCTCTTCCTTCTCCTACAAACACTCAATTTCCTTTTTGCACAAGAATCCCTCAACAAAATTGGCACGCCTGGTGGGACCAAAAGGAGGCTTGAGCATAAGAGAAACAATATTTGCAAAGTATAGAAGAGTGCAAGGGTACTGACAGTAATGTATTGGCTTAAGAGGTAATCTTTCTTCTGTTGGAATTCTCTTAGTCTAAGAGGAGTATGAGCAGCTCATGATCGCAATTTGATCTCAAACCTTGAGGGTCCCTTGCAAAGCAATAAGAAGGAAGGTTATTTGAAGATCAACCAGTCCACTATCATCGACATCACCAGTAAAGAATATGGCAGCCCGGGTAGGCTTGGAAACTTTACTCTCTAAATTAAATATCAAATTTCCATCTTCCAAGAGATTAGCACAAGAAGACCTAGATGAACACATTAGGAGATTTTTGGCCTTATGTAATACAAGGGGTCTGATGGGAAGAGAAGAAGCATTTTTTATTCTTTTCCCTACAAAGGTTTAGTTAGTTTGCCGAAAACCATTTCACCTCATCGGACCTAAAGAAGGAAGCATGTTGCTCTAGCACAATGGTGAGAACCACGTTAAGAAGCTCCACCTCCTTAATGTCAATCCGCGGAAGAGATAGGAGTGATATGAAGATCGTGAATGTGAGATGAAGTGAGAGTGAAGGTGAGAAGCATAGAGATGCACACACACATACACACACACTACGAAGAGACAAGCAAGACACAATGGAAGGTGAGGAATCAACTCTATTGCTCAAGAACACTCTTACAAGCTCAAAATAGCTCTAAGCTCACACTAACCAACCTCAAAAATGAGCTCTCTAGCTCTTTTTATAGTTTCTAGACTAGTTTTGATCGGTTTCACATCTAGTGACCGGCATAGTTAAAAATTAGGTCCTAGATGCTATTTGGAAGGGTAAACGGTGTCTAAAAATAACCAAAATTGATACGCTCATTCTACCTAAGCTCCTCAAGCTCGAGGAATCCTCGGCTTGCACAAAATGAGCTAGAAATTAAGAAAAGGGTTTTTCTATGTTACATATGTTACAATAATGATAAAAATCAATGTTGGAGGTTTTTGAAAAGTATTTTTAAAACATGATTCTTTGAGAAAAGATCCGACTGGCTTCTTGCTCCGTCGTTACATGCTTCCGCGTCATCTATGCCTCTGGATGCTTCCAACACCACCCTCCCTCTCGCTTCTATCATCCTCGACAGAACCTTGTTGTGAGGTCTGCCGGATATAGTTCTGTAGGAGGTCTTGAGCGAGGGTGTGCTCGGAGATACGAATGCCTCTGGCCAGATCGGCCTCGAGTTTCTCCTAGTCTATTGGTTGCGGTTCTTCTAGTGGCGGGAGATGATAGTGTGTGGAATAGACCATTCATTCACACGCAAATAAGTGTAATAAATGTGTAGGCTTGCTTATGAATACCTCTGAATGGTATCCCCAGAAGCCGGTTGTGAACATCTCTTCGAAAGTCTGCTTGTAGCACGCCGATAGGTACTTTATTCTGCAATGCCAGGCATAAGACACCCGTAGCGATGGCGTTGTACTCATATCATATACCAGATCGAAATTTCCATGCTCAAAGCCCGGGGTGTTTACATGAGGTGCCTTGACGCGTCGAAAGACTTTAAAAACCATTTGCATCATGTCAAAGATTTTGACAGTCATATGCGCTGCTATATCGTCCATATGCTTTAGTCTAGGGAGCCAGTGGCGAATTGTAGCCATCATGTAGCCTTCACTTGGTAACTCGATGGGTGGTTTAAAATAGGGGTAATTCAACCAATCTTGGCACTGCTTATTGTTTTGTACCTTAATAGCAAAGGCTGTCCAGGAGCGGCGTCGTGGTACTGGTCCCCAACATGGGTTGTACTTTAGATGCAAAGGTGCCTTTACCCATGTACTCATCATTTCTGGATACTTCTGTAGTAAATCTTTGCGCCACTCTGGTTGATAGATCTCTCCTTGCTGCGCATCTAGTGGCAAATCGTCCTCCTCGAATTGAGTCGCATGTGATGGTTTCTTACCTGTTTCTTTCTCGATGGCTAACTGGTATTCGGCCATTAACATAAAATACGGTTTATATTGTAGCTCATGCCCAGATATGTATCGTCGCAGGGCTAAATGAGCAAAGAATGGAGATTGTAAAATTCTTTCTTCTATCATCACCATGGCATGTAATTGTGCCTCTACTCTAGCTGAGTGTGTTGTCCCAAGTTCCTCAATAGTCTTCATCCACGCGGGGGTTGGGAGTTCGTAAGTCATCTGGCCTTCGGCCGTGATGCGTCCGCCTAGGATGGGTTGTGGCTCGTACGCCTCTTCAAACGTTTCCTCCACCGGGATGGTGACAGTTTCTTCATCAGCTGGTAGCTCTCGTGGGGAATCTGGCCTTGGTGGTGCTTCATATACTGCGATCCTTGATTCAAGATTTGATACCTGGGCCCTTAATGCATTGAGTTCCTCTAAGATGTCAGGAGAAGGGTCCACAGGAGCTGGTAATCCTTGCGGTGCAGGTGCTCAGCATCTTCATTGATTCTGAGGGAACGACCTTGAACCGACTAGGACTCAAAGGTTGGTCTGGGTGGTCGAGGGCTGCTTCTAAGTTTTCTCGGTTTTGATCTTGTAGGCGCTAGTTTTCTTCCTTTGCTGCTGCTAGGTGTCTTCGTAGTAAGCCCATATTTCTCGTTAATATTGCGTTGCGAATTGTCTGTGCCCTAAGCAAGTTGTCAAGATCAGCAGTGGCTTCCTTGGTCTTTTCTTCACTTTCTAGTTCTAATTTATGATATGCCTCTCGTAATTCTTGGTATCGGCTGTTTAGCGAGGCATTTTCTATCGATAGTGAATTCAGCTTCGACTGTAATTGATTCGTCGTGTTCTGCAGCGTCTGGTAGTTGTTTCCTAGAGATGTAAACTCCTCTCGTACTTGAGTCATGCAAGCGAACATTTGTCGGAATGTTGTATCTACAGTGGGTGATAATATTACAGATGTTCCTAGTGAAGATGCAGTGGGGGTAGATGCAAAAGGAATGGGGAATGGGGGTGGGAGAGTGGATGCGGTGGTGATTGTGGAAAATTGTGATGTGCCTAAATATGGTTGTGAAGTGAATGAGGTGAGTGATGGTGCTGTGGGCGGTGAGATGTCCATATCATTGGACGTGTCAAGTGCGGTGACTGTGAATAATGGTGTGAGTGTGGGTGCTTGTGACGGTGTAAATACCGGATTTACAAATGTTGATGAGTAGTTTACAGGGGGGTTTTCTTGGACTCCTTGGGGAAAAGGGGGAAACGGAAATACGGTAGGTCGGGAGGGTGAGACAGGGGAAAAGGTTAATGGGGTTAGAAATGGGAAATGGTGTCATGGAGTTGCGGGGAAAGATGGGAAAGATGGAGGGGAAAAGGTAGTAGATGGAAAGGTGGGTAGCGGAGGGGGGAAACCTGGTTGAGTGGTTGTGGATAGGGTTATAGGAATGGAGGCAATAAAAGCTTCTGCTACTGCGTTGTCGAAGGATGTGGCGGGTCTAGGAGATAGTGGATGAAGGGGAGAGATGGGGGGTGAAGGAGGAGTAGTTTGGGTGACGGGTACTCCGATTACAGTTGTGGTATTTACATTAGTCGTATGGGTTGGGGAGTCTACAAGGATGGTTTCTGCTTCCAAGGAGCTTTCAGGGACGAGACGTGCCTCCCTGGCCTGTTCTGAAGATTGTGCTCCTGTTGGGACACGAATGTATTCGCCGGGCTTTGAAAGTAGTCGTACTCTGCGGGGGTCAAACTGTGGGAGTGGCTTTCTTTGCAAGTATCTGAGTGCTTCGTTGGAGCCTACTGATTTGACCAACTCTCTAAATCCCTTGATGTATGCGTCTTCGAACCCGCCTGTGACAAGTTCTTGTTCTATTATCGCTTGACTCTCTTCCTCAGTCAGCTTTTTGCGTGCCCAAACTTTTTCCATAGTTCTATACAGCTTCATCACGTTTCATCGGCTCTGGAACTAGCCGTTCTCGCTCCGTCGGAGTGTGCGTTCCATGTATTTTGAGAGCTGCGTGAATTAAATCTTTGGACAAATAAAACCTTCTGAATGGAGGATCATTTACCAAGGATGGTAACATGAATGTTCCGGGTAGATCCTTGTTCTCTGAGGCTGTCAAGGTGGTTACTAAGTAAAAGCATCTGTAAAAATCGGGTTTAGGCAGAGGGTCGCTAAAATATTTTGTAAATCCCGCTCGTGCCCAAACATGCATTAAATCTTGTGTATTCTGTAGTCCTTCGAATTCTCTTGAAAAGAACTGGTACTTGGCCATGTGCGATAATCAAATGCCAAATTGGCTTCAAATATAAAATCTGCGTCCGCTAACGGTCCTGCAAGTCCTTGGAACCAGTGAGAGTTACGATGAATCTTCTCAGTATATCCTCTAGGAGGATCGTCGATTGGCATGGGTCTTGGAAAACCTTGAAACTCTGGTGGTTGAGCCGTCGGATGGGACTCCGCGAGTAGTTCAACAATATTGGCCATTGGTGCACTAGGGCCAGCTTCTGATGGTCCTTCAGTCTTCATGGAGGATGGTGTGGATGTGTGGCTGATCTGCTACAAAAGATTAACACATTAGTATGGAAATTAATTATGATCCCATTACAGTGAGACCGCAATCCCTTTCCATAGCCGATGTGTAACCCGTGTAGCCAAGTGTTGTGCTGTGATTGATGCAATGCTTCTTGCAGAACTAGTGCAGGTCTCTAGACACCTACATGTGTTCAGATGATATATACATTTCTTGATGAGGTATTATTACAAGTGATGTTGGGTTATAGTGTGTGGATTTATACAAGGTTTGGTCATGAATGCATTATTACATGGTTGTAGGTTAGTCGGGGTGGGAGTTATGTTAGACAAGGGGTTAGGAGAAGACTTCTGGATACGTTTCGGTATCCACTTCCTAAGAGTTTGTGATCGGGTGATAGGTTTCTGCGGAGGGACAAAAGATGATATAGGATTTGGTGGTATGGAGGGCTGAAAAGATTTTCGAAAGGTGTATTTTACATGGCTTGAGGGTGGAGCTATAATACATGGTTTGGGTACCCAAATCTGCGTGGGTGTGGGTCGATTCGTTAGGTACTTCTTGGCGATCCACATTTGTCGAATGGTCGAACGTGTAGAAGAAGGTCGAGGGGATGTTGAATATTGATTCTGCTTCTGCCTTGACTTCTTCTTATCAATGTCTAAGTTGTTGAAATCTATCAATGCTTTCTGTTCTTTTGGCACCCATATTTGTCTTGTGCCACTTGCTTTGTGTTGCTGAGACTGCTTTCCTCTTTGCGTCGTCTGATATTGCCGTCGGTCTGGGTTCCTTCGTCGTGGTTGACTCCGTTGTGGTTGAGGTTGAGAGGTCGAATGGACGCTCTGCTTTGGAAAAGAAGGGAGGTCCAACACTTGCGTGACCTGCCCATTAGGAAGTGAGGCATTCTGTACCACAGATCTAGGCCAGTCCGCAGTAAGTGTGGAAGGATGGGCACCGCGGGGTATTTTGACCATGTGTTCGCTGATGCAACCCTCCTGACCGCTGATTGTGTCCATCTACCCTAGCGGTTGGGTGATTGCCCCTTCTAGTTTGCAAGAAGCCCCTGGGAAGATCTCCTGACGTCCTTCTGACTGACAACTGTCTATAGCCAAGCCCGAGTGGGTTGGTGTAGACGTAACGTGACTGATCTGACCAAAGATCTTCCAGTCTTCCGTCGCATGCATTTCATAGGGTCTAGGGTTACAAACCTCAGTCGGAATGCCATTAGGGAATTCAAGCGGTATCACTCGCTTCTGATCTAAGGTTCCAATCTGTAAGGAGCCTTGTCTAAGATTTAGGTCCACTGAGTGATCGTATAGCCAATCTTGGCCAAGGATTAGGGGTTCTATCAGGTCGTCATCATGGCACACTAGTAGCTTCACTGTCAAGGTCACTTCATTTATGAGGATAGGAAGGTCCACCTCACCCATGCAAGGGGTTTCCATGCCTCCTAGCCCTATGAGGTATGCCTCAATTGGTCGCATTTCTACTCCTGAATCCTTATAGTGGAACCATCTAATCGCGCTAGTCGCAGCACCTGAATCAATTAAAGCCATGAGCTCTTGGCAAGGGTTGCCGTGCTCTAGCCTGACTGTAATGAATGGTCTCCTGTCCACTATGCTAGGATGAGTGGTTGACTTTACTTGGCACATGGCCATGGGATATCTGGGTGTAGTTTCCAGATGATTATAATGTTCTCTCCCTAGTCCTTGTCTTCTTAACTTCATGCGCTTAAGGCATTCTATAGCTTCTGCCTGAGCTTCAGCTCGTATTCTATTTTCTTTCTCCTTACGCTTCTTTGCCAACGTGAGTCGTCTAAGCATATCCTTAGTAAGAGGTTCCTGGTATAACTTGACTCTACAGCCACTAATGTAATTAGGCATTATGTCTCCTTCTAAGGTGGCTAATTGTACTGTTCCACTTGTCGAGAGTCTGTTAATGATCATAGGTCCATAACCTCACTTTTCTAACTTCCGTGCGTGTTGCTTTAGCGTATATACTAGGACTAAATCTCCTTCTTTCAAGCCTTTATCTTTCACATGTGCATCAAAATATGCTTTCTGTCGCTTCTTTGCTGCATATATTCCTGCCTGGTTTCTCCTAATCGTTCCAAGTCCATTATTCTCGCTGATAATTCTTGGCTGGTCCACTGATGTTCTTGTGCAACCTTAAGGGTCGGTATCAAGAAGTCCAAAGGAAGCACAGCATTCTGACCAAAAACCATCTGAAAGGGAGTTGCATTGAGTACGCTCTTGTAGGCCACTCGATATGCCCAAACAACATGATGTAACTGTTTGTCCCAATCTGAACGTTTGTTGTTCACGAGTTTCGCCAGTATGTTACAAAGGATCTTGTTAGTGCTTTCAGCCTGACCATTGGCCTGAGGATGATATGGTGCGGATTTCTTGTGAATCACCATAAAATCGTGTAACAAATATTCAATGACTTGGTTTAGAAAGTGAGTTCCTCGATCACTCACTAACTCTATAGGCAATCCATATCTTGTAAAGACATTCTCAAATAAGAATTTTGCAGTTGTGTGTGCATCATTCTTTTTCGTGGCTTTTGCCTCTACCCATTTGGTTAGATAATCTGTCGCAACAATAATGTATTCCGCATGTGTACCTTTTGCAGGGGGGTTAATGGGTCCTACAAAGTCTATACCCCACTTTGAAAATGCACGTCCGCCCATCATGGGTTTCAATGGCATTTCATCTCTGCGAGTAGGAAATTGAGTTCTTTGGCACACATCACATCTCTTAACATAGGTATGAGCATCCATGTGAAGAGTGGGCCACCATAATCCTGCAAAGAGGATGGCTTTGATTATCCTATCGGGTCCAAAATGACCGCCTGCAACACCTTGGTGTGCAGTCTCTAGTATGATCAGATAATCGCTTTCATGAACACATTGTCTTAGATATCCATCTCGTCCTCTTTTGTATAGATTATCCCCAATAAGTGAATACTCTTGAGCTTCCTGCTCCAGACTGCGTTGTCGAGCTAAGGTCATTCCTTGAGGGAAGGTCTTCGTCCTCAAGTATGTCACTAAAGGTTCACTCCAGTCTGGTGTGAGAGACATGTGATATAACGTCGCATGTTCTATTGGTGGACTTTCACAACAAGCATGGCATTCTTTACACAATTTGTACACATCTGCTTCCATCGTAGGCCAATATACTCCTAGTCTATGCAGAGTCTGTAGTGTTCGATGTTTCGAATGATGTTGCTTTAATGCACCTACGTGTGCTAATTTCAACCAGTTCGCATGTTCTGATTCATCTACACAACAAGCAAGAATCTTTTGATTATCCTGTTTATATATGCTTCCTGCTATGATTTGGTATCTTTGAGACTTGGTAATCTCTCCTTCTTTGATCTTTATCCTAGGATTCTTGGGTCTGTATGTCAGAATAGGGACTATAGGCTTAGCCCATTCTGGTGCTATCTCAAGGTTGAACAAGTATGCATCTGGTAGATCATTCGCTACTCCTTGAGGAGCTTCTCCTGAGGTTAATCTCGAGAGGTGGTCAGCTCTGAGATGTGTCTTTCCTTTCCTGACTACTACTTCAAAATCATACTCCATGAGTAATAGAAACCAACGTATCAGTCGTCCTGTGTTACATGGTTTGTTGACTAAGTACAATAGGGCTTGATGGTCTGTAAAGAATTGGAACTTGTTTGCCAACAAATAATGTCTGAATTTCTTTACTGCGTAGATCATCCCTAATCCTTCTCGTTCCGTCGTGGTGTAATTTCTTTCTACTGCGTTCAATTGTCTGCTCGCGTAAGCTATGGGGAGATCTATGTTACCTTCATTCGTGGGTTGTGCTAACACACATCCTATGGTGTAATTGGATGCATCCACATGTACATGGAATGGCTTACTCCAATCCGGGGTTGTCAATATAGGTGCTGAGCACAAACGTCGTTTAAGTTCGTTGAATGAATTCTCACATTCATCTGTCCATTCAAAATGAGTCAAGAGAGAGTACAAAGGCTTGGCTATGATTGCATACATGTGTATGAATCTCCTACAATAACCGCAATGGCCCATAAATGCCTGTATCTCCTTTACGTTAGTTGGTCTAGGTAATTATGCAATTACTTTTACCTTTTCTTCATCTGTAGAAATTCCATTCTTTGACACAATGTGTCCTAGAATTTTGCCTTGTCTGACCATGAAAACGCATTTTTCTAGGTTCAAACAAACCTGATATTCTCGACATTTGTCAAATATTTGTCTTAACTCAGGGATATGTGTCTGCCTGATATTAGAATGAGCACATATGTCATCGACATAAACTTCCAAACTCTTGCGTAAGAATTCCTTAAAAACATGACACATGAGTCGTTGGAAAGTGGCGGGTGCATTTGTTAGGCCAAATGGCATCACACGAAATGCAAATATGCCCCATTCAGTGGCAAAAGCTGTCTTGTGTTGATCTTCTGGAGCAATGTCTACTTGATTATAGCCTGAGAATCCATCAAGAAAGTTGTAAACTTCCTTGCCCGCAACTCTTTCCAATAAGTGTTCCGTGATAGGAAGAGGATAACTGTCTCTAATCGTGGCGGCATTAACTTTTTTAAGGTTAATACACACACGCAATTTTCCATTCTTCTTGGGCACAACCACAATGGGGGATACCCACTCGGTATGCTCAATCTCGTAAATGAATCCTGCTTCTATCAAGCGATCTATCTCCTCTTTAATTTTCGCAGCGTAGTTATCATTGTACGTGTACGGTTTTTGTTTTGTCGGTTTTGCATCTGGAGTCATAGGGATTCTATGAGAACATATATCTGGATCTACTCCTTTCAAATCTTTGTAATTCCAGGCAAAAACATCTCTATTCGCGCAATAGGGCAACTAATTCTTCTTCTTCTTCCTTCGTCAAATCATGCCCAATATATGTACATTTTTCTTCTTCTCCTTCTATGGCAACTATTATTTTCTTGGTTTTCTCTTGGTTATCATATACCTATCCGTCATTCACCTTTCTATTAGGCATTCGTACCATGATTCTTCTATCTTCGATTTCATATTTCTTGAAGTTCTCGGGTACTTCAAACAAAGATTCTTCTTTTTCTGACATGGTGTCTTTCTTCTGTCTTTTCTTTCCTTTACTCTTAGTAGTCACTTCTGTGGCTAACCTCACCTCATCCGTAATTTCCTCGTGTCTCTGAGGGTGAGTCTCTACTTCGTAGAAATATTCTTCCTCTGATGCAAAGGGTGGGTCCATGATAATTGATTCTAAATCAAAATCACTTGCATCCTCAAATGCATCAGTGTTAGGTTCACACTCTTCTAAAATTGAATCACTCATGATTGGCTCTATCGTGAAAACTGAAATGTCATAGCCATCCTCGTCACAGTGGGGTGTCCATTGTTCTTCATTGATGGCTACGTCCATGGTTGCTAGAATTTCTGCCCAACCATGGGGTTCAAACTCTTCATCTGGGAATACTACAGGTGCATAAGCTAGATCTTGAAGGATTCGTGGATGTTGCTCTGCACCTAAGGTCCTTGCTTCTAATCTTTCTTCCTCTTGTTTGGCTACTTTACACATCCATAAATGAGTATCCTCGTGTAACCATGAGGGGTCTGACTCTAATGAGTGCACTGATTCTGTTTCTACTAGTGTTTTATGGATGGTATTCCATTGTATTGGGGGTACATCTCGATGTGAATAGTCTTTAAGATTGACTTTGGTAGTCACTCCTAAATGTTGCAAGTACAAAGAATTAGTTCCCCAATCTTTTACAATTTGCAACTGACGCATGAATGGTCGTCCCAATATCATCTCATAAGCATGATTTTTTGCAAAGTCACAAATGGCAAAGGTATGCTCAAACTCTACACCACAAGTGGTGAGAGATATGCCTTCTAGTAAGCCTAACGGTTTTTCTATATGTCCATCAGCCATTTGTAGCTTCATCCTGGTGGGTCTTAATGCTGGCTTACCCCAACATTTCCATAAAGCGGTGGTAGCTATGGCTACTCCAGCTCCTGAATCTAAGATGGCTTTCGTGGTGTAGCCCTGATGGGTTATTGGAAGATATGTGTTACCTTCCTCTCCTTCACTTACATCTCCAATCTTTTCTACTGGTATCTCTGGTACCTTCTTATGTGATCCTATCAGTGAGGGAGTAGTAGCAAGCTCAAGGAATTGATTTGCTACATGTTTCCACAGTTCTGGTTTTATCTTCAGCAACTCCTCTAGAGTGAGATTACACTGTACCTTAGTGTTCTTGATCACTTCTGTGTTTCTAGGGATTACTGATTCTTCATTCCTCACTATTATCGTGGGTGCTCTCATACTAATAGACTTAGCTTCCCAAGGTCCTGTGAACTGAGGTAATTCTTGTAAAGAATTAGATTCAAAACCCGTGTGTTTACTCAGTTGTTCTTCCTCTACACCATCGTAAATAGAGGGAATATCTTGGGGAAATTGCTCCTGCAAGTCATCTATTTCTTGAATAGGAGGATGAGTTCCTTGTTCTTTTCTCCATTTTTCTTCTTGGATTTCTCTCAAAAATTCATGTGAGTACCTATGTATGGAAGACAGGTTGTCTTCCCCTTCTGTGTTGGGTACTTGAGACAGGGATGGTGCATCTCTTTCTTGTATCTCTGGGACACTAAGATTCCTATGCTGATCCTTTTTCTCTTTGCTTTCTATCAAGTATTCTAGCCTCTCCATTAGACCTTGAAAGTGTAATTCAGGTTTTGCCATGTTATTCCAATTAAGATATCTAGAGGCTTCGAACAAAGCCTGTGCTAATTCTACCATCTTCATGCATAGTTTAGTCCTCTCAATTTCTAAGTCTGCTCGAGGGTAGTTCTTGCTCATTTCACCTACTTGAGGTTCTTCTTTTATTCTAGCCTGATATGCACGAAACATCATGTCTAGATTTTCTGGTATGGGTTCTGCTAAAACTGATCCTGATTTCTGAGCTAGGTTTTCTTGATTCAATTCCTGTGAAGTCAATTCTAGGATTTTGGCTCTCGATTCCTTGAGACTTCCTTCTAGTTCTGTTATCCTCTTACTCCATTTTCTCTTAATTCTTTCTCTAGAATCTTTCCAAGATTTTGTCTTTTTACTGCTAGATTCTACAACTTCACTACTTCCGGCTACTTTCTCCTCATTAAGCTATTGGTTCTGTAAGAGCGCCTGGGCTCTTGTTATAGCTTGGATAGGCACGTATGTAGGGTTGGATCCATCTGCGTTGTTTACAATACCTATCACGTTGATTGGTGTCACACTTGAAGCATTAACTGGGTTCTTAGGACACTCTTTGATTATGTGCTCTTTACCACAATCAGCACAAAAGCCTTGAATGTTATAGTACTGTGATTGCCTTGCTATCGGAGGATATGGACAATCCTTTATGAAGTGATCTCCTTGGCACCTAAAGCATGGTCCTCTAGGGCCCTGTGGTCTTTGCTGTCTCAATTGGGGCCGTGGATTTGGGTTTGTGTACATCACATTAGCGTATTCGGGCTCCCAACTAGGTTCCACTGGTGGACTATCGTAATGATATGTCTCCACGTGTTCTGGTGACTCCGTGTAATAAGTGGATGGACTATCTACATGAGTCAAGTCAAAACTGTTTGAGTTCGGATCACTCTCTGTGATTAAAGGTGAAGAAGGTACTAAAGCCCTACTTAGGTTCTCTTCTGCAGCAGCATATTTGACTGAGATGACATTCACTGGTGGGGGTGGCTGCTGAGCTAAGACGGGTTGAGGTCTCTGTTGAGCCTGGTATGGGTAGTTCTGAGGAGTCCTATAGTAATAAGGTTGAGCATTGTATTGGCCTTGATACCTACCTGGTTGTGCGTATGCTTGCGGGTAGTTCTGTCTCACGGTTTGTTTGTTGTATGGGCAGTCCTGAGCCGTATGATTCGTGTATCTTCTCTCAATTGTACAGTCTTGGCCACTAGGGTTGGCTTGTGGTTGTGGTGCATTGGGACACACATTTGCCAAATGATTTCCACCACAAGTGTAACAATGCTTGTTTGTTAGTACCCTAGGTTTACTAGAAACTCCTAGTTTCTGGGCCACTTTTTCTGCTAGGTCCTCTATCGAGTTAGACAATTTTGTGGATGCTAGAGATGAACAGTCTGAGTCCTTATAGACCTTTGAGAGTTCCAACTCATCTCCTAAGTTGTCCTCAATGTCTATACATATTCTTACGCATTGCTCTAGCATTCTGGGTTCTTTTAGGTACACATAGGAGCGTAGTTTAGAGCTCAACAAGCCGTCTAGAAACAATGACACTTGCTTGGCCTGTGAGGGTAGCTCTTGCATTGGACATTGTTCAACATATTGTCTAAACCTACGTCTTGCGAGCCTTACTGTTTCTTGAGGGGTCTGTTTGAAACTATGAATCAACGAAGACGTGTCATGTCTGATTCCACTTTTAGAGAATTCAGTGATGAATGACTCTAAAAAGTGATGGATATCTCTAAATTGCCTTTGTTGCAATGGTTGGAACCAAGTTAAAGCGGTGTTCTTTAACGTTAGTCCAAATGCGTTATATTGCGTGAACATGTCTTCGACTTGTTCTGCTCTTAGTACTTGCTTGAATTCTGCAACATGGTCATAGGGATCTCCTGTCCCATCAAAATAATTTTTCATGGATTTTACTAACTGAGTGGGTCTCAATATTCTTGCGTGTTCACGTGGTCTAGGTAGAGGAAAATCATCTCTACCACCTGGTATTCCATGATCTCTTTGTCTATCCGCTCTATTAGTGTCCGTGGTTGTTCTATCTCTCCCTATGGGATGAGTGAAGCTTACTTCGGGTCTCTCTTTATTTCTCTCTCTTTGATTACCATGGGCTATGGATGTTCCTGCCCCTTGGTGGCTCGCATTTACATTTGTTCGAGATGGAGGGAATACTAATTCACCTCTCCATGTGTATGTGTTTTTAGTGTGGTCAGGCACCACAAAGACTCTTTCTGAAGTCTCATCCAGGTATACAACCTTTCCAGGTGTATCCGGGTCCTTGAACTCGTATATCGTGATGACCTACCTCACTAAGTAGTTCTGTCTTGTATCTCCAAAAGGCTTCATCAGTTTCTTTATTTACAAACAACTCTATGCTTCTGTTATCCTGAGGGATCCATTCTGGGATTAGTACTCGTGTCAGTACAGATTTCCCTCTAGGTGTTCTAGGCTCTTCTAATGGTTCTTTTCCTTGAGATTTAGTTTCCATCTCTAGCTGAATCACGCCAAACTCGTTGGTATTGTTTGGTTGCGTACTTAAGATGTACATTGTTCCTTCCTTGTCTATGTACGCGTCTCTCTCGAATTTCACCACTAGATGTTCCAATCCAATGGGTTGATCGGGGTTGTGCATTTGCACCACTTGCCTTCGCAAACCATCCTCATAGATGCAAGCACCTAATCGGTTGGTTCGGAGAAACTCTAGTTGCATTCTATAGGGTCCTTCTGGTTTTTCCAAATAGGCTACATTCGACCCTCCTTCTGGTCTATCTGTGCTAAATGCCATTTCTGAATCACTAGTATCTGTGCTCTCGTAGGGATAACTAGTGTTCAATTGTTGAGCCCACGATCGTGCCGTAGTTCTTACACTTGCCTTTGATGATCTAAGGCTTCGTCGATCTGACTTGCCTATATGTTTGCCCGATCTAAGGTTCATTAATTTTCTTCCTTGCACACTCAGTACACGCTCAGATCGTCAATGATTCTTTGTTATTACTTTCTTGATTCTTTTTAAATTTCTTTAGATTCTTGTCTTAATGTATGCGTCAGGAATTCGACTTTCTGTGGTACTTTCGAGTTCTCGTTCCGTCAGACTTATGTTCTTTCCTTTAGGTTTTCGTGTCACACACCTTTACTTTAGTCTTGAACTTGATAAATTTAATTCTCTTGAGCTTGAGGCGTTCCTATCGTCTTTAATCCACAATGCGAACGTTTATCCTAAGCTAAGAATTGACTGAGGGGGTTGAGTAATCTTCCAACCTCGAGTCAGCTTTTCTGGTTGCTCTGATGCCCAAGAAGTCGCGCTTCCCAAGCTTTATGCCCTTCACTGCCTTGCTTTGGTTGCCCTTGATTGCCCTTGCTAGACCTGGAAAAATTCAATATTAGACCAATTTCACAAAGGGATGATCAAGCACTTGAGTTTATACACCCTTAAAGTCCCTTAACTTTTGGCAAAAATTTTCTTCCCAAGGCCCCCTTTCTTTCCTAGTCCCACAGATGGTCAACCTCAAAATAGCTTATCTAAAAATAGACGTATCCTTTAAGAAAAAAACAGTTGAGGTCACGTAGTACTCGTCAAGAGCTTTCTAACGAGCTATTAAGCTCAAAAAACCGACTTCGGATGAAAAAGATATGACCGTTCAGGCCCCGGGGGGAAAAAACTAACAAACAGGTTTTTCTTCAAATATGAGCTAAGGGGTCTCCTATGAGTCTAATCACCCAAAAATTTCCCAAAAATAGCCCCAAAATTGGCCAAAAAATGAAACCCTAAAATTTGCGATGAGGGTGCACAATCGCGATGGCGTGAGACAATCGCGATGGTCTGGGACCGTCGCGATGGCGTGAAGGTGAACAATCGCGATGGTCTGAAGTGCACGGTCACGATGGTCCAAATGTGAGCAATCGCGATGGTCGGGGTGAGTGAACAATCGCGATGGCTCGATCAGGCGGACAATCGCGATGGCGTCAGTCAACGGTCAACGTGAACAATCGCGATGGTCCAAAATGAACCATCGCGATGGTCACAAATGTGATGGCGTGAGCCAATCGCGATGGTCAGGACGCGATGGCTTGAGCCAATCGCGATGGTCCAAATTTTGAAGTGTCGCGATGGTCTGAGGGTATTGTCGCGATGGCGTGATGTGTGAACCGTCGCGATGGTCTAGCTTGCCATGTGGCAGCGTCGGCACGATGGCGTGAGCCAATCGCAATGGTGTGGGGTCAACCGAACAGTCACGATGGTCCGTGAACCGTCGCGATGGTCCAAATGAACCGTCGCGATGGCGTGAGACCGTCGCGATGGTCCGGTTGAGCCGTCGCGATGGCGTGAGCCAATTGCGATGGTGTGACACAATCGCGATGGTCTGAGCCAATCACGATGGTCCACCAAAATGTGATTTTTGCAGATGCGTCTGTGGATTCGTGTATGCGCGTGTGTCGCCTATCCCGTGGTGTGGTCGCTTACCAAAAATTCCGCACTTGGCAGACCATCGCGATGGTCTGACACAGACGGAAATCTCTGACAGAAAGTGAAGTTTTTACCTTTTCCAAACTTTCCTGATGCACTGGAGCTCTGTACCTGCAAGAAAACTCAAGAAAACAAAAGTACACACAAGCACAAAAGCTCTCTCTCACTCTCTCGCATGCACAAATGAGGGGAAATGAGGAGAATGGGTGGATATGGTGAATTTTCTGATTTTTTTGGAGATGAAGATGATGATGCGGTGATGAAGATGGAGTGTGGGGGAGGTGAAAAACACTAAAAACTAAATAAAAACAACAACAAAAACTGAAATTTTTACCTTCCAACGCCACTTCTTGCTATACTCTTACCATCACACATTCATCCTAAACTCGATCCCCGACAACGGCGCCAAATTTGGTGTTGCTCTACCACAATGGTGAGAACCACGTTAAGAAGCTCCACCTCCTTAATGTCAATCCGCGGAAGAGATAGGAGTGATATGAAGATCGTGAATGTGAGATGAAGTGAGAGTGAAGGTGAGAAGCATAGAGATGCACACACACATACACACACACTACGAAGAGACAAGCAAGACACAATGGAAGGTGAGGAATCAACTCTATTGCTCAAGAACACTCTTACAAGCTCAAAATAGCTCTAAGCTCACACTAACCAACCTCAAAAATGAGCTCTCTAGCTCTTTTTATAGTTTCTAGACTAGTTTTGACCGGTTTCACATCTAGTGACCGGCATAGTTAAAAATTAGGTCCTAGATGCTATTTGGAAGGGTAAACGGTGTCTAAAAATAACCAAAATTGATACGCTCATTCTACCTAAGCTCCTCAAGCTCGAGGACTCCTCGGCTTGCACAAAATGGAGCTAGAAATTAAGAAAAGGGTTTTTCTATGTTACATATGTTACAATAGTGATAAAAATCAATGCTGGAGGTTTTTGAAAAGTATTTTTAAAACATAATTCTTTGAGAAAAGATCCGACTGGCTTCCTGCTCCATCGTTACATGCTTCCGCGTCGTCTGTGCCTCTGGCTGCTTCCAACAAAGCATTTAGGACACAATTCCAACAAGGGAACACAAATGAAAACATGATTGAAGAGTTAGAAAATTTAAGACTAGGTCCTGGGGAGACCTTTCCAGAATTTGTTACTAGAGCTAAGGCATTGATGGCTGAATTTCCAGACCCTCCCCATGATTTTTTCATCAAGATCTGGCTGGCTAAACCACTTGCCATATCAACACAATGTAAAATAAAGGAGTTAGTGTTACCAATAGCAACAATAGAAGAGTTTATTAAAACAACCACAAGATTGGAGCAAATTAGGCATCAGTATGGGACAAGCTCTTCCAATTTATGATATCCTACAGAACCTCAGGACCCACTAATTCAGCTAAGGAAAGAACTTGAGAGATTGAAAAGGAATAAACCCGACAAAGAGGAGGAAAGTGCAGTAACTCAGCTAAGGCAAGAAATTGAGGCCTTAAAGCTAACAAAAGAAGAGGAAGCCCAAGCTGAAGAGTTGGTACAACTTCAACAGGGGCTGCAGGAACTCCAGGGAGGTGGCATCAAAAATGGATTATGGTGCATCATGTGCAACAAACAGGTTCATGTGGTAAGTGAGTGTCCACTTATAAGTGGAACTTGCTAGTTATGCAGGAAATCTAGGCATGAGGCCCAAGAATGTCACTCAAGAGGGATGCATGCACAACTATAGTTGGGACAAGGAGGAGCTCAACCATCAACCAATGTAATGGCAACAACACCCAATCAAGGTAACAATTACAACCCTAGACATAGAGATAACTTTGGAAATGGGCCAAGGAGGCCAATTATCTATTTCAGATGTGAAGAATGTGGGGATTACCAAAGTAGGTGCATTCTACTAGAAAATCCCCTCCTTGCAGGAACTATCCAGAGGCTAGAGACCATTATACTAATTATTGTCCTAAGAGCTAGGTAGCTACATCTGGGCCACACATTCAAATGATTGTTGTGATCAAGGAAGAGTTGTAGAACAAGTCAATGTGCCATCACCATCCACTAAAGTGGTGCAATTAGAGGAAATTGAATCTTCTGCAGTGAAGACAAGAAGCAAGGGGAAGGCTCAATTATATATAGGTCAAGAGTCAAGGATTAATGGACTGAACAAAGACAAAGAGACATCTGAAGACAAAGCCAACACATGTGTAGATACAAGGCAAAAAGAAGATCTCATAGGTACTAGTGATGCCACTGGACATGCATTCAACAGGGCTCATGAGGAGTTTGATAATTCAAATAGATCCCATGCTCTTAAGGAATCGGAAGCTTCAAGACTACTCAAGTCCATGAAAAAGGAGGTCAGTATTTTTTATTTAATACAGATGGATGTGAAATTTAGGTATGAGCTCTTGCAGATAATTGATGAGGCTTCCACGACAAGTTTAATGGCAAAGACTATTGTTATGCATAAAGATAGAATGGTAGGGAAGCCCCCCTCACAGATTATAAGAGCCCGGCTAACCATCACTATCAAAAGACATTAGTTTCAAGGAGTTATTGTAGATGGGGGTTTTGGCATTAATTTGATGCCTGAACATACCATGAAAAAGATTGGACTACAACCATCAAGATCAGCCAACTTCATTGTAACATTGGCATACCAAAGCATAGTAAGGCCAATGGGAGTGGTCGTTGGGGTCCCAGTGGAGATACAAGGTACCATATTTAACTTGGATTTTGTTGTCTTAAGGTTTCGATAGGTACAAGGAAGCTTCCCTTTGTTGATTGGGAGACCTTGGTTAAGGCATGCCAATGTGCTACATGATTGGGGTAAGGACACAATGTGGGTAAAGCAAGAGGGAAAAGAGTTGTAGCAGATATTTTTAGAAGAAGGACAAGACAATCAAAGACATACCAACATGATGTAGACAATTGGTATTCGTATGGAAGAATAATTGGTAGATAACCCAGAGACAGACCTATATGAAGAAGTGAATTTATATGAAGAAGGAAACATGTTGGCTTGGCTCCATGCAGAAGATCCATCTTTCTGCTATGGAAATTTTCCAAACCACATAAGGAGAGAGGAAGTCTATGAAGGAAAAGAGGGCATCCTTTAGGTTACGGATTCGAGTGAAACAGTCTCAACCAATGGCCATTGAAGAGAGAAGAAAAGAAAAGCCCTTAAGTGTAGCAGTGATGAAACTTCTTCAAATCCTACATTAGTGGCCACTTTATTATGGATACTAGTATGGATATCATCTTTCATGTCAATTTTTATGGAAGTAAGTGTAGGGCTTTACAAGGATGTGGAAGGAGTACCTGCAAGTCTTTGGAAATAGAGGATTCCATTGGCTGAAGAAGTTGGAATAGTAAAAATAAAATTTTGCAGATTAAGGCACACAGTAGCTGAAATAGAGATACAAAAGATGGAGTATAGGGGAGATAGTATTCCAGTGAAAGATTCAGGGTGGCAATGTCAAATGATCAGTGTTCCCGAAAGGAAGAAAGATCAAAGGAAGTGAAATACAATTGGATATTATGGAGGGCAAAGAATTTCAATTGGTCTAGATATCAAGGCTCAAGGCCTATCATCAACACAAGTGAAGATTTCTAGATCACCTAGAAGTTGCAAAATATGTCCATGTTGTACATAGCTTTCTCATACGAAATTTTTTGCTTAAGTTTTATTAGATTTTATCCAATTTCATGCTTGTTCCTTGAGTTTTTATGCAAATTAGAAGCCATTTCACAGCCCTTTGCATGAACAATTTTCTAAAATTTTTTAAGATTTTTTAAAGAAATTTTAGAATTTTTGTAGAATCTTTTCTAGAATTTTTCATCTTTTTTCAAATGGCATTTTCTTGATAAAATAGAGGAAAAAAGGAAGTTGTTTGTGGTTTTGAGTGGCTTAAGGTTTAGAAACTAGGCATTTTTTGAGATTTTTTTTTTGGATTTTTTAAAATTTTTTTTATTTTCTTTGGCTTTTTATCTATTTTTGTGGTATTTTCCCCCAAAAAAAAACCCCGATGGCTGATTTTTCTATTATTTTTATTTATTTCCAAAAAAACCTCTCTCTCTCTACCAATCTCTCTCCTCTCCCTCCAATCTCTCTCGATGCTCTCTTTTAGCCTCTCCCTCCTCTCTCTAATCTCTCTCTAATCTCTCTCTTTCCACCCCTTACCTTCTACCCCTCCCCCCCACCTTGGCATGCTCCCCCCCCACCCCGGCGTGCTCTCTCCCCTCCCCCCCCCCACCCCGGCGCGCTCTCTCCCCTCCCCCCCCATAGGATAAAATTTATCCTATGGTGGTTAACTATATTTTTTAAATTTTTCTCGGAAACATACTTTGGCTCTAGATTGCACCTCGGATGGCCGTTTTTTTTTGTGGTCATTTTCATGTTTCTTGACCCTGATGGACTCCATTTTTGCATTAGTTTTGCCAAAATCCAAATTTTAATTCTCTTTTTGGTCCAAACCCACATGTTTTATACACATTTTTCATGAGTTTTTTATTTTGCAAATGGTCCACATGGTCTATTCTCACCTTATTTTACCATATGTTTCCCATTTTTTCACTATGCACCCTCTGTAGCTTTCACATCTTATCATTTTGGCCCTCTACAAAGCCCCTTATCCTACTCCATGTCCCTCCCTTTATCCTTCTATCCAACCCCACCCTTACCCCTCCTTACCCTATCCCTCTCAGACCTCCTTAAACTTTCCTCCTACCCTCCATTCTCCATCATCTGCTCTTCAATGCACAATATTTGCTTTTGGTTCTTCATTGGTGTTTGTTCTTTACTGCTCTTGTGGACTTGGTAGCTGCTCAAGTGTCCTTTTGAAGATTTTGCAGAACAGGAATCATGGTGGTATCTCAGCTCAGAGTTTTGGCTATTAGCTCTCCAAGACAGAGAGCCCATTACGTGGTGGGCAACTATTGAGCCCATCAAAGTCATATTGGTCAACATCAACATGGTCAAATTCAAAACAATCCAAGTCAAAGTGGTCAAGAGTCAACATGGTCAAAATCAAAGGGTTCAAAGTTTAGTTGGTTAAGGTGCATAGGTAGTGCACAATCAATTTGTTTCACAATGGTTATGTTTTGCTAAAAGTGGATGCAAGTTGCAGATTCTCTTTTTGTAATTTCTCTAAGGTTCAAAGGGTTTTTAAAGTGTTGGAAGGTTCAGGTGAAACCTCCCTTAGGTACACATTTGAAGGTATGTGAAGTGGAAGTGCTATGCAAAAGTGAAAGTATGGCCCCCCATTTAAAATTTTGTTGTTGTCCTAAAGTCACTACAAGATAAAACAGGGAGTCATTGGCTGCACATATTTGGAGACAATCTTGGGACATAAAAGTGAGCTCCAAGATACTCTATCAGTTAAGAGCATACATACATGAACCGACAGTCAACTCAAGTCATGCATTATTCTTGGTAAGACTAAGCAAGGTGGGCATAGTCTAGACAAAGGAGAGAGAAGAGCAAGAGACATTCAGTGAGTGTGCGATGCAGAGAAGCAAGTGCAAAGAGTACAAGAAGTGTGGCTTAGGTGTGTGGAGAGGAGTGCTAAGCAAAGCAATCAAGGGTCAGAAGTTCCCATTGAAGTTGTGTGTGCATCGATAGAAGGTGTCCATCTCTCCTCCCCTATTGGAAGCTTGAGTGCAAGGTGTGCACAAGTGCAGGCTCTTGGAGAAGGTGGAGGTGGTGTAGAGAAGGTCGACGGCATAAAGAACCTTGGGTATTTTGTAACCTTGTTTGATTGTGTACTATTTGGGATTATGCATTACGCACAGAGAACATTTGTACATCATCATTGTAATTTTCTCTTCATAATCAATCTACAGAAGCTTTTGATGTCTGTATTTCTCTTCTTCTCCCTCTTCCTTCTCCTACAAACACTCAAGTCCCTTTTTGCACAAGAATCACCCAACAAACATGCTTGGTATGAGAAAATGCATGCCTACCTTCTAGCACATGGTTTTGGGAATAGTCAAACTGAGAGCACCTTATATAATAAGTGTGAAAATGATGTACTTCTAATCATTGTTGTATATGTTGATGATATGCTACTCATTGGTCCAAATGAGATGCATATTGTTGAATTTAAGGCTAATTTGCATGCCTCTTTTGAGATGTGAGATTTGGGGCATTTGCATTAGTATTTGGGTTGAGTTTATGCAAGTTGATGGAGGAATATCTTTGTGTCAAACAAAATATATTGACACATTATAGCATCATTTTTTGGCACTGAACAGTGCAACCTATTTCCAATCCCATGGAAACAGGTTTATGTTTGAGGCTTCATGATGTTGGAGATGCATTTGATGTTGTTCTCTATCTATGCATTTGATGTTGTTATCTATTAGCAAGCAATTAAATGCTTGATTTACTTATGCATAACTCGGCTTGATATTCAATTTGTTGTGTCTCTGATGAGAAGGTTTATGTATTGCCTAGGTGTCAAACATTGGTTGGTAGTTAACCACATCTTTTGCTACTTGAGTGGTACATAGCTACTTTGATTGTTTGATCCCAAGGGGAATCATTAATATCATATTTACACACTTTTTTTACTCAGATTGGGCTGGTTGTTATGACACTTGTGTGTCCACTAGTGTTTTTTGCTTCATGCTTGGTAGCTCATGCATACCATTACTGACCAAAAAGCAACCCACTTCTAGTTGTGAGGCTGATTATAGGGAAGCTTTCATAGTGACTATTAAGTGTGTGTGTGTGTGTGTGTGTGTGTCTCATACACCTTTTGGATGATTTGGGTGTTTGTCAATCTTCTACCACCATCGTCATTACTGATACTCAGAGTGCATTGGCAAATGTGGGGAACCCTTTGTTCCATGTTCACACAAGGTAAATTGAGGTGCACTATCATTATTTTAGGGAGAGGTTCTCTATATTAGAGACGAGTTTGGCTTATGTGTTCACACTAGATAATATTGAAGACATTTTCACAAAGGCTTTGCCTAGGGAGAAGTTTGAGGCTTTTTGCAAAGATTTGGGCTTACTTACTTTTATTGATTAATTTCTTTCCGCATAGCTTGGCACCTTGTACATGAGTGCTAGCTCCTTGTTCATCGCATAACTCCCAAGATGGATTTGTTGATATATTTTGGTAGTGATGTGGGTGAACACACTTAGGACCATGGGACACTTTTTTCCTCTTTAGAAGGTTTTTTCCCCCTACCTTATACATATGCTTATAACCCTAATGGGTCACTTGCCTTTGTACATTCACTTGGTAATACACTTTGTATTGTGTTGTGCTCCAATCTTCTTCTTCTTCTTCTTCTTCTTATTCCTTGTGTTTTTTATGTGCTTCTCCAAACATCGACCTCCAACAAATAGAGTTCTCAAACTTCCTTGGTGGAGGTATAGTAGGTAGGTCTTCAACAAATACATCTAAATATTATTTTAGAAGATTTTTTGCATAATTTGGAAGCTTTTCTTCATTATCTTGTTGATGAAAATTATTCACATAGAGTGTAAATGTTTTGAAGCCATTACATATACCTCTAATTATTTGCACAGTAAATGATAATAGGCTTAGGATTATGCTCATCACCTATGATGTGGATAGATTCACACACACTCTCACTCACAATCTCGCTCTATATCACAATTGCCAGGAAAATCTTTGATTAGTGGCCTCTTCTTGCACGATGCAATAATCTCCCCAAGATTAGAATTAATTACCCCTAGTGAAAGAAGTGTGTGATCCACCAAATTTAGAAAAAGCTGCATCTCGGAGTGTTGCATGTAAAACTTTCATTAAAAGCATGCGCTTTAGTAATCAATTGCTTTCATTAGCAACATATGTTGAAAGTAAAAAAAAAAAGAAATGAAAAGACATATACTTAGACAACTAGAACATGCATGAGAACACATATGCCTCAAAATCATGGATTTTAATAATATAAGAAAATCCCACTTGTTCTTTTGTTGTTGGAAAAATCAACACTTTTTTGGATCCTCTAACTCAAAAAAAGTACGGAATTCCAAAATTCTTGAAAAGGCAAAAGTGTTTAGCTCTTCAATCTGCGCAATAATGTTAGAGATGTAGTAAGTCCAAATCCGCCTCCAAATATCTGTTATCAGCCATGCAAGTTCCAAAATTCTACATCTAGAGAGAGAATAAAATCAAGCCATTATTTTACAATTAGATAATTTCATATTATAAAATGAGGTACATAAGGCATGATTCACAAAACTTTCAAAGATAAAACTTTATTCTACTAAGCATTCTCTACCTTTCTCTCACACGTCATTGTTCCTAATTCTTTCATCTTCATGTTCAGCTTTCAAGTAGAAAACATGATGCAAAAAGGTTTAGAGAGAAGATATATTCCATCACCATACGTGTATACGTACATGTACACATACACATACACACGCATACACATACATATATACATACACATACACATACATACACATACATATACATATACATATACATATACATATACATATATATACATATATATATATATATATATATATATATATATATATATATATATATATATATATATATATATATATATATATATATATATATATATATATATACATACATATACATATACATATGCATATACATATACATATATTGTTGGAGTTTGAGGCCTACGAACGAAAGCACGTGAACAACACAAGGAAGAGGAAGAAGCGTGAAGCACAAAACACAATATTGAATGTATTACCACTAGAATATACAAAGATATGTAACCTATTATTATAATAGGCGTATATACAAGTCGGGGGGAAAAACCTCCTAAAGAGGGAAAAAAGTGCCCCAAAAGTCCTAATGTATTCACACACATCACTACCTAAATATATCAACAAATCCCCCCTGGGAGTGATGCGATGAACGAGGAGTTGGCACTCATGTATAAGGAAGTGCCAAGCTATGTGGAATCAATCCACAAAAGGAAGTAAGCCCAAAGCTTTGCGGAAAGCTTCAAACTTCTCCCTAGGCAGAGCTTTTGTGAAAAGGTATGCAATGTTCTCCTGCATGGGCACATATGCCAAGTTGATCTCTCCAGGAGAGAACCTCTCCCTGACATAATGATAATGCACCTCAATGTGCTTCCTGCAAGCATGGAACACAGGGTTCCTCGCAACTACCAATGCGCTCTGACTATCAGTGAAGATGGTGGTGGCAGAAGATTGACCAACACCCAAATCAGCCATAAGGCATTTGAGCCACACACACTCAACATCCACTGTGAAAGCTATCGTATACTCAGCCTCACAATTGGAAGTGGCCACAGTAGGTTGCTTCTTGCTCATCCAAGATATACATGAGCTACCAAGCATGAAGCAAAAGCCATTAGTGGACACATGAGTGTCATAGTACCCAACCTAGTTAGAGTCAGAAAAAGCATGTAAATATGACGGTAGTGATCCCCCCTTGGGATAAAACAATCCAAGTAGCTGGGTACCACTCAAGTAGCAAAAGATGCACTTAATCCTCTACCAATGCTTGACTCCTAGGCAATGCATAAACATGCTCATCTGTGAGACAACAAACTTATCTAGCTGAGTAATGCTTAAGTAAATGAAGCATCCAACAGCCTCCTGATAGAGAAGAACATCAAATGCATCTCCAGCATCATGAAGACTCAATTGTAAACATGTCTCCATAGGAGTGGTAGTAGGTTTGCAATTTTCAAAGCCAAAGCATTGCAATAATGTGTCAATATATTTCATTTGACACAAAGCTATTCCACAATCAACTTGCATAAACTGAATGCCCAAATAATGATGCAAATGCCCCAAATTAGATATCTCAAATGAGGCATGCAAATCAGCCTTAAAATCAGCAATATGCTTCTCATGAGCGCTAGTGAGCAGCATGTCATCAACATACACAACAATGATCAGAAGCACATCATTTGCATGCTTAACATATAAGGTGCTCTCAATTGGACTGTTGTCAAAACCATGTGCAATCAGATAGGCATGTAAATTTTCATACCAAGCATGTGGTGCTTGCTTTAAACCATATATAGCCTTCTTTAACTTGCACACCTAGTTTTCATGCCCTTTCTACACAAAGCCACAAGGCTAAAAAACATACTCTTCTTCATGCAAGTCACCATTCAAAAATGCAGTTTTAATGTCCAATTGATGTAGATTCCAACCATGATGAGTTGCTAGTGTTTCGGCATGTAGGTGTAAAGGTCTCATCAAAATCAATGCCTCATTCCTATGCATAACCCTTTGTAACAAGCCTAGCCTTATACCTGTCAATTGTTCCATCAATCTTACACTTTAGCTTGTATACCCACTTAGTGCCAATGGCCTTCTTGCCAGGAGGGAAGTCACATAAAGGCCAGGTACCATTCTTCATTATAGCATCATATTCAAATTACATAGCTGTAGCTCAGTGATGAGTAGCACCTCCTTTAATGTCAATCCGGGAAGACGTGAGGATGGTATGAAGACCACGAGCACGTGGAAGCACAAGTGCGTGAGTGAGAAGCACACAAGCATGCACACACATACACGCACACGCGCACACACGGCAAGAACAAAGAGAGTAAGACAATGGAATCACTTCTATTGCAACCAAGTTCTCATACAAGCTCAAACTACAAGAAGCTAACCCCAAAAATGAGCTCTCTAGCTCTATTTATAGTTTTTGACTAGCTTTGGCCCTGTCCAGACCTAGTGTCCGGCCTAGTTAAAAATTAGGTTCCAAGGCTTATTTGAAGGCTCAAACGAGATCTAAAAATTATGAAAATTGGCAGGCAACTACTTCTAAGGCTCCTCAAGCTCGAGGACTCCTCGGCTTGTACAAAATGTAGCTACAAAAAGGTGAAAATGGTATTTACAGGGGTTTTTAGTGATGAGAATCACTTTTAAATGGTGTAGTGGTTTTGAAAAAAATAAAAGGTTGCCTTAGTGCTAGATCTGCTTGTATGCTCGTACTTGCTTCTTCTCGTATGCGGCCAACACTCTCCTCCCCCTAGCGTCTGTCGCCTCTGACAGACCTCTGCTCCACTGTTTGATCAATGTATTCCTGCAGGAGGTTGGTTGCCACTTCTTGTTCCTTGATGCGTAGTCCCCGGACCAAGTCTCTCTGGAGGGCATCCCAATTGACCGTACCCGGCATATCAGGGTGTGGTGTGGTGTAGAGCTCTGAGTGCATGGTTTGTTCACACGCGAATAGATGTAGCAGGTGGGTTGGGCGTGGTTCGAACACTTCGGAGTGTGACTCCCAAAACCCCGTGGTGAACATATCATCAAAGGTTTGCTTGTAGCAAGCAGGGAGATATCTTATTCGTGCATGCCATGCGTATGCTACTCGAATGCTAGGGGTTGTGCTCATGTCATATAGCAAATCATAATTACCGTTGATGAAGCCTGGGATTGAAGGCTGGATGTTACGTACATTTCGAAAGGTCTTTAGGACCACTTGCATCATGTCCAAAATTTTGAGCATCATTTGAGCGGCGACATCCGGCATGGGGTGGAGGCGTGGCATCCAATGTCTAATGGTGGCTATCATGTATGATACTGTAGGTGTGCCGGTTGGGGGTGCGATTGCGGGGTAATTGAGCCATTCTTTACAATTTGCGTTGTTCTGAACCTTGATGGCGAAGGCCTTCCATGATCTTCTTCTTTGTACTGGCCCATAACAGGGGTTATACTTCAAATGCATGGGAGCGTGATCCCATGTTCTCAGCATTTCCGGGTATGTTTCCAGCAATCTTTGCCTCCAAGTAGGTTGAAAAATCACCCCTTTCCTGGCTGCCTCTGGTATATCTTCTGGTTCGAACTGGGTGGCGAAGGTAGGGCACTTGTTGGTGACTCTTCTGATCTCTGCGTTGTAGTCGGCCAACAATACAAAATAAGGTTTGTATTGTAACTCGGAGCTAGTTATCAGCCGCCTAGGAGCCAAGTTCGAGAAATATTCAGACTTGAGTATGGTCTCCTCTATGGCTTTCATGGCTAGCATCTGAGTTGCAACACGCTCCTCGTGAGTGTGACCCATCTCCTCTACCTGCTTCATCCATGCGGACGGGGGTTCCTCATATGTATCGTGTCCCTCTTCAGTGATCCTGCCACCTGGAAGAGGTTGTGGCTCATAATTATCTTCGAATGTTTCTTCCACCGGAATAACAATAGTCTCCTCTTCACTTGGCTGATCAGGTGGGGAGGGGGGTCGTTCATATTGTAGCAACTTAATTTTCAACTCGGCCACCTGCTGACGTAGCTCTAGTACTTCACTGGCTACTGATAATTCCGGCTCTGGTGAGGTTGCAGCGTTGGCCATCTCTTTAGGTTCTTGTTGGTGTGGTGCAGGCACTTGGGCTTTCTGTAGGTCTTTGACTTGGTCAGCAAGCTGATCATGAGCTTCTAGGAGAGTGGCATAGGTTTCTAGTATTTGTTGTATATTCTCTGAGGGGATGGCTTGGAATTTAGCCGGGTCAATGGGTGCCCCTGGAGTATTTTCCATAGCTTCTTCGAGGTTGTCTTGATTTTGTTGCTGTAGTCTTTTGTTTTCTTCTTGAGCAGCCGCTAAATGGCATCGGAGTAGAGCCATGTTTCGTTGTAGTCTAGCGTTACGGGCTAGCTGATCTCTAAGTTGTTCTTCAGTTACCCTACTCTTCTCTGTATGTGTGGACTCGAGCTCCACCTGATATTGTTGGAGGGTAGTCACCTCCTGCTGTAATTCCGTATTAGATAACTCCAGGGCAGTGACACGTGCCTGGAGATGGGCTGACAAAGTACAGAGTTCTTTATTGTTTTCTTCTAGTAACCTGTATTCCTGTTTAAGTTGGGCAGCAGCTTCGAGCATGGTGTTGAGTGCATGACTAAATGAAGTGGGTGCAGGGGTAAAGGTGGAAGATGCAAGGGGTCGGGAGATGGGAAAGGGAAAAGTGGATGTTGTGCCTACAGTGCTTGGAAATGGCGACGTGAGTGAAATGATACGTGGTGATGTTGGAATAACAGTGGTGGTGGGTGATCCTGTGGATGGTGAGATGTCCATGGGATCGGACGTGAGAGTGTGTGATTCGTGCACTGTGAATACAGGAATGGTGGGTGGTGTGATAGTGGTGGCAGTGAATGTGGGGGAGTGGGGTTGGGAAAGGGACTTTTTATTATAATTATCCACCTGTTGGAGTATATTTACAAGGTTTGTCCAGAATGAGGGTTGTGTGACTTGGGTTGAGTGTGAGGCAGTTGCTAGGGGAGTGGTGGATAGGGTTTGGGTGTGGGTGAATGGAAAAGGATGGGATGAGGTCTGGCTATTGGCAAGTGGTTGTCCAAGGGCGGGGAGATAGGAAGGGTGACCTATTATGGTTTGATCGGTGGCCGGATGACCGGTGTGAGGTTCAAAAATTTGGGTGGAAGTGTTGGATGTGGGTAAAGGGAAGGATGTAAAAACGGAGGTGTGTACAATGGTTTCATGATGGGTGGATATCGGTTGTTCCGAAGGGATTGTGGAGAAGGGTTCTGAAGGGTGGATGGAAGGTGGCGGTGGAGATGGTACGTGTGTAATTACCTCTTGTTCGTCAGTGGGACTTGGGCTCGTCATGTGAACATCCTCTGAAATTATAGTAGGCAAGGTGGTAGAGGCTTCCATTTGAATCATTTTCCCGCGTCGTGGCCGTGTATCAATCCTTCGTTGATCATAGATAGGGTTTTCCTGATAGACCATTGTCCTCAATGCTTCCCCGATCCCACATGTCTCTGCCAATAGATTCAATGATTCCACAAAATGTGAGTCGACATTCTCGGTTTGAAGCATCTGGTTCACTAGAGCTCTATTCGCCTCTTCTGTCATCTTATGTCTTCTCTGTACCTGCTTGATGGTCTTGTACAGCCGTCTGAGTTGTGCCGTGTAGGCAGGGGCCTCTTCTCCATTGTCTTCTGGTTCATTTCTTTGTGCACCTTCCTGAACTTGTGTATTTGGGTCCTGAGGATGTTGTGCCACTTCTTCCCCATGTACTCTGTTGGTCTCGCCCCGTGGCTGTTCTCTTTGGACTGATGCACCCGGATCAACATTGTCAGGGGAATCTTCACTGTCGGATAGGGGGACCGTCTGCAGGAATCTTTCAAAATCGAAGTTTGGATCTTCTGTGAAGGTGGCCATAGATGCAAACTCTGCATCGGTAGGTAGTGGAGGGGCGGATGGAACGGGTTGTACCACCTCCCTAGCTTGAACTCCTTGAAGATGGATCGTGAAAGGTGTCACCTGAGTTTCTGGTCGGGGAGAAGCTTCGGTCGTGGCTTCTTGAGGGATCGTTACCTGGGAGAGCAATCCACGCATTCGTTTTGCAGGCTGGCTCCCTGACTTCCGCCCTTTGAACAGCTCCAGTTGTGCATACTTTAGGGCTCGGGCAACTGGCACATCATATGCAAGACATCTGTAGATGATTCTTGTAAGCGCACAACATCCATGTAGAGTAGGCTTCCTCACACCCCGCTTACCTGCCTCATACACTTGGTCTAAGATCCATACCGGCATCTTAATGGGCAAGCTTCCAGTCTCTGCTAGATATAGCCCATACCATATTTTCTTGTGAAGTTGAGTGAAACGGTCCTGAGCGGGAAATGCGAAGTGTTGGAGGCACATCCGCAAAGGTATGGCGATGTTGGGGGTGAGGGCGCACATTTCTTTTAGTTTCTTGATTCTATTGCTTTTCATCGACTCCGGTATCAAGGGGTCGCGGTCAGAAGGTACATGCGTGTCATACATCTGAAGTGCTTCCCTGATTAAAGTCACATTCAATTCGAACTTCCTCATTTCCTCCAGATTTGACAAGGAGGGCACCCAGAATGTGCCTGAATGATCCTGATCCCCTGTCGGCTTCAGCGTGGCAATTAGGTAGTAGCACCTGAGGAAATCTGGTTTAGGCAGAGCTGCACTGAAATAAGTTTGGTATCCTGCTTTTTGCCAGATATCTTGAAGTGGAGCTGCATTTTGCAATGCTTCGAATTCTCGTGAGAAGAATTGGAAGGTCCACCACACTCCTCCACATTCCATCTTGGACTCCCAGATATGATCCGCGTCCCCCAAATCTCCTGGCATCTCGTTGAACCAGTGAGAATGCCCCTTTACTCTTTCGGTTAGGCCATTTGGTGGATCTGGAATAGGAATCCTCCGCACATTCACGAACTCCTCAGGTCGAGTTGTTGGTGGGGCCTCCACCGGCATGGCATCCCAATTGATTGGAGCACCAGATCCTGTCTGAGAGCTTGTGCCTGCCGCTGTTGCCATGAGAGTAGGTTGCTTATCTGCTGGAAGAGGAAAGGCACATTAGTGTTGCATAGGAAACAAGCTGTAATGGTGTTCCCTTCACAATACTAACATGACAATCCCGGAGGTCAGTGGTTAGTGGTGAAGTGTTTGTGATAGGTGTGAGTGGTGATTAGAGGTCAGAGTCATCCTAGATGCATACTTTGGTTATGCAATGGGCTCAGAATGCTCTTGTGTTAGAGTAGACGGATTTACTGAATTGGGTCAGGGGGTTTAGTACACAGTTTAATTCTCCACACTTTGATAGAGGAGTTGTAGCTCTTAGAGCTAAAGACAGGTGAAGATTTCTGGATGAGAGTGTGATGTATTTGGGACCTTTTGGGTACCCATTTCCAGACATTCCTAGGGTTGATGGGAGTGGGGACAGTGAGAGGTGTAGGTATCTTTTCATTTTCTGAGTTGTTGGTCATGAGTGCTTGTGAAAGTTGCTTCATCCTAGTGCCTGAAGGTGAAGTAATTTGGGCTTGTAAGCAGGCCTTGGGCACCCATATCTGTCTAGCATTAGGGGTAGCCTTCATTGACCGCTTAGGGACCCAAATAGAAATGGTATGCCTAGGGGTTATCGTAGGGGGCTTCTTCACTTCGTTCCTTGACGGTGAGGCTCGTTTCTTGTCTTCTTGAGAGTCTGCTATTAGAGTTGTGGGTTTCCCATCCTTGCGTATCCAGATCTGCTTCGCGCCACGAGATGCTCCGTGTTGCACAGGTTGGTGCTCCTGCCTCTTGATCAGCAGCCTCCTTCGTGTCAAGTGATGTTTGGTCTGCTCGTCTAGGATCTTCTTTGGATCAGTTAGGAACTCCTTATTGGCTCCTGTACCTTCAGTAAGATTGACACTCCTCTGCACCATAGAAGTTTGTACAAGAACAACATTGTTATCTTCATGTGGATTCCTGGAGGGACCAGGAGTGGGTTCCTGTTCTATTGGTTTGAGTGTTTGATTTTCTAATTCAATTGTGAGACGGCTTTGGCCTACCCAAGCCTGAAGAAGTCCACTTCTTAGGTTGAGGTTGACTGCATGATCATAGATCCAGTCTTGGCCTAAGACAAGAGGTTCGGTCAGATCCTCGTCTTCACACACTAGCACTTTTGCTGTCATGAGGACCTCTTGTATGTAGAGGGGAAGATCCACCTCTCCCATGCAAGGGGTTTCAACACCTCCTAATCCTATCAGATATGCTTCTAGGGGTTTTACCTCCAATTGCAGCTGCTGGCAATAAGAAAGCCGAACTGCACTTGTGGCTCCTCCTGAATCAATTAATGCTCTCACGCTTGTGCTGCTGTCTCTTTGTCCTATTTCTAGGGTCACAAAAGGTCGTCGGTCCACTATCTTATGGGTACGTTCACCTGAAGCCTCACACATGGCCATGTGATAGCCTGGAGACTCTTGAGTGTCAGTCATAGGCTGATCCCTCCCTTGTCTCCTCAACTTCATTCGTCTGATACGCTCTAAGGCCTCTGCCTGTGCTTCTTCTCGAATTCGTTTTTCCTCCTCTTTACGTTGCTTAGCAGTATTGAGTCGACTTAGCATTTCCTCCATGAGGGGTTCCTGATACAGCTTGACTCTGCATCCGCTAATATAGTTTGGGAGGACATCCCCCTCTAAAGTGGCTAGTTGTACTACTCCACTCGTGGAGATCCTATTGATGATCATAGGTCAGTAGCCTCTCTTTTCTAGCTTTTTTGCGTGTTGTTTCAATGTGTAGACTAAAACTAGATCTCCTGCTTTCAAGCCCTTATCCTTCACATGGGCATCAAAGTATGCCTTTTGCCGTTTCTTTGCAGCATAGATGCCTGCTGCTGCTCGTAACCTCGTCTCACCTAAACGTTCTAGATCAAAGATCCTAGAGGACAACTCATGTCCATTCCACTCATGCTCTTGTGCTACGCTTAAAGCTAGAATTAGGAAATCTAATGGTAGCACCGCATTCTATCCGAAGACCATCTGAAATGGGGTAGCATTGAGTACCGTTTTGTAAGCAACTCGGTATGCCCAAACAACATGATGAAGTTGTTTGTCCCAATCCGAGCGTTTATTATTTACCAGTTTCGTCAATACGTTACATAGGATCTTATTCGTGCTCTCGGCTTGTCCGTTAGCTTGTGGGTGATAGGGGGCAGACTTCTTATGTATCACCATGAATTCTTGAAGGAGATTTTCAATGACCTCATTCAAGAAGTGCGTACCTCTATCACTAACCAACTCTATTGGTAACCCGTATCTAGTGAACACATTTTCGAATAAGAACTTAGCCGTCGTTTGAGCATCATTCTTTGTCGTGGCTTTTACTTCCACCCACTTTGTAAGGTAATCTGTGGCTACAATAATATATTCTGCATGGGAGTTTCTAGCTGGGGGGTTGATGGGACCTACAAAGTCTATACCCCATTTTGAAAATGCACATCCTCCCATCATTGGCCTTAAAGGCATTTCATCTTTTCTTATCGGATATTGGGCACGTTGGCATGTGTCGCAACTCTTCACATAAGTATGTGCATCCATATGAAGAGTGGGCCACCAAAGTCCTGAAAATAGAATGGTCTTAATTACTCTGTCAGGCCCAAAGTGTCCGCCTGCAGTACCGCTTCTAAGACTTTCAAATAGTCTGATTCATGAATGCACAGTCTTAGGTAACCATCCTTGCCTCTTCGATATAGGTTGTCTCCTACTAAGGCATAGTCTTGAGCCTCTTGCTCCATGCTCCGTTTTCTTGCAAGACTAGCCTGATTGGGTAATGTTCCCGATCTCATGAACTCGACCAATGGAGCACTCCAATCTGGGATTAATGACACGTGGTAAAGAGTGGCATGTTCCACTGGGGGTCTCTTCTGGCACACTGGACAATTGTGGATCCATTCTTGTATTTCTTTGTCCATGCTAGGCCAATACACTCCTAAACGTTTTAGATTCTGCAATGTTCGTTGTTTAGGGTAGTGATTTCCTAGCAGTCCCTCATGGGCTTGTTGCAACCAACTAGCATGTTCATCATCCTCGACACAACAAGCTAATACGCCCTCGGTATCTTGCTTGTACATACTTCCGGCCAATATTTGATACTTTAGTGATTTTACGATTTCCTCTTTGCTTGTTTTAACATTTTTATTTGCAGGCCCGAAAGTTAGGACTGGTACCAACTTATTTGCCCATTTAGGAACAACTTCTAAATTGAACAAATAAGCATCGGGCAATTCATCAGACACTCCTTGCGGTGGCTCTCCTGAAGTGATGCGAGAAAGATGGTCTGCCCTAAGATGGGTTCTACCTTTCCTGACAACAACTTCAAAGTCGTATTCCATTAGTAAGAGGAACCATCTTACTAAGCGGCCTGTATTGCAAGGTTTATTGACCAAATATAGTAAAGCTTGATGATCAGTGAAAAACTTGAACTTATTGGCCAATAAATAGTGTCTAAACTTCTTCACAGCATATACCATGCCTAAGCCTTCTCTCTCCGTTGTGGTGTAATTTTGTTCAGCTGCATTTAATTGCCTACTAGCATATGCTATCGGCAAATCTAGGTTTCCTTCACCTGTGGGTTGTGCTAGCACACATCCTATTGCATGATTGGAGGCATCTACATGGACATGGAAGGGTTTGCTCCAATCCGGAGTAGTCAATATTGGTGCTGTTCACAAACGTCTTTTCAGCTCGTTGAAGGAATTCTCGCATTCCTCGTTCCACTCAAAATTTGTTAACAACCCATAAAGAGGTTTAGCTATGATGGCATACATGTGGATAAACCTACGGTAATATCCGCAATGGCCCATAAAGGCTTGTACCTCTTTAACATTTCTTGGTCTTGGTAACTCTGCTATCGCTCTTACCTTGTCTTCATCTGTTGAAATTCCATTCTTAGAAATGATGTGACCTAAGATCTTACCTTGTCGTACCATGAACACACACTTCTCTGGGTTCAGACACACTCGATAATCTCTACACTTGTTGAAGATTTGTCTGAGCTCAGGGATGTGGTAACTTCTTTCTTGGGAATGAGCGCATAAATCATCCACATATACTTCTAAGCTCTTTCGCAAGAACTCTTTGAAGACATGACACAGGAGCCTTTGGAATGTTGCAGGTGCATTGGTGAGCCCAAATGGCATCACACGAAATGCAAAGATTCCCCATTCTGTGGCAAATGCCGTTTTGTGTTGATCTTCGGGGGCAATGGCTACTTGGTTGTAACCTGAAAATCCATCAAGGAAGCTATAAACTTCCTTGCCTGCAACACGCTCCAATAGATGTTCAGTGATTGGAAGTGGATAACTATCTCTGATTGTAGCGGCGTTAACCTTTTTAAGGTTAATGCACACTCGCAATTTCCCATTCTTCTTGGGCACCACTACAATGGGGGACACCCATTCAGTGTGCTCAATCTCATAGATGAATCCAGCTTCAATCAGCCTGTCAATTTCCTCCTTTATTTTGGCTGCATAATTTTCATTATATGTGTAGGGCTTTTGTTTGGTGGGCTTGGCATCAGCGGTCATCGGAATCGTATGAGAGCAAATCTCTGGATCTACTCCTTTCAAGTCTCTATAGTGCCATGCGAACACATCCCTATATTCCCTTAATAGAGCTACAAGCTCTACTTCTTCTTTTGCACTTAGGTCATCTCCTATGTACGTACATCGTTCTTCGTTCCCTTCAATGGTCACTATAATTTTTCTGGTCTTTTCTTTATTGTCATATGCTTCTCCCACAATGGCCTCTCTCTTAGGCATCCGCACCAAAATTTTTCGGTCTTCCACTTCATATTTCTTGAAATTTTCTGGTACTTCAAACGATGATTCTTCCTCTTCTTGTTTCACTGCTTTTCTTTTCTTTTTCTTTTGACCCCCTTCACTTCCTTCCTTTGAATTTATCGTTTTAATACTTGTGAGGGGTTCTTCTTCTTTTTGGGTTAACACTCCTATATCTTCTAAATAGTGTTCCTCTGAGTCAAAGTAAGTATCCATCACAATGGATTCTAGATCATCGTCATTCTCTTCTTCTTCTATGAACTCACTAGGATCACACTCTTCCAACAGGGGCTGACACATGAACACTGAAATATCATAACCCTCCTCATCACAATGAGGTGTCCATTGTTCTTCATTGACTACAATGTCCATGGTAGCTAAGATTTCTGCCCAACCATGAGGCTCAAATTCCTCATCTGGAAATATCATCGGTGTATAGGCTGGGTCTTTTATTGGTCTATCTCCTGGGGAAGTTCCTTCTTCTCTCGCTTTTAGGCGCTTTTCCTCTTCCTCTGCGACCTTGCACATCCACAAGTGAGTATCTTCATGCAGCCATGATGGATCATGTGAACTTCCAGAATGCACGGAGATAGAATCTTCTTTCGCTTTGTGGATAGGATTCCACTGTAGGGGTGGTACATCTCTGAAGGTGTAATCCTTCAGATTGACCTTGGTGGTGACCCCTAAGTGCTGTAAGTACAAGGAGTTGGTTCCCCAATCCTGTACTATTTGCAATTGTCGTAGGAAGGGTCTTCCTAGGATCATCTCGTAAACATTATTTTTCTCAAAGTCACATATAGCAAATGTATGTTCAAACTCTACACCACAAGTGGTTAGAGTTATCCCTTCAAGCAATCCGAGAGGTCTTTCAAAATGACCATCTGCCATTTGAAGTTTCATTCTCGTTGGTCTTAAGGTGGGTTTGCCCCATCGCTTCCACAAGGAGGTGGTCGCAATAGCAACACCAGCACCCGAATCCACAATTGCTTTGGTTGTGTAACCTTGATAGGTAATCGGAAGATAAGTGTTACCTTCTTCACCTTCGCTCATGTCTCCTATCTTGTCGAGAGGTATCTCTGGAACTTTTTGCTTAGAGCCTACTTGTGGTATATTGGATGCAAGTTCTGGAACCTGATCCTTCACATGATTCCAGAGCTCCGGTTTTGCCTTGAGGAGCTCCTCTACAGTGAGATGACATTGAACCTTAGTGTTCTTCACAACATCAGTGTTTCTTGGAATCACTGAGTCTTCATTTCTCACCAATATTGTGGGAGCTCTAATCTGGAGAGATTCAGATTCCCATGTGCCTGTGAAATGAGGAAACTCTTGTAACGAATTAGATTCAAAATCTAATCTCTCATCCTCTTGTTGCTCTGTTTGATCTCCATAGATAGACGGAATGTCTTGGGGAAATTGATCATGAAGATCATCAATCTCAGGAATAGGAGGGGAATCACCCTTCTCCTTGGCCCATTTCTCTTCTTGTATTTCCCGCAAGAACTCTTGAGAGTATTGTTGAATTGAAGGAGGTATTCCAGCATCCGTGGAATTAGGAACATAAGCTCCCATTGGTGGTGAGCTTCCTCTTTCAACAACTGGTTGAGCCTGTGGAGGTAAAGAAACTTGTGATTTGTTTACCAACTGCTCTAGTCTTTCTAGTAAGCCTTGGAAATGCAAATCCGGCTTGACAGAGTTTGTCTGATTGAACTTTTGACTAGTCTCAAGTATAGCTTGAGCTTGTTCTACCATTTTCATGCACATTTTCATCCGTTCAATCTCTAAATCTGCTCTAGGGTAACTCTTGTCTAGGTTTGCAGCTGTTGGCCCTTCTTGAAGTCGAGCCTGGTAGGCCTTGAACATCATGTCCAAGCCTTCAGGAGTGGGGTCAGCTAATACTGATCCTACTCGGGGTGGTGGGTGGGTTACGTGGGGTGTATTAGAGGGTGGAGGAATGGAGGGTGATGGGGATGGTAGTGGTGGAAGTGTGTGAGAGTGCGGTTGAGATGTGATCTCTATGATTTTTGCCTTGGTTTCTCTCAAGCTTTCTTCAAGTTCGTTTATCTTTTTTGCCCATTGCCTCTTCATTCTTTCACGACTATCCTTCCAGGCTCTAGTCCTCTTTTTGGTTATGCTCTCTGTTTCACTCACCTTGGGTCTCTTTTCCTGACCAACACCTTGGTGTTGTTGAAGTGCCTGGGCTCTTGTGATCACCTGCACAGGTGCAGTGGAAGTCACACTCCCTGTGGAGTCTACAACTAACCCAACAACATTGATAGGAGTGATTTTAGGTATGTTATTAGGGTTCTTTGGGCAATCTCTTAAGAGATGTTCTTTCCCGCAGTCTTGACAGAAACCCTGAATGGTTACTGGTTGAGGTTGTGTAGGGGCAGGTAGTGGACAATCACGTATAAGGTGATTTCCCTGACATCTGAAGCATGGTCCACTAGGAAATGGGGGTCGTACCTGCCTAGGTTGAGGTCTAGAGTTGGGGTTTGTGTACATGACATTAGCATACTCAGGTTCCCCACTATTTTCACTTGGGTCCTCATAATAGTATGACTCGTTATGCTCGGGTGACTGCATGTAGTAAGCCTGTGGGCTATCAATATGTGTGGAGTCAAAACTATGGTCACTTGGATCACTGTCTGATAGCAATGGGGTGACTGGGACTATGGCTCTATTCGGATTTTCTTCAGCAGACGCATATTTCACTGGTATTGCATTGGTGGGAGCAGGGGGTTGCTGTACTAGGACTGGTTGAGGTCTCTGCTGCCCTTGGTAAGATGGCTGATAAGTTTGCTGTGGTCTGTTGTATTGTTGTGGTGGGTACTGATTCTGGTATCTACCATGTTGTGGATATGGCTGAGGATAATTTTTGCCTAACAGTTTGTTTGTTATATGGGCAATCTTGTGCAGTGTGGTTGGTGTACCTGCGCTCTATGGTGCAGTACTGGCTACTAGGATTCGCCTGGGGTTGGGCCATAATGGGACATACACTTGCCATATGGTCACCGCCACAATTGTAACACCGCTTAACTGGGGCAAATCTCGGAATTTGTTTGCTAGAGACACCTAGTTTTTGGGCTACCTTCTCTACAAGTTCCTCGATGGATGTGGATTGACCAGATGTCAGGTTACTAGAGCTATCAGAATCCTTATAGATTTTTGATAGTTCTAGTTCCTCACCTAGATTGTCCTCAATGTCTATGCACATGCGCACGCACTCTTCTATCGTTCTGGGGTCCTTCAGGTACACATATGACTTGAGCTTAGTGCTCAACAATCCATCTAGGAACAAGGCCACTTGTTTGGCTGGTGTGGGTAACTCCGGCATCGGGCATCTCTCCAGGTACTGCCTAAATCTTCTTCCAGCTAGTCTGACCGTCTCTTGAGGTGTTTGTTTGAAGCTATGAATTAGTGAGGAAGTGTTATGCCTGATTCCACTCTTAGAAAACTCAACGATAAATGCCTCTAAGAGCTGATCTATGTTTCTGAAATGCCTCTCGTTTAGTGGTTGAAACCACGTAAGGGCAGTGTTCCTAAGGGTTAGACCAAAAGCATTATATTGTGTGAATAGGTTCTCTACCTGTTCAGCTTTCAATACCTGCCGAAATTCTGCCACATGGTCATAAGGGTCTCCCGTGCCATCGAAATAATTCTTCATGGACTTCACCAGTTGAGTTGGTCGCAGGGTCCTAGTGTGTTCTCTCGGCCTTGACAAAGGAAAATCGTCAATATTCCTTTGATTCCATGGGGTTCTATGTCTCTCAGGCTCCACTCTATTCCTTTCTGTTCCCGTTCTTTCCCTTCCCAGGGAGTTGGCAAAACTTACCTCAGGTTTGTCTCTACTTCTATCTCTTTGCGCTCCATGAGCTTGGGAGGTCCCAGCTCCTTGGTGACCAAAGGACACATTAGACCTTGGTTGGGGAAAAACAAATTCACCCTTCCATGTGTAGGCATGCCTGCCATGCTCAGTGACCACGAAGATTCTTTCTGATGCATTGTCTAGGTAGGTTACTTGGCCTGGGCTATCAGGGTCTTTAAACTCATAGATTGTGAGGGCACTCACTTCCTGATGTTGAGAAGATTTATATCTCCAAAAAGCCTCATCGGTTTCTCGGTTTAAAAGCAGATCTATGCTTTTATTATCCTGTGGAATCCACTCTGGAGTCATGATTCTGGTCAAGACAGATTTACCACGGGGAGTTCTTGGCTCTCTCTCTAAGTTCCCTTGCTCTATATCACCCATGTCGGTCTCCGCAATCACATTTCCAAACTCATCAGTTCTATTAGGAAGAGTGGTGACTACATATATAGTCCCCTCTTTATCTAGGTATGCTCCATTCTCAAACTTGACTACCGGGTGGTCTAATCCATGGGATTGATCGGGGTTCTTAATCTGGACCACCGATCTTCTCAGCCCGTCTTCGTAGATGCGAGCACCTAGACGATTCGTCCTGATATATTCCAATTGAGTCTTGTAAGGTCCCTCTGGCTTTTCTAGATAAGCCAACCCTGAACTACCTACTGGTCTCTCCATGTGATAGGACATCTCAGAATCACTTGTTTCTGATCTGGGAGTGTATGGGTAATCACTCAACTGCTGGGCCCAAGACCTGGCAGTGTGATTGACACTAGCTTCAGAAGATCTGAGGCTTTGTCTGTCTCGGCCTAAGTGTCTGCCTGATCTAAGGTTCATATGCCTGATTTATTTACCCCCTTGGACTCAAGCACACTCTCGTTGCAAGTTAATTTGCACCAATCACTTTGTTCTTTTGAGTTGAATATTATGTTTATGGTCTTGTCTGAAATCGCGTCGTCAGGAGTACTTAAGTGAATTTCCGCACTTGATAAGTGATCGATTCCCGTTTACCTTTTGTCCCTTAGGGTTTTCGCACTTAAGACCTATTTACTTCTTGCACTTGGTTGATTAATACTCTTGGACTTGATTCGTGCCTAACGTTGCCCTAATTAATTACCACACCTAAGTCGTACTTAGCCTAGGCTAGGAATTGACAAAGGAGGGTTGAGAGATCTTCCAACCTCAATTAGCTGGTTGACCAGACTGCTACACAAGCCCAGGAAGCCTTCTCCCAAGCTTGGTACTCACCCTTGCTAGCTTGCTTTGGATTGCCTTGAGTGCACTCAAAGTTCCTACAAAAGCTCACCAAATAGTATAGCTCTATTACCACAAGTAATTGGAAGACACACATCAATAATTTTAGTCCCCCTGGAGTAACTCACTGTACCCCCTGAATCTGAGGACCACTTAGTTCCACCTAGAGGTCAACTTAAAAATGCATGTTCTAAAACTCCGCGGTCAAGTTATGACCATTCAGGCACTAAAGGGTCAAAACAGGCTCTCAGGGTTCAGGAGATCCCTCTCTGGTTTCTAGGTCTTTTGCCCATTTCCAAGGTTCTAAAGTTATACCAAGGTGCCTAAAATTAAGCTCAACTACCCTTCAATTCACTCAAAATTAACCCTAACTTTTCATGAGTGACCTATTCTTCCGTTCTATAACTCCATTCTATTGAGGTGTATACGGCATTGTACACTGATGTTTTATTCCACGTTCAACCAGAAATGCATTAAAGTTAGAAGACATATACCCCCCTCTCGATCAGAACAAAGGGTGCTCATTTTACATGCTGATAGATTTTCAGCCAAAACCAAAAACTTTTTGAAGCACATAAACACTTCAAAATTTGCTTTCAATGGATATACCCATGCATGCCTAGAAAAATCATCAATGAAAGTCACAAAGTAAAGATAGTTTCCAAAAGAAGGTGTCTGCATAGGACCTCAGACATCACTATGTACAAGCTGCAATTTTTGAGTGGCTCGAAATGAACCATCTTTTGGTAAGGGTGAACACTGCATTTTGCCCAAAATACAGCCTTCACAAACATGTTTACCTAGTGCCTCAAGTTTGGGCAAAGAGGACACCATTTGAGATTTCTACATGCATAGCAAACTAGCAAAATTCAGATGACCAAAGCATTGCATGCCAAAGCTTTGCATCTGATATAGCATGAGAATCATGTACTGCACATGCTGAATCATTCATAAAATTTTCATAGTCTATGAGCTTATACAACCCACGACATGAAATGTGAGAAGAAATAATCATGTCACCATTTGACAGATCATGAATTGTGCATCTATCATCAACAAGTTTCACAACCAAGCCAATCTTGGCTAAAACTGAAACTGGTAATTGTGTTCTCGATCCCTGGCACAAATAGGGCATCCGACAATGTGAAATAATTACCATTAGCAGTAATCAGAATGATCTTACCCACTCCCATGATAGGATAAGAGGAGTTGTTGGCACATGTGATAGTATCCCCTATAGGGGCAGGCTCGAGTGAAGTGAAGAAACTGTGTTGCAAGGTAATATGTTTGGTTTCCCCACTATCAAAATACCAAACATCTGAGTCTAGTGCAAACATACATTGTTCAGGAGAGGATGGAAGAAAACTACAAACAATAGTAAACACCCATTCTTCATTCTGCATTAGATTAATAGAATTTGTTTTCGGTGTAGAGGCCTCTGCAACAACCATTCCAGGCTCTTTTTTCTTTGCCTCTTTTATAGCCATTTTTGGACAGTTCTTTATGACATGCTCATTTGCTTTACGATACTTGCAAAACAATTTCTACTTTTCTGTTTTCTTCTCTTCTCTGTCTTTCTTCTTTGATTGTGTAGAATTAGCAAATTTCTACTTACTAGTAGAAGAGCTCCATTTACCTTTGCCCTTCTGACTAGCCAAGAAATTTTGATCTGCAACACGCATAATGGATCTGTTCTACTTAGATTGATCTTCCTGCAACAGAACAGAAACTAACTCCTCAAATGTTAAGGAATTTGGATTGCCTTTCATCATCAAACAAAGAGTAGAAGCAAAACTCTAGTATGAATCGGGAAGACCATTCAGAACGGTCCGCACAAGTGAACTGTCGGGCAAGACTTCATCAACAAAAATTAATTGTTCCTTCAAATATTTGATCTTTTTTAGAAAATTGTCCATAGAATCACCTTCATTCATATGCTCACTCTCCAAATGTTTTCAGATGTAAGCAACACAAGCCTCATTCCTAGCCTAGTACAATGTGGTAAGTGTATCCCAAGCATACATAGCTATTCTGCAAGAGTGAATGTGAGGAATAATGGCATGTTTGACAAACAAGGCTATCAATGCATGTGCCTGATCATGTTTGCCATCCTAATAAATTTGCTCTACATTAGGTGTAGCAAAAACTATAGCATGAATAGAAACATGAAGAATATCGTCATCTTCAACGCCGCCTCCATCAACTTAAGTACCTGTATTTGTAGGTGTAATCGGATGTTTTTCAACACCCTCCACAATATTCCACAATCCTTTTGCGACCAATACATGATGCATCATATAAGCCCATAATGGGTAATTCATACCATCCAACTTATCTTCAACAGCAAACATGCGGAATACATCACTTCTTTCAGCCATGGCCACTAACTACAACACCTTGATGCAAAAAACTGATTGTATCTCAAAAACTTGAACACAACTACCCTCTCGAGTTTTGCTAAACATGTACCAGACTTTGAGACACTTATACCAACGAACAAAAGCATGTATATATCTTTGACACAAAAAGACAAAATAGCTTGCACAAGAATTGCAATAGTGCGCTCTGAGGCCAAAACAAGCAATTCTGAGATTGTGACCGGAGGGGTGACGATGCCCCAGATGAACCTGCAACCTAGTCTGATACCAATTGTTGGAGTTCAAGGTCTATGGAAGCACGCGAAAGGTGGAAGGAAGAGGAAGAAGCTTGGAGTACAGCACACAATACTGAATGTATTACCACTAGAACGTAGGATTCTCAACGAGCTTTCCAACGAGACCAAAATCTCATCAATCGGAGTTCGTATGGTCAAGTTATGACCATTCAGGCACTAAAGGGTCAAAACAGGCTCTCAGGGTTCAGGAGATCCCTCTCTGGTTTCTAGGTCTTTTGCCCATTTCCAAGGTTCTAAAGTTATACCAAGGTGCCTAAAATTAAGCTCAACTACCCTTCAATTCACTCAAAATTAACCCTAACTTTTCATGAGTGACCTATTCTTCCATTCTATAACTCCATTCTATTGAGGTGTATACGGCATTGTACACTGATGTTTTATTCCACGTTCAACCAGAAATGCATTAAAGTTAGAAGACATATACCCCCCTCTCGATCAGAACAAAGGGTGCTCATTTTACATGCTGATAGATTTTCAGCCAAAACCAAAAACTTTTTGAAGCACATAAACACTTCAAAATTTGCTTTCAATGGATATACCCATGCATGCCTAGAAAAATCATCAATGAAAGTCACAAAGTAAAGATAGTTTCCAAAAGAAGGTGTCTGCATAGGACCTCAGACATCACTATGTACAAGCTGCAATTTTTGAGTGGCTCGAAATGAACCATCTTTTGGTAAGGGTGAACACTGCATTTTGCCCAAAATACAGCCTTCACAAACATGTTTACCTAGTGCCTCAAGTTTGGGCAAAGAGGACACCATTTGAGATTTCTACATGCATAGCAAACTAGCAAAATTCAGATGACCAAAGCATTGCATGCCAAAGCTTTGCATCTGATATAGCATGAGAATCATGTACTGCACATGCTGAATCATTCATAAAATTTTCATAGTCTATGAGCTTATACAACCCACGACATGAAATGTGAGAAGAAATAATCATGTCACCATTTGACAGATCATGAATTGTGCATCTATCATCAACAAGTTTCACAACCAAGCCAATCTTGGCTAAAACTGAAACTGGTAATTGTGTTCTCGATCCCTGGCACAAATAGGGCATCCGACAATGTGAAATAATTACCATTAGCAGTAATCAGAATGATCTTACCCACTCCCATGATAGGATAAGAGGAGTTGTTGGCACATGTGATAGTATCCCCTATAGGGGCAGGCTCGAGTGAAGTGAAGAAACTGTGTTGCAAGGTAATATGTTTGGTTTCCCCACTATCAAAATACCAAACATCTGAGTCTAGTGCAAACATACATTGTTCAGGAGAGGATGGAAGAAAACTACAAACAATAGTAAACACCCATTCTTCATTCTGCATTAGATTAATAGAATTTGTTTTCGGTGTAGAGGCCTCTGCAACAACCATTCCAGGCTCTTTTTTCTTTGCCTCTTTTATAGCCATTTTTGGACAGTTCTTTATGACATGCTCATTTGCTTTACGATACTTGCAAAACAATTTCTACTTTTCTGTTTTCTTCTCTTCTCTGTCTTTCTTCTTTGATTGTGTAGAATTAGCAAATTTCTACTTACTAGTAGAAGAGCTCCATTTACCTTTGCCCTTCTGACTAGCCAAGAAATTTTGATCTGCAACACGCATAATGGATCTGTTCTACTTAGATTGATCTTCCTGCAACAGAACAGAAACTAACTCCTCAAATGTTAAGGAATTTGGATTGCCTTTCATCATCAAACAAAGAGTAGAAGCAAAACTCTAGTATGAATCGGGAAGACCATTCAGAACGGTCCGCACAAGTGAACTGTCGGGCAAGACTTCATCAACAAAAATTAATTGTTCCTTCAAATATTTGATCTTTTTTAGAAAATTGTCCATAGAATCACCTTCATTCATATGCTCACTCTCCAAATGTTTTCAGATGTAAGCAACACAAGCCTCATTCCTAGCCTAGTACAATGTGGTAAGTGTATCCCAAGCATACATAGCTATTCTGCAAGAGTGAATGTGAGGAATAATGGCATGTTTGACAAACAAGGCTATCAATGCATGTGCCTGATCATGTTTGCCATCCTAATAAATTTGCTCTACATTAGGTGTAGCAAAAACTATAGCATGAATAGAAACATGAAGAATATCGTCATCTTCAACGCCGCCTCCATCAACTTAAGTACCTGTATTTGTAGGTGTAATCGGATGTTTTTCAACACCCTCCACAATATTCCACAATCCTTTTGCGACCAATACATGATGCATCATATAAGCCCATAATGGGTAATTCATACCATCCAACTTATCTTCAACAGCAAACATGCGGAATACATCACTTCTTTCAGCCATGGCCACTAACTACAACACCTTGATGCAAAAAACTGATTGTATCTCAAAAACTTGAACACAACTACCCTCTCGAGTTTTGCTAAACATGTACCAGACTTTGAGACACTTATACCAACGAACAAAAGCATGTATATATCTTTGACACAAAAAGACAAAATAGCTTGCACAAGAATTGCAATAGTGCGCTCTGAGGCCAAAACAAGCAATTCTGAGATTGTGACCGGAGGGGTGACGATGCCCCAGATGAACCTGCAACCTAGTCTGATACCAATTGTTGGAGTTCAAGGTCTATGGAAGCACGCGAAAGGTGGAAGGAAGAGGAAGAAGCTTGGAGTACAGCACACAATACTGAATGTATTACCACTAGAACGTAGGATTCTCAACGAGCTTTCCAACGAGACCAAAATCTCATCAATCGGAGTTCGTATGGTCAAGTTATGACCATTCAGGCACTAAAGGGTCAAAACAGGCTCTCAGGGTTCAGGAGATCCCTCTCTGGTTTCTAGGTCTTTTGCCCATTTCCAAGGTTCTAAAGTTATACCAAGGTGCCTAAAATTAAGCTCAACTACCCTTCAATTCACTCAAAATTAACCCTAACTTTTCATGAGTGACCTATTCTTCCATTCTATAACTCCATTCTATTGAGGTGTATACGGCATTGTACACTGATGTTTTATTCCACGTTCAACCAGAAATGCATTAAAGTTAGAAGACATATACCCCCCTCTCGATCAGAACAAAGGGTGCTCATTTTACATGCTGATAGATTTTCAGCCAAAACCAAAAACTTTTTGAAGCACATAAACACTTCAAAATTTGCTTTCAATGGATATACCCATGCATGCCTAGAAAAATCATCAATGAAAGTCACAAAGTAAAGATAGTTTCCAAAAGAAGGTGTCTGCATAGGACCTCAGACATCACTATGTACAAGCTGCAATTTTTGAGTGGCTCGAAATGAACCATCTTTTGGTAAGGGTGAACACTGCATTTTGCCCAAAATACAGCCTTCACAAACATGTTTACCTAGTGCCTCAAGTTTGGGCAAAGAGGACACCATTTGAGATTTCTACATGCATAGCAAACTAGCAAAATTCAGATGACCAAAGCATTGCATGCCAAAGCTTTGCATCTGATATAGCATGAGAATCATGTACTGCACATGCTGAATCATTCATAAAATTTTCATAGTCTATGAGCTTATACAACCCACGACATGAAATGTGAGAAGAAATAATCATGTCACCATTTGACAGATCATGAATTGTGCATCTATCATCAACAAGTTTCACAACCAAGCCAATCTTGGCTAAAACTGAAACTGGTAATTGTGTTCTCGATCCCTGGCACAAATAGGGCATCCGACAATGTGAAATAATTACCATTAGCAGTAATCAGAATGATCTTACCCACTCCCATGATAGGATAAGAGGAGTTGTTGGCACATGTGATAGTATCCCCTATAGGGGCAGGCTCGAGTGAAGTGAAGAAACTGTGTTGCAAGGTAATATGTTTGGTTTCCCCACTATCAAAATACCAAACATCTGAGTCTAGTGCAAACATACATTGTTCAGGAGAGGATGGAAGAAAACTACAAACAATAGTAAACACCCATTCTTCATTCTGCATTAGATTAATAGAATTTGTTTTCGGTGTAGAGGCCTCTGCAACAACCATTCCAGGCTCTTTTTTCTTTGCCTCTTTTATAGCCATTTTTGGACAGTTCTTTATGACATGCTCATTTGCTTTACGATACTTGCAAAACAATTTCTACTTTTCTGTTTTCTTCTCTTCTCTGTCTTTCTTCTTTGATTGTGTAGAATTAGCAAATTTCTACTTACTAGTAGAAGAGCTCCATTTACCTTTGCCCTTCTGACTAGCCAAGAAATTTTGATCTGCAACACGCATAATGGATCTGTTCTACTTAGATTGATCTTCCTGCAACAGAACAGAAACTAACTCCTCAAATGTTAAGGAATTTGGATTGCCTTTCATCATCAAACAAAGAGTAGAAGCAAAACTCTAGTATGAATCGGGAAGACCATTCAGAACGGTCCGCACAAGTGAACTGTCGGGCAAGACTTCATCAACAAAAATTAATTGTTCCTTCAAATATTTGATCTTTTTTAGAAAATTGTCCATAGAATCACCTTCATTCATATGCTCACTCTCCAAATGTTTTCAGATGTAAGCAACACAAGCCTCATTCCTAGCCTAGTACAATGTGGTAAGTGTATCCCAAGCATACATAGCTATTCTGCAAGAGTGAATGTGAGGAATAATGGCATGTTTGACAAACAAGGCTATCAATGCATGTGCCTGATCATGTTTGCCATCCTAATAAATTTGCTCTACATTAGGTGTAGCAAAAACTATAGCATGAATAGAAACATGAAGAATATCGTCATCTTCAACGCCGCCTCCATCAACTTAAGTACCTGTATTTGTAGGTGTAATCGGATGTTTTTCAACACCCTCCACAATATTCCACAATCCTTTTGCGACCAATACATGATGCATCATATAAGCCCATAATGGGTAATTCATACCATCCAACTTATCTTCAACAGCAAACATGCGGAATACATCACTTCTTTCAGCCATGGCCACTAACTACAACACCTTGATGCAAAAAACTGATTGTATCTCAAAAACTTGAACACAACTACCCTCTCGAGTTTTGCTAAACATGTACCAGACTTTGAGACACTTATACCAACGAACAAAAGCATGTATATATCTTTGACACAAAAAGACAAAATAGCTTGCACAAGAATTGCAATAGTGCGCTCTGAGGCCAAAACAAGCAATTCTGAGATTGTGACCGGAGGGGTGACGATGCCCCAGATGAACCTGCAACCTAGTCTGATACCAATTGTTGGAGTTCAAGGTCTATGGAAGCACGCGAAAGGTGGAAGGAAGAGGAAGAAGCTTGGAGTACAGCACACAATACTGAATGTATTACCACTAGAACGTAGGATTCTCAACGAGCTTTCCAACGAGACCAAAATCTCATCAATCGGAGTTCGTATGGTCAAGTTATGACCATTCAGGCACTAAAGGGTCAAAACAGGCTCTCAGGGTTCAGGAGATCCCTCTCTGGTTTCTAGGTCTTTTGCCCATTTCCAAGGTTCTAAAGTTATACCAAGGTGCCTAAAATTAAGCTCAACTACCCTTCAATTCACTCAAAATTAACCCTAACTTTTCATGAGTGACCTATTCTTCCATTCTATAACTCCATTCTATTGAGGTGTATACGGCATTGTACACTGATGTTTTATTCCACGTTCAACCAGAAATGCATTAAAGTTAGAAGACATATACCCCCCTCTCGATCAGAACAAAGGGTGCTCATTTTACATGCTGATAGATTTTCAGCCAAAACCAAAAACTTTTTGAAGCACATAAACACTTCAAAATTTGCTTTCAATGGATATACCCATGCATGCCTAGAAAAATCATCAATGAAAGTCACAAAGTAAAGATAGTTTCCAAAAGAAGGTGTCTGCATAGGACCTCAGACATCACTATGTACAAGCTGCAATTTTTGAGTGGCTCGAAATGAACCATCTTTTGGTAAGGGTGAACACTGCATTTTGCCCAAAATACAGCCTTCACAAACATGTTTACCTAGTGCCTCAAGTTTGGGCAAAGAGGACACCATTTGAGATTTCTACATGCATAGCAAACTAGCAAAATTCAGATGACCAAAGCATTGCATGCCAAAGCTTTGCATCTGATATAGCATGAGAATCATGTACTGCACATGCTGAATCATTCATAAAATTTTCATAGTCTATGAGCTTATACAACCCACGACATGAAATGTGAGAAGAAATAATCATGTCACCATTTGACAGATCATGAATTGTGCATCTATCATCAACAAGTTTCACAACCAAGCCAATCTTGGCTAAAACTGAAACTGGTAATTGTGTTCTCGATCCCTGGCACAAATAGGGCATCCGACAATGTGAAATAATTACCATTAGCAGTAATCAGAATGATCTTACCCACTCCCATGATAGGATAAGAGGAGTTGTTGGCACATGTGATAGTATCCCCTATAGGGGCAGGCTCGAGTGAAGTGAAGAAACTGTGTTGCAAGGTAATATGTTTGGTTTCCCCACTATCAAAATACCAAACATCTGAGTCTAGTGCAAACATACATTGTTCAGGAGAGGATGGAAGAAAACTACAAACAATAGTAAACACCCATTCTTCATTCTGCATTAGATTAATAGAATTTGTTTTCGGTGTAGAGGCCTCTGCAACAACCATTCCAGGCTCTTTTTTCTTTGCCTCTTTTATAGCCATTTTTGGACAGTTCTTTATGACATGCTCATTTGCTTTACGATACTTGCAAAACAATTTCTACTTTTCTGTTTTCTTCTCTTCTCTGTCTTTCTTCTTTGATTGTGTAGAATTAGCAAATTTCTACTTACTAGTAGAAGAGCTCCATTTACCTTTGCCCTTCTGACTAGCCAAGAAATTTTGATCTGCAACACGCATAATGGATCTGTTCTACTTAGATTGATCTTCCTGCAACAGAACAGAAACTAACTCCTCAAATGTTAAGGAATTTGGATTGCCTTTCATCATCAAACAAAGAGTAGAAGCAAAACTCTAGTATGAATCGGGAAGACCATTCAGAACGGTCCGCACAAGTGAACTGTCGGGCAAGACTTCATCAACAAAAATTAATTGTTCCTTCAAATATTTGATCTTTTTTAGAAAATTGTCCATAGAATCACCTTCATTCATATGCTCACTCTCCAAATGTTTTCAGATGTAAGCAACACAAGCCTCATTCCTAGCCTAGTACAATGTGGTAAGTGTATCCCAAGCATACATAGCTATTCTGCAAGAGTGAATGTGAGGAATAATGGCATGTTTGACAAACAAGGCTATCAATGCATGTGCCTGATCATGTTTGCCATCCTAATAAATTTGCTCTACATTAGGTGTAGCAAAAACTATAGCATGAATAGAAACATGAAGAATATCGTCATCTTCAACGCCGCCTCCATCAACTTAAGTACCTGTATTTGTAGGTGTAATCGGATGTTTTTCAACACCCTCCACAATATTCCACAATCCTTTTGCGACCAATACATGATGCATCATATAAGCCCATAATGGGTAATTCATACCATCCAACTTATCTTCAACAGCAAACATGCGGAATACATCACTTCTTTCAGCCATGGCCACTAACTACAACACCTTGATGCAAAAAACTGATTGTATCTCAAAAACTTGAACACAACTACCCTCTCGAGTTTTGCTAAACATGTACCAGACTTTGAGACACTTATACCAACGAACAAAAGCATGTATATATACTTTGACACAAAAAGACAAAATAGCTTGCACAAGAATTGCAATAGTGCGCTCTGAGGCCAAAACAAGCAATTCTGAGATTGTGACCGGAGGGGTGACGATGCCCCAGATGAACCTGCAACCTAGTCTGATACCAATTGTTGGAGTTCAAGGTCTATGGAAGCACGCGAAAGGTGGAAGGAAGAGGAAGAAGCTTGGAGTACAGCACACAATACTGAATGTATTACCACTAGAACGTAGGATTCTCAACGAGCTTTCCAACGAGACCAAAATCTCATCAATCGGAGTTCGTATGGTCAAGTTATGACCATTCAGGCACTAAAGGGTCAAAACAGGCTCTCAGGGTTCAGGAGATCCCTCTCTGGTTTCTAGGTCTTTTGCCCATTTCCAAGGTTCTAAAGTTATACCAAGGTGCCTAAAATTAAGCTCAACTACCCTTCAATTCACTCAAAATTAACCCTAACTTTTCATGAGTGACCTATTCTTCCATTCTATAACTCCATTCTATTGAGGTGTATACGGCATTGTACACTGATGTTTTATTCCACGTTCAACCAGAAATGCATTAAAGTTAGAAGACATATACCCCCCTCTCGATCAGAACAAAGGGTGCTCATTTTACATGCTGATAGATTTTCAGCCAAAACCAAAAACTTTTTGAAGCACATAAACACTTCAAAATTTGCTTTCAATGGATATACCCATGCATGCCTAGAAAAATCATCAATGAAAGTCACAAAGTAAAGATAGTTTCCAAAAGAAGGTGTCTGCATAGGACCTCAGACATCACTATGTACAAGCTGCAATTTTTGAGTGGCTCGAAATGAACCATCTTTTGGTAAGGGTGAACACTGCATTTTGCCCAAAATACAGCCTTCACAAACATGTTTACCTAGTGCCTCAAGTTTGGGCAAAGAGGACACCATTTGAGATTTCTACATGCATAGCAAACTAGCAAAATTCAGATGACCAAAGCATTGCATGCCAAAGCTTTGCATCTGATATAGCATGAGAATCATGTACTGCACATGCTGAATCATTCATAAAATTTTCATAGTCTATGAGCTTATACAACCCACGACATGAAATGTGAGAAGAAATAATCATGTCACCATTTGACAGATCATGAATTGTGCATCTATCATCAACAAGTTTCACAACCAAGCCAATCTTGGCTAAAACTGAAACTGGTAATTGTGTTCTCGATCCCTGGCACAAATAGGGCATCCGACAATGTGAAATAATTACCATTAGCAGTAATCAGAATGATCTTACCCACTCCCATGATAGGATAAGAGGAGTTGTTGGCACATGTGATAGTATCCCCTATAGGGGCAGGCTCGAGTGAAGTGAAGAAACTGTGTTGCAAGGTAATATGTTTGGTTTCCCCACTATCAAAATACCAAACATCTGAGTCTAGTGCAAACATACATTGTTCAGGAGAGGATGGAAGAAAACTACAAACAATAGTAAACACCCATTCTTCATTCTGCATTAGATTAATAGAATTTGTTTTCGGTGTAGAGGCCTCTGCAACAACCATTCCAGGCTCTTTTTTCTTTGCCTCTTTTATAGCCATTTTTGGACAGTTCTTTATGACATGCTCATTTGCTTTACGATACTTGCAAAACAATTTCTACTTTTCTGTTTTCTTCTCTTCTCTGTCTTTCTTCTTTGATTGTGTAGAATTAGCAAATTTCTACTTACTAGTAGAAGAGCTCCATTTACCTTTGCCCTTCTGACTAGCCAAGAAATTTTGATCTGCAACACGCATAATGGATCTGTTCTACTTAGATTGATCTTCCTGCAACAGAACAGAAACTAACTCCTCAAATGTTAAGGAATTTGGATTGCCTTTCATCATCAAACAAAGAGTAGAAGCAAAACTCTAGTATGAATCGGGAAGACCATTCAGAACGGTCCGCACAAGTGAACTGTCGGGCAAGACTTCATCAACAAAAATTAATTGTTCCTTCAAATATTTGATCTTTTTTAGAAAATTGTCCATAGAATCACCTTCATTCATATGCTCACTCTCCAAATGTTTTCAGATGTAAGCAACACAAGCCTCATTCCTAGCCTAGTACAATGTGGTAAGTGTATCCCAAGCATACATAGCTATTCTGCAAGAGTGAATGTGAGGAATAATGGCATGTTTGACAAACAAGGCTATCAATGCATGTGCCTGATCATGTTTGCCATCCTAATAAATTTGCTCTACATTAGGTGTAGCAAAAACTATAGCATGAATAGAAACATGAAGAATATCGTCATCTTCAACGCCGCCTCCATCAACTTAAGTACCTGTATTTGTAGGTGTAATCGGATGTTTTTCAACACCCTCCACAATATTCCACAATCCTTTTGCGACCAATACATGATGCATCATATAAGCCCATAATGGGTAATTCATACCATCCAACTTATCTTCAACAGCAAACATGCGGAATACATCACTTCTTTCAGCCATGGCCACTAACTACAACACCTTGATGCAAAAAACTGATTGTATCTCAAAAACTTGAACACAACTACCCTCTCGAGTTTTGCTAAACATGTACCAGACTTTGAGACACTTATACCAACGAACAAAAGCATGTATATATCTTTGACACAAAAAGACAAAATAGCTTGCACAAGAATTGCAATAGTGCGCTCTGAGGCCAAAACAAGCAATTCTGAGATTGTGACCGGAGGGGTGACGATGCCCCAGATGAACCTGCAACCTAGTCTGATACCAATTGTTGGAGTTCAAGGTCTATGGAAGCACGCGAAAGGTGGAAGGAAGAGGAAGAAGCTTGGAGTACAGCACACAATACTGAATGTATTACCACTAGAACGTAGGATTCTCAACGAGCTTTCCAACGAGACCAAAATCTCATCAATCGGAGTTCGTATGGTCAAGTTATGACCATTCAGGCACTAAAGGGTCAAAACAGGCTCTCAGGGTTCAGGAGATCCCTCTCTGGTTTCTAGGTCTTTTGCCCATTTCCAAGGTTCTAAAGTTATACCAAGGTGCCTAAAATTAAGCTCAACTACCCTTCAATTCACTCAAAATTAACCCTAACTTTTCATGAGTGACCTATTCTTCCATTCTATAACTCCATTCTATTGAGGTGTATACGGCATTGTACACTGATGTTTTATTCCACGTTCAACCAGAAATGCATTAAAGTTAGAAGACATATACCCCCCTCTCGATCAGAACAAAGGGTGCTCATTTTACATGCTGATAGATTTTCAGCCAAAACCAAAAACTTTTTGAAGCACATAAACACTTCAAAATTTGCTTTCAATGGATATACCCATGCATGCCTAGAAAAATCATCAATGAAAGTCACAAAGTAAAGATAGTTTCCAAAAGAAGGTGTCTGCATAGGACCTCAGACATCACTATGTACAAGCTGCAATTTTTGAGTGGCTCGAAATGAACCATCTTTTGGTAAGGGTGAACACTGCATTTTGCCCAAAATACAGCCTTCACAAACATGTTTACCTAGTGCCTCAAGTTTGGGCAAAGAGGACACCATTTGAGATTTCTACATGCATAGCAAACTAGCAAAATTCAGATGACCAAAGCATTGCATGCCAAAGCTTTGCATCTGATATAGCATGAGAATCATGTACTGCACATGCTGAATCATTCATAAAATTTTCATAGTCTATGAGCTTATACAACCCACGACATGAAATGTGAGAAGAAATAATCATGTCACCATTTGACAGATCATGAATTGTGCATCTATCATCAACAAGTTTCACAACCAAGCCAATCTTGGCTAAAACTGAAACTGGTAATTGTGTTCTCGATCCCTGGCACAAATAGGGCATCCGACAATGTGAAATAATTACCATTAGCAGTAATCAGAATGATCTTACCCACTCCCATGATAGGATAAGAGGAGTTGTTGGCACATGTGATAGTATCCCCTATAGGGGCAGGCTCGAGTGAAGTGAAGAAACTGTGTTGCAAGGTAATATGTTTGGTTTCCCCACTATCAAAATACCAAACATCTGAGTCTAGTGCAAACATACATTGTTCAGGAGAGGATGGAAGAAAACTACAAACAATAGTAAACACCCATTCTTCATTCTGCATTAGATTAATAGAATTTGTTTTCGGTGTAGAGGCCTCTGCAACAACCATTCCAGGCTCTTTTTTCTTTGCCTCTTTTATAGCCATTTTTGGACAGTTCTTTATGACATGCTCATTTGCTTTACGATACTTGCAAAACAATTTCTACTTTTCTGTTTTCTTCTCTTCTCTGTCTTTCTTCTTTGATTGTGTAGAATTAGCAAATTTCTACTTACTAGTAGAAGAGCTCCATTTACCTTTGCCCTTCTGACTAGCCAAGAAATTTTGATCTGCAACACGCATAATGGATCTGTTCTACTTAGATTGATCTTCCTGCAACAGAACAGAAACTAACTCCTCAAATGTTAAGGAATTTGGATTGCCTTTCATCATCAAACAAAGAGTAGAAGCAAAACTCTAGTATGAATCGGGAAGACCATTCAGAACGGTCCGCACAAGTGAACTGTCGGGCAAGACTTCATCAACAAAAATTAATTGTTCCTTCAAATATTTGATCTTTTTTAGAAAATTGTCCATAGAATCACCTTCATTCATATGCTCACTCTCCAAATGTTTTCAGATGTAAGCAACACAAGCCTCATTCCTAGCCTAGTACAATGTGGTAAGTGTATCCCAAGCATACATAGCTATTCTGCAAGAGTGAATGTGAGGAATAATGGCATGTTTGACAAACAAGGCTATCAATGCATGTGCCTGATCATGTTTGCCATCCTAATAAATTTGCTCTACATTAGGTGTAGCAAAAACTATAGCATGAATAGAAACATGAAGAATATCGTCATCTTCAACGCCGCCTCCATCAACTTAAGTACCTGTATTTGTAGGTGTAATCGGATGTTTTTCAACACCCTCCACAATATTCCACAATCCTTTTGCGACCAATACATGATGCATCATATAAGCCCATAATGGGTAATTCATACCATCCAACTTATCTTCAACAGCAAACATGCGGAATACATCACTTCTTTCAGCCATGGCCACTAACTACAACACCTTGATGCAAAAAACTGATTGTATCTCAAAAACTTGAACACAACTACCCTCTCGAGTTTTGCTAAACATGTACCAGACTTTGAGACACTTATACCAACGAACAAAAGCATGTATATATCTTTGACACAAAAAGACAAAATAGCTTGCACAAGAATTGCAATAGTGCGCTCTGAGGCCAAAACAAGCAATTCTGAGATTGTGACCGGAGGGGTGACGATGCCCCAGATGAACCTGCAACCTAGTCTGATACCAATTGTTGGAGTTCAAGGTCTATGGAAGCACGCGAAAGGTGGAAGGAAGAGGAAGAAGCTTGGAGTACAGCACACAATACTGAATGTATTACCACTAGAACGTAGGATTCTCAACGAGCTTTCCAACGAGACCAAAATCTCATCAATCGGAGTTCGTATGGTCAAGTTATGACCATTCAGGCACTAAAGGGTCAAAACAGGCTCTCAGGGTTCAGGAGATCCCTCTCTGGTTTCTAGGTCTTTTGCCCATTTCCAAGGTTCTAAAGTTATACCAAGGTGCCTAAAATTAAGCTCAACTACCCTTCAATTCACTCAAAATTAACCCTAACTTTTCATGAGTGACCTATTCTTCCATTCTATAACTCCATTCTATTGAGGTGTATACGGCATTGTACACTGATGTTTTATTCCACGTTCAACCAGAAATGCATTAAAGTTAGAAGACATATACCCCCCTCTCGATCAGAACAAAGGGTGCTCATTTTACATGCTGATAGATTTTCAGCCAAAACCAAAAACTTTTTGAAGCACATAAACACTTCAAAATTTGCTTTCAATGGATATACCCATGCATGCCTAGAAAAATCATCAATGAAAGTCACAAAGTAAAGATAGTTTCCAAAAGAAGGTGTCTGCATAGGACCTCAGACATCACTATGTACAAGCTGCAATTTTTGAGTGGCTCGAAATGAACCATCTTTTGGTAAGGGTGAACACTGCATTTTGCCCAAAATACAGCCTTCACAAACATGTTTACCTAGTGCCTCAAGTTTGGGCAAAGAGGACACCATTTGAGATTTCTACATGCATAGCAAACTAGCAAAATTCAGATGACCAAAGCATTGCATGCCAAAGCTTTGCATCTGATATAGCATGAGAATCATGTACTGCACATGCTGAATCATTCATAAAATTTTCATAGTCTATGAGCTTATACAACCCACGACATGAAATGTGAGAAGAAATAATCATGTCACCATTTGACAGATCATGAATTGTGCATCTATCATCAACAAGTTTCACAACCAAGCCAATCTTGGCTAAAACTGAAACTGGTAATTGTGTTCTCGATCCCTGGCACAAATAGGGCATCCGACAATGTGAAATAATTACCATTAGCAGTAATCAGAATGATCTTACCCACTCCCATGATAGGATAAGAGGAGTTGTTGGCACATGTGATAGTATCCCCTATAGGGGCAGGCTCGAGTGAAGTGAAGAAACTGTGTTGCAAGGTAATATGTTTGGTTTCCCCACTATCAAAATACCAAACATCTGAGTCTAGTGCAAACATACATTGTTCAGGAGAGGATGGAAGAAAACTACAAACAATAGTAAACACCCATTCTTCATTCTGCATTAGATTAATAGAATTTGTTTTCGGTGTAGAGGCCTCTGCAACAACCATTCCAGGCTCTTTTTTCTTTGCCTCTTTTATAGCCATTTTTGGACAGTTCTTTATGACATGCTCATTTGCTTTACGATACTTGCAAAACAATTTCTACTTTTCTGTTTTCTTCTCTTCTCTGTCTTTCTTCTTTGATTGTGTAGAATTAGCAAATTTCTACTTACTAGTAGAAGAGCTCCATTTACCTTTGCCCTTCTGACTAGCCAAGAAATTTTGATCTGCAACACGCATAATGGATCTGTTCTACTTAGATTGATCTTCCTGCAACAGAACAGAAACTAACTCCTCAAATGTTAAGGAATTTGGATTGCCTTTCATCATCAAACAAAGAGTAGAAGCAAAACTCTAGTATGAATCGGGAAGACCATTCAGAACGGTCCGCACAAGTGAACTGTCGGGCAAGACTTCATCAACAAAAATTAATTGTTCCTTCAAATATTTGATCTTTTTTAGAAAATTGTCCATAGAATCACCTTCATTCATATGCTCACTCTCCAAATGTTTTCAGATGTAAGCAACACAAGCCTCATTCCTAGCCTAGTACAATGTGGTAAGTGTATCCCAAGCATACATAGCTATTCTGCAAGAGTGAATGTGAGGAATAATGGCATGTTTGACAAACAAGGCTATCAATGCATGTGCCTGATCATGTTTGCCATCCTAATAAATTTGCTCTACATTAGGTGTAGCAAAAACTATAGCATGAATAGAAACATGAAGAATATCGTCATCTTCAACGCCGCCTCCATCAACTTAAGTACCTGTATTTGTAGGTGTAATCGGATGTTTTTCAACACCCTCCACAATATTCCACAATCCTTTTGCGACCAATACATGATGCATCATATAAGCCCATAATGGGTAATTCATACCATCCAACTTATCTTCAACAGCAAACATGCGGAATACATCACTTCTTTCAGCCATGGCCACTAACTACAACACCTTGATGCAAAAAACTGATTGTATCTCAAAAACTTGAACACAACTACCCTCTCGAGTTTTGCTAAACATGTACCAGACTTTGAGACACTTATACCAACGAACAAAAGCATGTATATATCTTTGACACAAAAAGACAAAATAGCTTGCACAAGAATTGCAATAGTGCGCTCTGAGGCCAAAACAAGCAATTCTGAGATTGTGACCGGAGGGGTGACGATGCCCCAGATGAACCTGCAACCTAGTCTGATACCAATTGTTGGAGTTCAAGGTCTATGGAAGCACGCGAAAGGCGGAAGGAAGAGGAAGAAGCTTGGAGTACAGCACACAATACTGAATGTATTACCACTAGAACGTAGGATTCTCAACGAGCTTTCCAACGAGACCAAAATCTCATCAATCGGAGTTCGTATGGTCAAGTTATGACCATTCAGGCACTAAAGGGTCAAAACAGGCTCTCAGGGTTCAGGAGATCCCTCTCTGGTTTCTAGGTCTTTTGCCCATTTCCAAGGTTCTAAAGTTATACCAAGGTGCCTAAAATTAAGCTCAACTACCCTTCAATTCACTCAAAATTAACCCTAACTTTTCATGAGTGACCTATTCTTCCATTCTATAACTCCATTCTATTGAGGTGTATACGGCATTGTACACTGATGTTTTATTCCACGTTCAACCAGAAATGCATTAAAGTTAGAAGACATATACCCCCCTCTCGATCAGAACAAAGGGTGCTCATTTTACATGCTGATAGATTTTCAGCCAAAACCAAAAACTTTTTGAAGCACATAAACACTTCAAAATTTGCTTTCAATGGATATACCCATGCATGCCTAGAAAAATCATCAATGAAAGTCACAAAGTAAAGATAGTTTCCAAAAGAAGGTGTCTGCATAGGACCTCAGACATCACTATGTACAAGCTGCAATTTTTGAGTGGCTCGAAATGAACCATCTTTTGGTAAGGGTGAACACTGCATTTTGCCCAAAATACAGCCTTCACAAACATGTTTACCTAGTGCCTCAAGTTTGGGCAAAGAGGACACCATTTGAGATTTCTACATGCATAGCAAACTAGCAAAATTCAGATGACCAAAGCATTGCATGCCAAAGCTTTGCATCTGATATAGCATGAGAATCATGTACTGCACATGCTGAATCATTCATAAAATTTTCATAGTCTATGAGCTTATACAACCCACGACATGAAATGTGAGAAGAAATAATCATGTCACCATTTGACAGATCATGAATTGTGCATCTATCATCAACAAGTTTCACAACCAAGCCAATCTTGGCTAAAACTGAAACTGGTAATTGTGTTCTCGATCCCTGGCACAAATAGGGCATCCGACAATGTGAAATAATTACCATTAGCAGTAATCAGAATGATCTTACCCACTCCCATGATAGGATAAGAGGAGTTGTTGGCACATGTGATAGTATCCCCTATAGGGGCAGGCTCGAGTGAAGTGAAGAAACTGTGTTGCAAGGTAATATGTTTGGTTTCCCCACTATCAAAATACCAAACATCTGAGTCTAGTGCAAACATACATTGTTCAGGAGAGGATGGAAGAAAACTACAAACAATAGTAAACACCCATTCTTCATTCTGCATTAGATTAATAGAATTTGTTTTCGGTGTAGAGGCCTCTGCAACAACCATTCCAGGCTCTTTTTTCTTTGCCTCTTTTATAGCCATTTTTGGACAGTTCTTTATGACATGCTCATTTGCTTTACGATACTTGCAAAACAATTTCTACTTTTCTGTTTTCTTCTCTTCTCTGTCTTTCTTCTTTGATTGTGTAGAATTAGCAAATTTCTACTTACTAGTAGAAGAGCTCCATTTACCTTTGCCCTTCTGACTAGCCAAGAAATTTTGATCTGCAACACGCATAATGGATCTGTTCTACTTAGATTGATCTTCCTGCAACAGAACAGAAACTAACTCCTCAAATGTTAAGGAATTTGGATTGCCTTTCATCATCAAACAAAGAGTAGAAGCAAAACTCTAGTATGAATCGGGAAGACCATTCAGAACGGTCCGCACAAGTGAACTGTCGGGCAAGACTTCATCAACAAAAATTAATTGTTCCTTCAAATATTTGATCTTTTTTAGAAAATTGTCCATAGAATCACCTTCATTCATATGCTCACTCTCCAAATGTTTTCAGATGTAAGCAACACAAGCCTCATTCCTAGCCTAGTACAATGTGGTAAGTGTATCCCAAGCATACATAGCTATTCTGCAAGAGTGAATGTGAGGAATAATGGCATGTTTGACAAACAAGGCTATCAATGCATGTGCCTGATCATGTTTGCCATCCTAATAAATTTGCTCTACATTAGGTGTAGCAAAAACTATAGCATGAATAGAAACATGAAGAATATCGTCATCTTCAACGCCGCCTCCATCAACTTAAGTACCTGTATTTGTAGGTGTAATCGGATGTTTTTCAACACCCTCCACAATATTCCACAATCCTTTTGCGACCAATACATGATGCATCATATAAGCCCATAATGGGTAATTCATACCATCCAACTTATCTTCAACAGCAAACATGCGGAATACATCACTTCTTTCAGCCATGGCCACTAACTACAACACCTTGATGCAAAAAACTGATTGTATCTCAAAAACTTGAACACAACTACCCTCTCGAGTTTTGCTAAACATGTACCAGACTTTGAGACACTTATACCAACGAACAAAAGCATGTATATATCTTTGACACAAAAAGACAAAATAGCTTGCACAAGAATTGCAATAGTGCGCTCTGAGGCCAAAACAAGCAATTCTGAGATTGTGACCGGAGGGGTGACGATGCCCCAGATGAACCTGCAACCTAGTCTGATACCAATTGTTGGAGTTCAAGGTCTATGGAAGCACGCGAAAGGCGGAAGGAAGAGGAAGAAGCTTGGAGTACAGCACACAATACTGAATGTATTACCACTAGAACGTAGGATTCTCAACGAGCTTTCCAACGAGACCAAAATCTCATCAATCGGAGTTCGTATGGTCAAGTTATGACCATTCAGGCACTAAAGGGTCAAAACAGGCTCTCAGGGTTCAGGAGATCCCTCTCTGGTTTCTAGGTCTTTTGCCCATTTCCAAGGTTCTAAAGTTATACCAAGGTGCCTAAAATTAAGCTCAACTACCCTTCAATTCACTCAAAATTAACCCTAACTTTTCATGAGTGACCTATTCTTCCATTCTATAACTCCATTCTATTGAGGTGTATACGGCATTGTACACTGATGTTTTATTCCACGTTCAACCAGAAATGCATTAAAGTTAGAAGACATATACCCCCCTCTCGATCAGAACAAAGGGTGCTCATTTTACATGCTGATAGATTTTCAGCCAAAACCAAAAACTTTTTGAAGCACATAAACACTTCAAAATTTGCTTTCAATGGATATACCCATGCATGCCTAGAAAAATCATCAATGAAAGTCACAAAGTAAAGATAGTTTCCAAAAGAAGGTGTCTGCATAGGACCTCAGACATCACTATGTACAAGCTGCAATTTTTGAGTGGCTCGAAATGAACCATCTTTTGGTAAGGGTGAACACTGCATTTTGCCCAAAATACAGCCTTCACAAACATGTTTACCTAGTGCCTCAAGTTTGGGCAAAGAGGACACCATTTGAGATTTCTACATGCATAGCAAACTAGCAAAATTCAGATGACCAAAGCATTGCATGCCAAAGCTTTGCATCTGATATAGCATGAGAATCATGTACTGCACATGCTGAATCATTCATAAAATTTTCATAGTCTATGAGCTTATACAACCCACGACATGAAATGTGAGAAGAAATAATCATGTCACCATTTGACAGATCATGAATTGTGCATCTATCATCAACAAGTTTCACAACCAAGCCAATCTTGGCTAAAACTGAAACTGGTAATTGTGTTCTCGATCCCTGGCACAAATAGGGCATCCGACAATGTGAAATAATTACCATTAGCAGTAATCAGAATGATCTTACCCACTCCCATGATAGGATAAGAGGAGTTGTTGGCACATGTGATAGTATCCCCTATAGGGGCAGGCTCGAGTGAAGTGAAGAAACTGTGTTGCAAGGTAATATGTTTGGTTTCCCCACTATCAAAATACCAAACATCTGAGTCTAGTGCAAACATACATTGTTCAGGAGAGGATGGAAGAAAACTACAAACAATAGTAAACACCCATTCTTCATTCTGCATTAGATTAATAGAATTTGTTTTCGGTGTAGAGGCCTCTGCAACAACCATTCCAGGCTCTTTTTTCTTTGCCTCTTTTATAGCCATTTTTGGACAGTTCTTTATGACATGCTCATTTGCTTTACGATACTTGCAAAACAATTTCTACTTTTCTGTTTTCTTCTCTTCTCTGTCTTTCTTCTTTGATTGTGTAGAATTAGCAAATTTCTACTTACTAGTAGAAGAGCTCCATTTACCTTTGCCCTTCTGACTAGCCAAGAAATTTTGATCTGCAACACGCATAATGGATCTGTTCTACTTAGATTGATCTTCCTGCAACAGAACAGAAACTAACTCCTCAAATGTTAAGGAATTTGGATTGCCTTTCATCATCAAACAAAGAGTAGAAGCAAAACTCTAGTATGAATCGGGAAGACCATTCAGAACGGTCCGCACAAGTGAACTGTCGGGCAAGACTTCATCAACAAAAATTAATTGTTCCTTCAAATATTTGATCTTTTTTAGAAAATTGTCCATAGAATCACCTTCATTCATATGCTCACTCTCCAAATGTTTTCAGATGTAAGCAACACAAGCCTCATTCCTAGCCTAGTACAATGTGGTAAGTGTATCCCAAGCATACATAGCTATTCTGCAAGAGTGAATGTGAGGAATAATGGCATGTTTGACAAACAAGGCTATCAATGCATGTGCCTGATCATGTTTGCCATCCTAATAAATTTGCTCTACATTAGGTGTAGCAAAAACTATAGCATGAATAGAAACATGAAGAATATCGTCATCTTCAACGCCGCCTCCATCAACTTAAGTACCTGTATTTGTAGGTGTAATCGGATGTTTTTCAACACCCTCCACAATATTCCACAATCCTTTTGCGACCAATACATGATGCATCATATAAGCCCATAATGGGTAATTCATACCATCCAACTTATCTTCAACAGCAAACATGCGGAATACATCACTTCTTTCAGCCATGGCCACTAACTACAACACCTTGATGCAAAAAACTGATTGTATCTCAAAAACTTGAACACAACTACCCTCTCGAGTTTTGCTAAACATGTACCAGACTTTGAGACACTTATACCAACGAACAAAAGCATGTATATATCTTTGACACAAAAAGACAAAATAGCTTGCACAAGAATTGCAATAGTGCGCTCTGAGGCCAAAACAAGCAATTCTGAGATTGTGACCGGAGGGGTGACGATGCCCCAGATGAACCTGCAACCTAGTCTGATACCAATTGTTGGAGTTCAAGGTCTATGGAAGCACGCGAAAGGCTGGAAGGAAGAGGAAGAAGCTTGGAGTACAGCACACAATACTGAATGTATTACCACTAGAACGTAGGATTCTCAACGAGCTTTCCAACGAGACCAAAATCTCATCAATCGGAGTTCGTATGGTCAAGTTATGACCATTCAGGCACTAAAGGGTCAAAACAGGCTCTCAGGGTTCAGGAGATCCCTCTCTGGTTTCTAGGTCTTTTGCCCATTTCCAAGGTTCTAAAGTTATACCAAGGTGCCTAAAATTAAGCTCAACTACCCTTCAATTCACTCAAAATTAACCCTAACTTTTCATGAGTGACCTATTCTTCCATTCTATAACTCCATTCTATTGAGGTGTATACGGCATTGTACACTGATGTTTTATTCCACGTTCAACCAGAAATGCATTAAAGTTAGAAGACATATACCCCCCTCTCGATCAGAACAAAGGGTGCTCATTTTACATGCTGATAGATTTTCAGCCAAAACCAAAAACTTTTTGAAGCACATAAACACTTCAAAATTTGCTTTCAATGGATATACCCATGCATGCCTAGAAAAATCATCAATGAAAGTCACAAAGTAAAGATAGTTTCCAAAAGAAGGTGTCTGCATAGGACCTCAGACATCACTATGTACAAGCTGCAATTTTTGAGTGGCTCGAAATGAACCATCTTTTGGTAAGGGTGAACACTGCATTTTGCCCAAAATACAGCCTTCACAAACATGTTTACCTAGTGCCTCAAGTTTGGGCAAAGAGGACACCATTTGAGATTTCTACATGCATAGCAAACTAGCAAAATTCAGATGACCAAAGCATTGCATGCCAAAGCTTTGCATCTGATATAGCATGAGAATCATGTACTGCACATGCTGAATCATTCATAAAATTTTCATAGTCTATGAGCTTATACAACCCACGACATGAAATGTGAGAAGAAATAATCATGTCACCATTTGACAGATCATGAATTGTGCATCTATCATCAACAAGTTTCACAACCAAGCCAATCTTGGCTAAAACTGAAACTGGTAATTGTGTTCTCGATCCCTGGCACAAATAGGGCATCCGACAATGTGAAATAATTACCATTAGCAGTAATCAGAATGATCTTACCCACTCCCATGATAGGATAAGAGGAGTTGTTGGCACATGTGATAGTATCCCCTATAGGGGCAGGCTCGAGTGAAGTGAAGAAACTGTGTTGCAAGGTAATATGTTTGGTTTCCCCACTATCAAAATACCAAACATCTGAGTCTAGTGCAAACATACATTGTTCAGGAGAGGATGGAAGAAAACTACAAACAATAGTAAACACCCATTCTTCATTCTGCATTAGATTAATAGAATTTGTTTTCGGTGTAGAGGCCTCTGCAACAACCATTCCAGGCTCTTTTTTCTTTGCCTCTTTTATAGCCATTTTTGGACAGTTCTTTATGACATGCTCATTTGCTTTACGATACTTGCAAAACAATTTCTACTTTTCTGTTTTCTTCTCTTCTCTGTCTTTCTTCTTTGATTGTGTAGAATTAGCAAATTTCTACTTACTAGTAGAAGAGCTCCATTTACCTTTGCCCTTCTGACTAGCCAAGAAATTTTGATCTGCAACACGCATAATGGATCTGTTCTACTTAGATTGATCTTCCTGCAACAGAACAGAAACTAACTCCTCAAATGTTAAGGAATTTGGATTGCCTTTCATCATCAAACAAAGAGTAGAAGCAAAACTCTAGTATGAATCGGGAAGACCATTCAGAACGGTCCGCACAAGTGAACTGTCGGGCAAGACTTCATCAACAAAAATTAATTGTTCCTTCAAATATTTGATCTTTTTTAGAAAATTGTCCATAGAATCACCTTCATTCATATGCTCACTCTCCAAATGTTTTCAGATGTAAGCAACACAAGCCTCATTCCTAGCCTAGTACAATGTGGTAAGTGTATCCCAAGCATACATAGCTATTCTGCAAGAGTGAATGTGAGGAATAATGGCATGTTTGACAAACAAGGCTATCAATGCATGTGCCTGATCATGTTTGCCATCCTAATAAATTTGCTCTACATTAGGTGTAGCAAAAACTATAGCATGAATAGAAACATGAAGAATATCGTCATCTTCAACGCCGCCTCCATCAACTTAAGTACCTGTATTTGTAGGTGTAATCGGATGTTTTTCAACACCCTCCACAATATTCCACAATCCTTTTGCGACCAATACATGATGCATCATATAAGCCCATAATGGGTAATTCATACCATCCAACTTATCTTCAACAGCAAACATGCGGAATACATCACTTCTTTCAGCCATGGCCACTAACTACAACACCTTGATGCAAAAAACTGATTGTATCTCAAAAACTTGAACACAACTACCCTCTCGAGTTTTGCTAAACATGTACCAGACTTTGAGACACTTATACCAACGAACAAAAGCATGTATATATCTTTGACACAAAAAGACAAAATAGCTTGCACAAGAATTGCAATAGTGCGCTCTGAGGCCAAAACAAGCAATTCTGAGATTGTGACCGGAGGGGTGACGATGCCCCAGATGAACCTGCAACCTAGTCTGATACCAATTGTTGGAGTTCAAGGTCTATGGAAGCACGCGAAAGGCGGAAGGAAGAGGAAGAAGCTTGGAGTACAGCACACAATACTGAATGTATTACCACTAGAACGTAGGATTCTCAACGAGCTTTCCAACGAGACCAAAATCTCATCAATCGGAGTTCGTATGGTCAAGTTATGACCATTCAGGCACTAAAGGGTCAAAACAGGCTCTCAGGGTTCAGGAGATCCCTCTCTGGTTTCTAGGTCTTTTGCCCATTTCCAAGGTTCTAAAGTTATACCAAGGTGCCTAAAATTAAGCTCAACTACCCTTCAATTCACTCAAAATTAACCCTAACTTTTCATGAGTGACCTATTCTTCCATTCTATAACTCCATTCTATTGAGGTGTATACGGCATTGTACACTGATGTTTTATTCCACGTTCAACCAGAAATGCATTAAAGTTAGAAGACATATACCCCCCTCTCGATCAGAACAAAGGGTGCTCATTTTACATGCTGATAGATTTTCAGCCAAAACCAAAAACTTTTTGAAGCACATAAACACTTCAAAATTTGCTTTCAATGGATATACCCATGCATGCCTAGAAAAATCATCAATGAAAGTCACAAAGTAAAGATAGTTTCCAAAAGAAGGTGTCTGCATAGGACCTCAGACATCACTATGTACAAGCTGCAATTTTTGAGTGGCTCGAAATGAACCATCTTTTGGTAAGGGTGAACACTGCATTTTGCCCAAAATACAGCCTTCACAAACATGTTTACCTAGTGCCTCAAGTTTGGGCAAAGAGGACACCATTTGAGATTTCTACATGCATAGCAAACTAGCAAAATTCAGATGACCAAAGCATTGCATGCCAAAGCTTTGCATCTGATATAGCATGAGAATCATGTACTGCACATGCTGAATCATTCATAAAATTTTCATAGTCTATGAGCTTATACAACCCACGACATGAAATGTGAGAAGAAATAATCATGTCACCATTTGACAGATCATGAATTGTGCATCTATCATCAACAAGTTTCACAACCAAGCCAATCTTGGCTAAAACTGAAACTGGTAATTGTGTTCTCGATCCCTGGCACAAATAGGGCATCCGACAATGTGAAATAATTACCATTAGCAGTAATCAGAATGATCTTACCCACTCCCATGATAGGATAAGAGGAGTTGTTGGCACATGTGATAGTATCCCCTATAGGGGCAGGCTCGAGTGAAGTGAAGAAACTGTGTTGCAAGGTAATATGTTTGGTTTCCCCACTATCAAAATACCAAACATCTGAGTCTAGTGCAAACATACATTGTTCAGGAGAGGATGGAAGAAAACTACAAACAATAGTAAACACCCATTCTTCATTCTGCATTAGATTAATAGAATTTGTTTTCGGTGTAGAGGCCTCTGCAACAACCATTCCAGGCTCTTTTTTCTTTGCCTCTTTTATAGCCATTTTTGGACAGTTCTTTATGACATGCTCATTTGCTTTACGATACTTGCAAAACAATTTCTACTTTTCTGTTTTCTTCTCTTCTCTGTCTTTCTTCTTTGATTGTGTAGAATTAGCAAATTTCTACTTACTAGTAGAAGAGCTCCATTTACCTTTGCCCTTCTGACTAGCCAAGAAATTTTGATCTGCAACACGCATAATGGATCTGTTCTACTTAGATTGATCTTCCTGCAACAGAACAGAAACTAACTCCTCAAATGTTAAGGAATTTGGATTGCCTTTCATCATCAAACAAAGAGTAGAAGCAAAACTCTAGTATGAATCGGGAAGACCATTCAGAACGGTCCGCACAAGTGAACTGTCGGGCAAGACTTCATCAACAAAAATTAATTGTTCCTTCAAATATTTGATCTTTTTTAGAAAATTGTCCATAGAATCACCTTCATTCATATGCTCACTCTCCAAATGTTTTCAGATGTAAGCAACACAAGCCTCATTCCTAGCCTAGTACAATGTGGTAAGTGTATCCCAAGCATACATAGCTATTCTGCAAGAGTGAATGTGAGGAATAATGGCATGTTTGACAAACAAGGCTATCAATGCATGTGCCTGATCATGTTTGCCATCCTAATAAATTTGCTCTACATTAGGTGTAGCAAAAACTATAGCATGAATAGAAACATGAAGAATATCGTCATCTTCAACGCCGCCTCCATCAACTTAAGTACCTGTATTTGTAGGTGTAATCGGATGTTTTTCAACACCCTCCACAATATTCCACAATCCTTTTGCGACCAATACATGATGCATCATATAAGCCCATAATGGGTAATTCATACCATCCAACTTATCTTCAACAGCAAACATGCGGAATACATCACTTCTTTCAGCCATGGCCACTAACTACAACACCTTGATGCAAAAAACTGATTGTATCTCAAAAACTTGAACACAACTACCCTCTCGAGTTTTGCTAAACATGTACCAGACTTTGAGACACTTATACCAACGAACAAAAGCATGTATATATCTTTGACACAAAAAGACAAAATAGCTTGCACAAGAATTGCAATAGTGCGCTCTGAGGCCAAAACAAGCAATTCTGAGATTGTGACCGGAGGGGTGACGATGCCCCAGATGAACCTGCAACCTAGTCTGATACCAATTGTTGGAGTTCAAGGTCTATGGAAGCACGCGAAAGGCGGAAGGAAGAGGAAGAAGCTTGGAGTACAGCACACAATACTGAATGTATTACCACTAGAACGTAGGATTCTCAACGAGCTTTCCAACGAGACCAAAATCTCATCAATCGGAGTTCGTATGGTCAAGTTATGACCATTCAGGCACTAAAGGGTCAAAACAGGCTCTCAGGGTTCAGGAGATCCCTCTCTGGTTTCTAGGTCTTTTGCCCATTTCCAAGGTTCTAAATTTATACCAAGGTGCCTAAAATTAAGCTCAACTACCCTTCAATTCACTCAAAATTAACCCTAACTTTTCATGAGTGACCTATTCTTCCATTCTATAACTCCATTCTATTGAGGTGTATACGGCATTGTACACTGATGTTTTATTCCACGTTCAACCAGAAATGCATTAAAGTTAGAAGACATATACCCCCCTCTCGATCAGAACAAAGGGTGCTCATTTTACATGCTGATAGATTTTCAGCCAAAACCAAAAACTTTTTGAAGCACATAAACACTTCAAAATTTGCTTTCAATGGATATACCCATGCATGCCTAGAAAAATCATCAATGAAAGTCACAAAGTAAAGATAGTTTCCAAAAGAAGGTGTCTGCATAGGACCTCAGACATCACTATGTACAAGCTGCAATTTTTGAGTGGCTCGAAATGAACCATCTTTTGGTAAGGGTGAACACTGCATTTTGCCCAAAATACAGCCTTCACAAACATGTTTACCTAGTGCCTCAAGTTTGGGCAAAGAGGACACCATTTGAGATTTCTACATGCATAGCAAACTAGCAAAATTCAGATGACCAAAGCATTGCATGCCAAAGCTTTGCATCTGATATAGCATGAGAATCATGTACTGCACATGCTGAATCATTCATAAAATTTTCATAGTCTATGAGCTTATACAACCCACGACATGAAATGTGAGAAGAAATAATCATGTCACCATTTGACAGATCATGAATTGTGCATCTATCATCAACAAGTTTCACAACCAAGCCAATCTTGGCTAAAACTGAAAGTGGTAATTGTGTTCTCGATCCCTGGCACAAATAGGGCATCCGACAATGTGAAATAATTACCATTAGCAGTAATCAGAATGATCTTACCCACTCCCATGATAGGATAAGAGGAGTTGTTGGCACATGTGATAGTATCCCCTATAGGGGCAGGCTCGAGTGAAGTGAAGAAACTGTGTTGCAAGGTAATATGTTTGGTTTCCCCACTATCAAAATACCAAACATCTGAGTCTAGTGCAAACATACATTGTTCAGGAGAGGATGGAAGAAAACTACAAACAATAGTAAACACCCATTCTTCATTCTGCATTAGATTAATAGAATTTGTTTTCGGTGTAGAGGCCTCTGCAACAACCATTCCAGGCTCTTTTTTCTTTGCCTCTTTTATAGCCATTTTTGGACAGTTCTTTATGACATGCTCATTTGCTTTACGATACTTGCAAAACAATTTCTACTTTTCTGTTTTCTTCTCTTCTCTGTCTTTCTTCTTTGATTGTGTAGAATTAGCAAATTTCTACTTACTAGTAGAAGAGCTCCATTTACCTTTGCCCTTCTGACTAGCCAAGAAATTTTGATCTGCAACACGCATAATGGATCTGTTCTACTTAGATTGATCTTCCTGCAACAGAACAGAAACTAACTCCTCAAATGTTAAGGAATTTGGATTGCCTTTCATCATCAAACAAAGAGTAGAAGCAAAACTCTAGTATGAATCGGGAAGACCATTCAGAACGGTCCGCACAAGTGAACTGTCGGGCAAGACTTCATCAACAAAAATTAATTGTTCCTTCAAATATTTGATCTTTTTTAGAAAATTGTCCATAGAATCACCTTCATTCATATGCTCACTCTCCAAATGTTTTCAGATGTAAGCAACACAAGCCTCATTCCTAGCCTAGTACAATGTGGTAAGTGTATCCCAAGCATACATAGCTATTCTGCAAGAGTGAATGTGAGGAATAATGGCATGTTTGACAAACAAGGCTATCAATGCATGTGCCTGATCATGTTTGCCATCCTAATAAATTTGCTCTACATTAGGTGTAGCAAAAACTATAGCATGAATAGAAACATGAAGAATATCGTCATCTTCAACGCCGCCTCCATCAACTTAAGTACCTGTATTTGTAGGTGTAATCGGATGTTTTTCAACACCCTCCACAATATTCCACAATCCTTTTGCGACCAATACATGATGCATCATATAAGCCCATAATGGGTAATTCATACCATCCAACTTATCTTCAACAGCAAACATGCGGAATACATCACTTCTTTCAGCCATGGCCACTAACTACAACACCTTGATGCAAAAAACTGATTGTATCTCAAAAACTTGAACACAACTACCCTCTCGAGTTTTGCTAAACATGTACCAGACTTTGAGACACTTATACCAACGAACAAAAGCATGTATATATCTTTGACACAAAAAGACAAAATAGCTTGCACAAGAATTGCAATAGTGCGCTCTGAGGCCAAAACAAGCAATTCTGAGATTGTGACCGGAGGGGTGACGATGCCCCAGATGAACCTGCAACCTAGTCTGATACCAATTGTTGGAGTTCAAGGTCTATGGAAGCACGCGAAAGGCAGAAGGAAGAGGAAGAAGCTTGGAGTACAGCACACAATACTGAATGTATTACCACTAGAACATAGGATTCTCAACGAGCTTTCCAACGAGACCAAAATCTCATCAATCGGAGTTCGTATGGTCAAGTTATGACCATTCAGGCACTAAAGGGTCAAAACAGGCTCTCAGGGTTCAGGAGATCCCTCTCTGGTTTCTAGGTCTTTTGCCCATTTCCAAGGTTCTAAAGTTATACCAAGGTGCCTAAAATTAAGCTCAACTACCCTTCAATTCACTCAAAATTAACCCTAACTTTTCATGCATTAAAGGCCATGTATCGCGATAGGTCGGGTCGAGGTGTCGCGATAGGTCGAGGTGTCGCGATAGGTGGGAAGTATCACGATAGCTCGTGAGGTGTCGCGATAGCTCGTAAGGTGTCGCGATAGGTCGGGTCGAGGTGTCGCGATAGGTCGAGGTGTCGCGATAGGTGGGAAGTGTCGCGATAGCTCGTGAGGTGTCGCGATAGGTCGAAGTGTCGCGATAGGTCGAAGTGTCGCGATAGGTCGAAGTGTCGCGATAGGTCGTGAGGTGTCGCGATAGGTCGTGAGGTGTCGCGATAGGTCGTGAGGTGTCGCGATAGGTCGTGAGGTGTCGCGATAGGTCGTGAGGTGTCGCGATAGCTCGGGATATGGTGAATTTTTCTGTTCTATCTAGTGATCCTGGGAGCTCTAGGCCTGCGCAGTGTCGTGGTGCACTCAGAATCGTGATTGGGTGAAATTTTCGGAGTGTCGCGATAGCTCGAGCTCAATGCCTCGGGGACTGTGCAGACAAATTCTGTACCTGCTGAGCTTGCTGGAGATGATGATGGAGCTGCCACCTGCAAGAAACATGCAAAAAACACACAAAGACAAGCACACACACTCGCTCTCTCTCAAACTCGCACACAACAAATGAGGGGAATGACAAGGAAGAGGGAATATGTAGTGGAGAAGGAGGTGGAGGTGGAGATGGAGAAGGAGGTGAAGATGGAGATGGAGATGGAGAAAAATCAGAAATTTACCAACTACTTACCATTCCAACGCGTCCTCTCTACGTCTTACCATCACACACTCGTCCTCAAAGCTCGATCCCCGGCAACGGCGCCAAAATTTGGTGTAGCTCAGTGATGAGTAGCACCTCCTTTAATGTCAATCCGGGAAAACGTGAGGATGGTATGAAGACCACGAGCACGTGGAAGCACAAGTGCGTGAGTGAGAAGCACACAAGCATGCACACACATACACGCACACGCGCACACACGGCAAGAACAAAGAGAGTAAGACAATGGAATCACTTCTATTGCAACCAAGTTCTCATACAAGCTCAAACTACAAGAAGCTAACCCCAAAAATGAGCTCTCTAGCTCTATTTATAGTTTTTGACTATCTTTGGCCTTGTCCAGACCTAGTGTCCCGCCTAGTTAAAAATTAGGTTCCAGGGCTTATTTGAAGGCTCAAACGAGATCTAAAAATTATGAAAATTGGCAGGCAACTACTTCTAAGGCTCCTCAAGCTCAAGGACTCCTCGGCTTGTACAAAATGGAGCTACAAAAAGGTGAAAATGGTATTTACAGGGGTTTTTAGTGATGAGAATTACTTTTAAATGGTGTAGTGGTTTTGAAAAAAATAAAAGGTTGCCTTAGTGCTAGATCTGCTTGTATGCTCGTACTTGCTTCTTCTCGTATGCGGCCAACAATAGCAGCCATCCAATTTTCAGAGTTTTGTGCTTCATCAAACAAAAGAGGCTCAGTCTCATCACAGAGACTAGAAACATCCATAGCATAGCAATCTGATGCAAAAGAGGCACTATGAGAGCTTAAACAAGTACGATATGATAGAGGTGCATCTAATTTGTTGTCACACAAAGTCTGCACCAGCCATTTTGGCATAGTTTTTGCCTCCTCAATATTAGTTCTCTCATCAACAAGTGCATCATGTAAATTTGCATTAGAAATGGAATGATCTGCATCATCACATGAAACTTGTAAAGGCTGAGAACTTGCCTCATTAGGACCAACACTAGACTGTCCACCTCGAAAAAGAGGTAGCAAAGTATCATACATGTCTTTGGAGCTAACAGATGTCTCCTTAGTACATGAAAGTAATGGTTGAATAGCATCTTCCACAAAAACAACATCACAGCTAACCAGAATGCATTTAGTTTGTGGATGGTACAGACGATAGCCTTTACTTTCAGAACTATACCCATTAAAACTACATTTCACTGCTTTATCATCCAATTTCCTGCATTGTTGTTCAGGCACTAATGTATATGCCAAACAAACAAAAACATACAGGTGAGCAACAAATGGCTTTCGACCATGCCAAGCCTCATATGGAGTGATAGACTGCAATGCTTTAGTGGGACACCTATTAAGTACATATGTCGCACACATGACAGCCTCAAGCTAGAGACTATGTGGTAAAGCTTGACTCTTGACCATATACCTCGCCATCTCCATGAGTGACCTATTCTTACGTTCTATAACTCCATTCTATTGAGGTGTATACGGCATTGTACACTGATGTTTTATTCCACGTTCAACCAGAAATGCATTAAAGTTAGAAGACATATACCCCCCTCTCGATCAGAACAAAGGGTGCTCATTTTACATGCTGATAGATTTTCAGCCAAAACCAAAAACTTTTTGAAGCACATAAACACTTCAAAATTTGCTTTCAATGGATATACCCATGCATGCCTAGAAAAATCATCAATGAAAGTCACAAAGTAAAGATAGTTTCCAAAAGAAGGTGTCTGCATAGGACCTCAGACATCACTATGTACAAGCTGCAATTTTTGAGTGGCTCGAAATGAACCATCTTTTGGTAAGGGTGAACACTGCATTTTGCCCAAAATACAGCCTTCACAAACATGTTTACCTAGTGCCTCAAGTTTGGGCAAAGAGGACACCATTTGAGATTTCTACATGCATAGCAAACTAGCAAAATTCAGATGACCAAAGCATTGCATGCCAAAGCTTTGCATCTGATATAGCGTGAGAATCATGTACTGCACATGCTGAATCATTCATAAAATTTTCATAGTCTATGAGCTTATACAACCCACGACATGAAATGTGAGAAGAAATAATCATGTCACCATTTGACAGATCATGAATTGTGCATCTATCATCAACAAGTTTCACAACCAAGCCAATCTTGGCTAAAACTGAAACTGGTAATTGTGTTCTCGATCCCTGGCACAAATAGGGCATCCGACAATGTGAAATAATTACCATTAGCAGTAATCAGAATGATCTTACCCACTCCCATGATAGGATAAGAGGAGTTGTTGGCACATGTGATAGTATCCCCTGTAGGGGCAGGCTCGAGTGAAGTGAAGAAACTGTGTTGCAAGGTAATATGTTTGGTTTCCCCACTATCAAAATACCAAACATCTGAGTCTAGTGCAAACATACATTGTTCAGGAGAGGATGGAAGAAAACTACAAACAATAGTAAACACCCATTCTTCATTCTGCATTAGATTAATAGAATCTGTTTTCGGTGTAGAGGCCTCTGCAACAACCATTCCAGGCTCTTTTTTCTTTGCCTCTTTTATAGCCATTTTTGGACAGTTCTTTATGACATGCTCATTTGCTTTACGATACTTGCAAAACAATTTCTACTTTTCTGTTTTCTTCTCTTCTCTGTCTTTCTTCTTTGATTGTGTAGAATTAGCAAATTTCTACTTACTAGTAGAAGAGCTCCATTTACCTTTGCCCTTCTGACTAGCCAAGAAATTTTGATCTGCAACACGCATAATGGATCTGTTCTACTTAGATTGATCTTCCTGCAACAGAACAGAAACTAACTCCTCAAATGTTAAGGAATTTGGATTGCCTTTCATCATCAAACAAAGAGTAGAAGCAAAACTCTAGTATGAATCGGGAAGACCATTCAGAACGGTCCGCACAAGTGAACTGTCGGGCAAGACTTCATCAACAAGAATTAATTGTTCCTTCAAATATTTGATCTTTTTTAGAAAATTGTCCATAGAATCACCTTCATTCATATGCTCACTCTCCAAATGTTTTCAGATGTAAGCAACACAAGCCTCATTCCTAGCCTAGTACAATGTGGTAAGTGTATCCCAAGCATACATAGCTATTCTGCAAGAGTGAATGTGAGGAATAATGGCATGTTTGACAAACAAGGCTATCAATGCATGTGCCTGATCATGTTTGCCATCCTAATAAATTTGCTCTACATTAGGTGTAGCAAAAACTATAGCACGAATAGAAACATGAAGAATATCGTCATCTTCAACGCCGCCTCCATCAACTTAAGTACCTGTATTTGTAGGTGTAATCGGATGTTTTTCAACACCCTCCACAATATTCCACAATCCTTTTGCGACCAATACATGATGCATCATATAAGCCCATAATGGGTAATTCATACCATCCAACTTATCTTCAACAGCAAACATGCGGAATACATCACTTCTTTCAGCCATGGCCACTAACTACAACACCTTGATGCAAAAAACTGATTGTATCTCAAAAACTTGAACACAACTACCCTCTCGAGTTTTGCTAAACATGTACCAGACTTTGAGACACTTATACCAACGAACAAAAGCATGTATATATCTTTGACACAAAAAGACAAAATAGCTTGCACAAGAATTGCAATAGTGCGCTCTGAGGCCAAAACAAGCAATTCTGAGATTGTGACCGGAGGGGTGACGATGCCCCAGATGAACCTGCAACCTAGTCTGATACCAATTGTTGGAGTTCAAGGTCTATGGAAGCACGCGAAAGGCGGAAGGAAGAGGAAGAAGCTTGGAGTACAGCACACAATACTGAATGTATTACCACTAGAACGTAGGATTCTCAACGAGCTTTCCAACGAGACCAAAATCTCATCAATCGGAGTTCGTATGGTCAAGTTATGACCATTCAGGCACTAAAGGGTCAAAACAGGCTCTCAGGGTTCAGGAGATCCCTCTCTGGTTTCTAGGTCTTTTGCCCATTTCCAAGGTTCTAAAGTTATACCAAGGTGCCTAAAATTAAGCTCAACTACCCTTCAATTCACTCAAAATTAACCCTAACTTTTCATGCGTTAAAGGCCATGTATCGCGATAGGTCGGGTCGAGGTGTCGCGATAGGTCGAGGTGTCGCGATAGGTGGGAAGTATCGCGATAGCTCGTGAGGTGTCGCGATAGCTCGTGAGGTGTCGCGATAGGTCGGGTCGAGGTGTCGCGATAGGTCGAGGTGTCGCGATAGGTGGGAAGTGTCGCGATAGCTCGTGAGGTGTCGCGATAGGTCGAAGTGTCGCGATAGGTCGAAGTGTCGCGATAGGTCGTGAGGTGTCGCGATAGGTCGTGAGGTGTCGCGATAGGTCGTGAGGTGTCGCGATAGGTCGTGAGGTGTCGCGATAGCTCGGGATATGGTGAATTTTTTTGTTCTATCTAGTGATCCTGGGAGCTCTAGGCCTGCGCAGTGTTGTGGTGCACTCAGAATCGTGATTGGGTGAAATTTTCGGAGTGTCGCGATAGCTCGAGCTCAACGCCTCGGGGACTGTGTAGACAAATTCTGTACCTGCTGAGCTTGCTGGAGATGATGATGGAGCTGCCACCTGCAAGAAACATGCAAAAAACACACAAAGACAAGCACACACACTCGCTCTCTCTCAAACTCGCACACAACAAATGAGGGGAATGACAAGGAAGAGGGAATATGTAGTGGAGAAGGAGGTGGAGGTGGAGATGGAGAAGGAGGTGAAGATGGAGATGGAGATGGAGAAAAATCAGAAATTTACCAACTACTTACCATTCCAACGCGTCCTCTCTACGTCTTACCATCACACACTCGTCCTCAAAGCTCGATCCCCGGCAACGGCGCCAAAATTTGGTGTAGCTCAGTGATGAGTAGCACCTCCTTTAATGTCAATCCGGGAAAACGTGAGGATGGTATGAAGACCACGAGCACGTGGAAGCACAAGTGCGTGAGTGAGAAGCACACAAGCATGCACACACATACACGCACACGTGCACACACGGCAAGAACAAAGAGAGTAAGACAATGGAATCACTTCTATTGCAACCAAGTTCTCATACAAGCTCAAACTACAAGAAGCTAACCCCAAAAATGAGCTCTCTAGCTCTATTTATAGTTTTTGACTAGCTTTGGCCTTGTCCAGACCTAGTGTCCGGCCTAGTTAAAAATTAGGTTCCAGGGCTTATTTGAAGGCTCAAACGAGATCTAAAAATTATGAAAATTGGCAGGCAACTACTTCTAAGGCTCCTCAAGCTCGAGGACTCCTCGGCTTGTACAAAATGGAGCTACAAAAAGGTGAAAATGGTATTTACAGGGGTTTTTAGTGATGAGAATTACTTTTAAATGGTGTAGTGGTTTTGAAAAAAATAAAAGGTTGCCTTAGTGCTAGATCTGCTTGTATGCTCGTACTTGCTTCTTCTCGTATGCGGCCAACAATAGCAGCCATCCAATTTTCAGAGTTTTGTGCTTCATCAAACAAAAGAGGCTCAGTCTCATCACAGAGACTAGAAACATCCATAGCATAGCAATCTGATGCAAAAGAGGCACTATGAGAGCTTAAACAAGTACGATATGATAGAGGTGCATCTAATTTGTTGTCACACAAAGTCTGCACCAGCCATTTTGGCATAGTTTTTGCCTCCTCAATATTAGTTCTCTCATCAACAAGTGCATCATGTAAATTTGCATTAGAAATGGAATGATCTACATCATCACATGAAACTTGTAAAGGCTGAGAACTTGCCTCATTAGGACCAACACTAGACTGTCCACCTCGAAAAAGAGGTAGCAAAGTATCATACATGTCTTTGGAGCTAACAGATGTCTCCTTAGTACATGAAAGTAATGGTTGAATAGCATCTTCCACAAAAACAACATCACAGCTAACCAGAATGCATTTAGTTTGTGGATGGTACAGACGATAGCCTTTACTTTCAGAACTATACCCATTAAAACTACATTTCACTGCTTTATCATCCAATTTCCTGCATTGTTGTTCAGGCACTAATGTATATGCCAAACAAACAAAAACATACAGGTGAGCAACAAATGGCTTTCGACCATGCCAAGCCTCATATGGAGTGATAGACTGCAATGCTTTAGTGGGACACCTATTAAGTACATATGTCGCACACATGACAGCCTCAAGCTAGAGACTATGTGGTAAAGCTTGACTCTTGACCATGTTGGGGCTTCACTCACTAATTAGGCATTGATATATGAAGACATATAGAGACATATGATGGAGGAAAGAAGAAGTGAAGGAAAGACCTACAGAAAATCAAGCCTAAGTGAAGGGACAATTTCACTATTGTAAATTAGTGCAAAATTAGAGTCTAGATTTGTAATTGATCTTTAGAACTTACGAGTTCAAGTTTAGATGTATGTAAACCATAGGTATATAAGTTAATTTGAGTCAGAAACATGTATGAGAGAACTCAATTTTGTAGTTTGAGGGAGTAGAGAAAAGTCGTGTAATTTCTGAGAGAGATGGTGAGAGAAAACTTCTGAGTCTGATAGAGTTTTCCATGGCTGTGAGCAAAATTAGGCCAAGCCATTTTGTACACACCTTCTCTGATAATCAACACATGTTTGTGTAGAAGCATTGTGTCTAATTCCTATTGTACATTGAGTCTCAAGTCATTTCATATGACTATGAAAGTTAGTTGACAGTTACGACTTTTCTGGCGCACATTTGACTGATCTTCTTAAGGTCAGATCTCGAAGCATGGTGTAAAGTTTTTGGTAAGTGATAGCTCGTTGGAAAGCTATAATCCTCAACTACATTTGGTCAAAAGATCTTTGAGAAACGGGACGCGTACTCAGAGAAATCAGTTTAAGAGTGAAGGTATGTCAAATCGATGAAGTACATTTTCAGTTTTCAGACATAGTGTAAAGGTTGATACAAAATCAGAAGATTGTGAAGTTATTGCTTGAAAGTTTTGTTTGTTATGTGTTGCTTAACACTAGCAAGAACTTCTCTTAGCAAGTAATCAAAAGATTTGGCAAAGATTGAGCTAATACAGGTCAGATTGAAGGATTGAAGAAAAGGCGCAGATTTCTGTGAAGTGAAGTTTTGATTTTCACTAAGTTCAGAGATGAAGATTCATAATGTGAGTGTTGCTAAGCTAATGGTGGTTATGGAGGTCTTCTAATACCACATTAGTTTAGTTCTTGTGGTGTTTTACACACCAACAAGTGGTATCAGAGCAGATAAGGTCCTCGAGAATAAAAGGAGTGCAGGTACAAGAAGATTTGAAGAGTTCTTTATCAAAGAAGGAGGAAGCTGAGGTGTTCAACAACCAAAAGTCATCAGAAGAGTATTTCGAAGTTGCTCCCAAGAGTAAAGGTCTACAAAAGGTATCATTCTTTAACCTTACACTTACAGGTTGAAGCAGAAGCAAGGATACCATGGCAGATCATGTGTCCATTGACAAATTGGACAGAGATAACTATCCTGCTTGGGTAATGAGGATGGAGGCCTTACTTATGAGTAAGGACTTAATGGTATATGTGACAGGTGAAGAGGAGAAGCCTAAATTTGAAGATGAAAGTCATCCAAGGAAGGAAGAGCTAGAAGCTTTGAAGCTATGGCAGAAGAGAGATGCAAGTGCAAGAGCTTATATATACAATACTATTACAGATCACTTGTTGCCACATATCAGAGGTTTAGAAACAGCTGAAGATATTTGGAATGCTTTGGAAGACCACTTCCAAAACACCACTAAAGCTAGAAAAGCTAGCTTATGGTCAGAGTTCACCACATTCAAGAAGAAGCAAAATCAGAACATTAGTGATTATGTCACTAAGATGAAAGACTTGGCAGATAGCCTTGGATCTATTGATGAGGATATTGAAGATCATAGGTTGATAGCTCAATTACTTGCAGGATTAAGAGGTGATGAAAGGTGGAAGCCTTTTGTACTTTCAACAGAACTTTCATTAAATCATTATGTGCCAGAATTAAATCAATTGCTTGGATTGATGCTCACATTTGAGCAAGACTTAAAGTCAGATGGAGACAAAGGTCAAAGTTCTGCAATGTATGTGAAGAACAAAAAGAAAGGAGATAAAGGCAAAGCAAAGGATGAAGAAGAGTCAACAACTCAAGCAAATTATACAAGAGGAAGAGGTTTTGGCAGAGGTAAAGGTCGAGGTAATGGAAGAGGTAGAGGTAATCAGAACAATAACAAGAAGACATGTTGGATTTGTGGATTGAGCAATCATCTAGCATATGATTGTTGGCACAATCAACAAGGAGCAAATCAAAATCAGAACAACAATGGCAGAGGTAGAGGTGGAAGGTTTCAGAATCAATTTCAAAGAGGAAGACATAATTCAAGAGGAAGTTTTGGTAGAGGTGGTGGAAGAAATTGGAATCAGAACCAATCATACAACACTACATATTACAATTATGCAAATGATACACAGAATGACAACCATACAACATTGATGATGAATTCAATTAGTTCATCAGAGAAGGAGGATCTCAAGGTATTCTATATTGACTCTGGTTGTTCAAATCATTTATCAGGTAATATAGAATTATTGTCAGAATTGGAAGAAGGAAATTCAAGTCATACAGTACAAACAGGTGACAATACAAAACACAATGTGCATTCAATTGGAAAGGTAAAGTGCAGGAGTGGAGCTGATTTATTAACAAATGTTTTGTATGTTCCAACAATACCAAAGAATCTGATTAGTGTTGGACAAATAGTGGAAAAAGGTTTTCAAGTCAGATTTACAAATGAAGGGGTATTTGTTGAAGATCCAGAGGATGCATACAAACCCATTGTTTGTGGTAAGAAGGAAGGTAGACTTTTTACTCTCAAAGTGCAAGGAAATGTTGGTCAAGCCCTAATTACACATGGTGATGAAGTAATTACAGAGTTAGATCTTTGGCATAAAAGATTGGGACATTTCAATGAAAGAGGAATCAAAATTATGGTGGAGAATCAATCTGTATTGGGACTACCAAATGTAAAGAATCAACATATGATATACAAGTGTGAAGCTTGTCAGATGGGAAAAGCTCATAGACAACCATTTCAGAAGAAAGGTTTCAAGCATGATGGTTTGCTTGAACTCATACATACAGATGTATGGGGACCAACAAAAGAAGGTTCAATAAATGGATCTAGGTATTATGTTTTGTTTATTGATGATGCTACAAGGTGGATAACCCTTTATGTTCTAAAGGAAAGATCAGAAGTCTTTGGAGCCTTCAAACATTTTCATGCTTATGCAGAAAGAGTTACAGGTCACAAACTCAAGAGGCTAAGGTCTGATGGAGGGGGAGAATACTTCTCCCAAGAATTTAATGACTATCTTTGGAATGCAGGTATCAAGAGAGAGATAACTTGCAGGTATACACCTCAACATAATGGGGTGGCAGAAAGGAGGAATAGAACATTGGTTGAATTTGCAAGAGCAATGTTAAAAGAAAAGAATTGTCCTAATTATCTTTGGGCTGAGGCTGTAAATACAGCCACATACCTTGTGAATAGGTTACCATGTGGAGCTTTGAATGGTATGACCCCTTATGAAGCTTGGTGGGGTAAGAAACCAACACTTGACCATTGTAAAGTGTTTGGGTCAATTGCCTATGCTTATGTACCATCACAACTCAGACATAAGCTTGAACCAAAGGCAGAAAGATATGTGTTTATTGGGTATGATGAAAAACAAATGGGTTATAGACTATGGAGTCCTTTAACTAAACATTTTATTGTTTCCAGAGATGTGACTTTTGATGAACAGAAGAGTTGGTATGCAGATAAAGAATGTGATCTTGAAACATTTGAAGAAGAGATAAGAAGGAGTGCAAGAGGTAAATCACATATGCAAATAGATGGAGATGAAGAACATATGCAAGCAAGCACATCAAGAGTTGATTCATATAGAAGGAATGAAGATGGACCAATATTTGATGAAGAAGTACATCCAGATAGACATGAAGAGTGTGAACCAAGAAGGTCAACCAGAATAAGGAATCAACCTACAAGGTATTCATATGACACTTCTTACTTGACTCAGAAAAATTATGCTTACATGGTTAAGGAAGATGAAGAACCTCAAAGCTATGATGAAGCAAAGGGTAAGAGACAATGGGAAGTAGCAATGAAGGAAGAATTTGATGCTCTTGAAGAGAACAAAACTTGGGAACTTGTCCCAAAACCTAATGGTAAGAAAGTGATTGGAAACAAATGGGTTTACAAAGTTAAGAAGCATGCAGATGGAACTATAGCCAGATACAAAGCTAGATTGGTGGTTAAAGGCTATGCTCAAACATTTGGCATAGATTATGATGAGACATTCAGTCCTGTGGCAAAGATGTCAACCATAAGAACAATCATTGCCATTGCAGCATCAAAAGGATGGACATTGAGTCAATTGGACATTAAGAATGCATTTTTGAATGGATATATATCAGATGAGGTTTACATGGAACAACCTCAAGGATTTGTAGATCATAAGTTTCCAAATTATGTTTGCAGGTTGAGAAGAGCCCTTTATGGTTTGAAGCAAGCTCCAAGAGCTTGGAATTATAGACTTGTAAAGTATCTTAATGACCTTGGATATCAAAGTTCAAAGGCAGATGCAAGCTTACTTATCAAAAGAACAGATGAAGGTATGATCTACATTTGTATATATGTAGATGACATTATAATTACAGGTACCTCAAATGAAGGAATCAAGGAGGTGAAGAAGTTACTTGAAAGAGAATTCAAGATAAGTGATCTAGGAAAATTGTCATATTTTCTTGGAATGGAAATCACTTATGCAGAGCATGGCATTTATGTATCACAAGAAAGGTATCTTTTGAATCTTCTAAAGAAATTTAACATGGAGAATTGCAGAGAGGCATCTACACCATTAGAAGTCAATCACAAACTCAGTAGATATGTTGGTGCAGAGTTCAAAGACATGAGGAAGTATCAATCTTTAGTTGGAAGTTTGATTTATGCAACTCTAACAAGGCCTGATCTTAGTTATGCAGTTGGTGTTCTTTCCCAATTCATACATTGTCCAAAGGATCCACATTGGATTGCAGGTCAAAGAGTTCTTAGATATATCAAAGGAACTTTGAAAGAAGGATTGTATTATCCTTTTACATCAGATATAAGATTGAGAGCCTATAGTGATTCAGATTGGGCAGGAAGTCAAGATGACAGAAGGTCTACTCATGGCTACATGATATACATTGGAGATAAGCTTGTGAGTTGGTGTTCAAAGAAACAACACACAGTGGCCTTATCATCAACAGAAGCTGAATACAAAGGACTTGTGGAAGCAGCAAAGGAAATCATATGGATGCAGACATTATTCAAAAGCTTGGGAATTGATCAAGGTATACCCATCATTCATGGAGATAACATGAGTTCATTATATCTTGCAGCAAATCCTGTGTTTCATGCAAGGACAAAGCACATAGAGATACAATATCATTTTCTTAGAGAAAAGGTAATGGAGAAAGAGATTGAAGTGGTGTATACTTCCACAAAAGATCAGATTGCAGATATTATGACAAAAAGCTTGGATGGAGTAAAGACAAGTAAGTTCAAGGAGATGGCAGGAATAAAAGAGAAGGAGATTATGTGAAGAAGTCAAATTATGCTAATTAGTGATTGAGGGGGAGCTGTTGGGGCTTCACTCACTAATTAGGCATTGATATATGAAGACATATAGAGACATATGATGGAGGAAAGAAGAAGTGAAGGAAAGACCTACAGAAAATCAAGCCTAAGTGAAGGGACAATTTCACTATTGTAAATTAGTGCAAAATTAGAGTCTAGATTTGTAATTGATCTTTAGAACTTACGAGTTCAAGTTTAGATGTATGTAAACCATAGGTATATAAGTTAATTTGAGTCAGAAACATGTATGAGAGAACTCAATTTTGTAGTTTGAGGGAGTAGAGAAAAGTCGTGTAATTTCTGAGAGAGATGGTGAGAGAAAACTTCTGAGTCTGATAGAGTTTTCCATGGCTGTGAGCAAAATTAGGCCAAGCCATTTTGTACACACCTTCTCTGATAATCAACACATGTTTGTGTAGAAGCATTGTGTCTAATTCCTATTGTACATTGAGTCTCAAGTCATTTCATATGACTATGAAAGTTAGTTGACAGTTACGACTTTTCTGGCGCACATTTGACTGATCTTCTTAAGGTCAGATCTCGAAGCATGGTGTAAAGTTTTTGGTAAGTGATAGCTCGTTGGAAAGCTATAATCCTCAACTACATTTGGTCAAAAGATCTTTGAGAAACGGGACGCGTACTCAGAGAAATCAGTTTAAGAGTGAAGGTATGTCAAATCGATGAAGTACATTTTCAGTTTTCAGACATAGTGTAAAGGTTGATACAAAATCAGAAGATTGTGAAGTTATTGCTTGAAAGTTTTGTTTCTTATGTGTTGCTTAACACTAGCAAGAACTTCTCTTAGCAAGTAATCAAAAGATTTGGCAAAGATTGAGCTAATACAGGTCAGATTGAAGGATTGAAGAAAAGGCGCAGATTTCTGTGAAGTGAAGTTTTGATTTTCACTAAGTTCAGAGATGAAGATTCATAATGTGAGTGTTGCTAAGCTAATGGTGGTTATGGAGGTCTTCTAATACCACATTAGTTTAGTTCTTGTGGTGTTTTACACACCAACAGACCATATACCTCGCCATCTCCATGAGTGACCTATTCTTACGTTCTATAACTCCATTCTATTGAGGTGTATACGGCATTGTACACTGATGTTTTATTCCACGTTCAACCAGAAATGCATTAAAGTTAGAAGACATATACCCCCCTCTCGATCAGAACAAAGGGTGCTCATTTTACATGCTGATAGATTTTCAGCCAAAACCAAAAACTTTTTGAAGCACATAAACACTTCAAAATTTGCTTTCAATGGATATACCCATGCATGCCTAGAAAAATCATCAATGAAAGTCACAAAGTAAAGATAGTTTCCAAAAGAAGGTGTCTGCATAGGACCTCAGACATCACTATGTACAAGCTGCAATTTTTGAGTGGCTCGAAATGAACCATCTTTTGGTAAGGGTGAACACTGCATTTTGCCCAAAATACAGCCTTCACAAACATGTTTACCTAGTGCCTCAAGTTTGGGCAAAGAGGACACCATTTGAGATTTCTACATGCATAGCAAACTAGCAAAATTCAGATGACCAAAGCATTGCATGCCAAAGCTTTGCATCTGATATAGCGTGAGAATCATGTACTGCACATGCTGAATCATTCATAAAATTTTCATAGTCTATGAGCTTATACAACCCACGACATGAAATGTGAGAAGAAATAATCATGTCACCATTTGACAGATCATGAATTGTGCATCTATCATCAACAAGTTTCACAACCAAGCCAATCTTGGCTAAAACTGAAACTGGTAATTGTGTTCTTGATCCCTGGCACAAATAGGGCATCCGACAATGTGAAATAATTACCATTAGCAGTAATCAGAATGATCTTACCCACTCCCATGATAGGATAAGAGGAGTTGTTGGCACATGTGATAGTATCCCCTGTAGGGGCAAGCTCGAGTGAAGTGAAGAAACTGTGTTGCAAGGTAATATGTTTGGTTTCCCCACTATCAAAATACCAAACATCTGAGTCTAGTGCAAACATACATTGTTCAGGAGAGGATGGAAGAAAACTACAAACAATAGTAAACACCCATTCTTCATTCTGCATTAGATTAATAGAATCTGTTTTCGGTGTAGAGGCCTCTGCAACAACCATTCCAGGCTCTTTTTTCTTTGCCTCTTTTATAGCCATTTTTGGACAGTTCTTTATGACATGCTCATTTGCTTTACGATACTTGCAAAACAATTTCTACTTTTCTGTTTTCTTCTCTTCTCTGTCTTTCTTCTTTGATTGTGTAGAATTAGCAAATTTCTACTTACTAGTAGAAGAGCTCCATTTACCTTTGCCCTTCTGACTAGCCAAGAAATTTTGATCTGCAACACGCATAATGGATCTGTTCTACTTAGATTGATCTTCCTGCAACAGAACAGAAACTAACTCCTCAAATGTTAAGGAATTTGGATTGCCTTTCATCATCAAACAAAGAGTAGAAGCAAAACTCTAGTATGAATCGGGAAGACCATTCAGAACGGTCCGCACAAGTGAACTGTCGGGCAAGACTTCATCAACAAAAATTAATTGTTCCTTCAAATATTTGATCTTTTTTAGAAAATTGTCCATAGAATCACCTTCATTCATATGCTCACTCTCCAAATGTTTTCAGATGTAAGCAACACAAGCCTCATTCCTAGCCTAGTACAATGTGGTAAGTGTATCCCAAGCATACATAGCTATTCTGCAAGAGTGAATGTGAGGAATAATGGCATGTTTGACAAACAAGGCTATCAATGCATGTGCCTGATCATGTTTGCCATCCTAATAAATTTGCTCTACATTAGGTGTAGCAAAAACTATAGCACGAATAGAAACATGAAGAATATCGTCATCTTCAACGCCGCCTCCATCAACTTAAGTACCTGTATTTGTAGGTGTAATCGGATGTTTTTCAACACCCTCCACAATATTCCACAATCCTTTTGCGACCAATACATGATGCATCATATAAGCCCATAATGGGTAATTCATACCATCCAACTTATCTTCAACAGCAAACATGTGGAATACATCACTTCTTTCAGCCATGGCCACTAACTACAACACCTTGATGCAAAAAACTGATTGTATCTCAAAAACTTGAACACAACTACCCTCTCGAGTTTTGCTAAACATGTACCAGACTTTGAGACACTTATACCAACGAACAAAAGCATGTATATATCTTTGACACAAAAAGACAAAATAGCTTGCACAAGAATTGCAATAGTGCGCTCTGAGGCCAAAACAAGCAATTCTGAGATTGTGACCGGAGGGGTGACGATGCCCCAGATGAACCTGCAACCTAGTCTGATACCAATTGTTGGAGTTCAAGGTCTATGGAAGCACGCGAAAGGCGGAAGGAAGAGGAAGAAGCTTGGAGTACAGCACACAATACTGAATGTATTACCACTAGAACGTAGGATTCTCAACGAGCTTTCCAACGAGACCAAAATCTCATCAATCGGAGTTCGTATGGTCAAGTTATGACCATTCAGGCACTAAAGGGTCAAAACAGGCTCTCAGGGTTCAGGAGATCCCTCTCTGGTTTCTAGGTCTTTTGCCCATTTCCAAGGTTCTAAAGTTATACCAAGGTGCCTAAAATTAAGCTCAACTACCCTTCAATTCACTCAAAATTAACCCTAACTTTTCATGCGTTAAAGGCCATGTATCGCGATAGGTCAGGTCGAGGTGTCGCGATAGGTCGAGGTGTCGCGATAGGTGGGAAGTATCGCGATAGGTGGGAAGTATCGCGATAGCTCGTGAGGTGTCGCGATAGCTCGTGAGGTGTCGCGATAGGTCGGGTCGAGGTGTCGCGATAGGTCGAGGTGTCGCGATAGGTGGGAAGTGTCGCGATAGCTCGTGAGGTGTCGCGATAGGTCGAAGTGTCGCGATAGGTCGAAGTGTCGCGATAGGTCGAAGTGTCGCGATAGGTCGTGAGGTGTCGCGATAGGTCGTGAGGTGTCGCGATAGGTCGTGAGGTGTCGCGATAGGTCGTGAGGTGTCGTGATAGGTCGTGAGGTGTCGCGATAGGTCGTGAGGTGTCGCGATAGGTCGTGAGGTGTCGCGATAGCTCGGGATATGGTGAATTTTTCTGTTCTATCTAGTGATCTTGGGAGCTCTAGGCCTGCGCAGTGTCGTGGTGCACTCAGAATCGTGATTGGGTGAAATTTTCGGAGTGTCGCGATATATCGAGCTCAACGCCTCGGGGACTGTGCAGACAAATTCTGTACCTGCTGAGCTTGCTGGAGATGATGATGGAGCTGCCACCTGCAAGAAACATGCAAAAAACACACAAAGACAAGCACACACACTCGCTCTCTCTCAAACTCGCACACAACAAATGAGGGGAATGACAAGGAAGAGGGAATATGTAGTGGAGAAGGAGGTGGAGGTGGAGATGGAGAAGGAGGTGAAGATGGAGATGGAGATGGAGAAAAATCAGAAATTTACCAACTACTTACCATTCCAACGCGTCCTCTCTACGTCTTACCATCACACACTCGTCCTCAAAGCTCGATCCCCGGCAACGGCGCCAAAATTTGGTGTAGCTCAGTGATGAGTAGCACCTCCTTTAATGTCAATCCGGGAAAACGTGAGGATGGTATGAAGACCACGAGCACGTGGAAGCACAAGTGCGTGAGTGAGAAGCACACAAGCATGCACACACATACACGCACACGTGCACACACGGCAAGAACAAAGAGAGTAAGACAATGGAATCACTTCTATTGCAACCAAGTTCTCATACAAGCTCAAACTACAAGAAGCTAACCCCAAAAATGAGCTCTCTAGCTCTATTTATAGTTTTTGACTAGCTTTGGCCTTGTCCAGACCTAGTGTCCGGCCTAGTTAAAAATTAGGTTCCAGGGCTTATTTGAAGGCTCAAACGAGATCTAAAAATTATGAAAATTGGCAGGCAACTACTTCTAAGGCTCCTCAAGCTCGAGGACTCCTCGGCTTGTACAAAATGGAGCTACAAAAAGGTGAAAATGGTATTTACAGGGGTTTTTAGTGATGAGAATTACTTTTAAATAGTGTAGTTGTTTTGAAAAAAATAAAAGGTTGCCTTAGTGCTAGATCTGCTTGTATGCTCGTACTTGCTTCTTCTCGTATGCGGCCAACAATAGCAGCCATCCAATTTTCAGAGTTTTGTGCTTCATCAAACAAAAGAGGCTCAGTCTCATCACAGAGACTAGAAACATCCATAGCATAGCAATCTGATGCAAAAGAGGCACTATGAGAGCTTAAACAAGTACGATATGATAGAGGTGCATCTAATTTGTTGTCACACAAAGTCTGCACCAGCCATTTTGGCATAGTTTTTGCCTCCTCAATATTAGTTCTCTCATCAACAAGTGCATCATGTAAATTTGCATTAGAAATGGAATGATCTGCATCATCACATGAAACTTGTAAAGGCTGAGAACTTGCCTCATTAGGACCAACACTAGACTGTCCACCTCGAAAAAGAGGTAGCAAAGTATCATACATGTCTTTGGAGCTAACAGATGTCTCCTTAGTACATGAAAGTAATGGTTGAATAGCATCTTCCACAAAAACAACATCACAGCTAACCAGAATGCATTTAGTTTGTGGATGGTACAGACGATAGCCTTTACTTTCAGAACTATACCCATTAAAACTACATTTCACTGCTTTATCATCCAATTTCCTGCATTGTTGTTCAGGCACTAATGTATATGCCAAACAAACAAAAACATACAGGTGAGCAACAAATGGCTTTCGACCATGCCAAGCCTCATATGGAGTGATAGACTGCAATGCTTTAGTGGGACACCTATTAAGTACATATGTCGCACACATGACAGCCTCAAGCTAGAGACTATGTGGTAAAGCTTGACTCTTGACCATATACCTCGCCATCTCCATGAGTGACCTATTCTTCCGTTCTATAACTTCATTCTATTGAGGTGTATACGGCATTGTACACTGATGTTTTATTCCACGTTCAACCAGAAATGCATTAAAGTTAGAAGACATATACCCCCCTCTCGATCAGAACAAAGGGTGCTCATTTTACATGCTGATAGATTTTCAGCCAAAACCAAAAACTTTTTGAAGCACATAAACACTTCAAAATTTGCTTTCAATGGATATACCCATGCATGCCTAGAAAAATCATCAATGAAAGTCACAAAGTAAAGATAGTTTCCAAAAGAAGGTGTCTGCATAGGACCTCAGACATCACTATGTACAAGCTGCAATTTTTGAGTGGCTCGAAATGAACCATCTTTTGGTAAGGGTGAACACTGCATTTTGCCCAAAATACAGCCTTCACAAACATGTTTACCTAGTGCCTCAAGTTTGGGCAAAGAGGACACCATTTGAGATTTCTACATGCATAGCAAACTAGCAAAATTCAGATGACCAAAGCATTGCATGCCAAAGCTTTGCATCTGATATAGCGTGAGAATCATGTACTGCACATGCTGAATCATTCATAAAATTTTCATAGTCTATGAGCTTATACAACCCACGACATGAAATGTGAGAAGAAATAATCATGTCACCATTTGACAGATCATGAATTGTGCATCTATCATCAACAAGTTTCACAACCAAGCCAATCTTGGCTAAAACTGAAACTGGTAATTGTGTTCTCGATCCCTGGCACAAATAGGGCATCCGACAATGTGAAATAATTACCATTAGCAGTAATCAGAATGATCTTACCCACTCCCATGATAGGATAAGAGGAGTTGTTGGCACATGTGATAGTATCCCCTATAGGGGCAGGCTCGAGTGAAGTGAAGAAACTGTGTTGCAAGGTAATATGTTTGGTTTCCCCACTATCAAAATACCAAACATCTGAGTCTAGTGCAAACATACATTGTTCAGGAGAGGATGGAAGAAAACTACAAACAATAGTAAACACCCATTCTTCATTCTGCATTAGATTAATAGAATCTGTTTTCGGTGTAGAGGCCTCTGCAACAACCATTCCAGGCTCTTTTTTCTTTGCCTCTTTTATAGCCATTTTTGGACAGTTCTTTATGACATGCTCATTTGCTTTACGATACTTGCAAAACAATTTCTACTTTTCTGTTTTCTTCTCTTCTCTGTCTTTCTTCTTTGATTGTGTAGAATTAGCAAATTTCTACTTACTAGTAGAAGAGCTCCATTTACCTTTGCCCTTCTGACTAGCCAAGAAATTTTGATCTGCAACACGCATAATGGATCTGTTCTACTTAGATTGATCTTCCTGCAACAGAACAGAAACTAACTCCTCAAATGTTAAGGAATTTGGATTGCCTTTCATCATCAAACAAAGAGTAGAAGCAAAACTCTAGTATGAATCGGGAAGACCATTCAGAACGGTCCGCACAAGTGAACTGTCGGGCAAGACTTCATCAACAAAAATTAATTGTTCCTTCAAATATTTGATCTTTTTTAGAAAATTGTCCATAGAATCACCTTCATTCATATGCTCACTCTCCAAATGTTTTCAGATGTAAGCAACACAAGCCTCATTCCTAGCCTAGTACAATGTGGTAAGTGTATCCCAAGCATACATAGCTATTCTGCAAGAGTGAATGTGAGGAATAATGGCATGTTTGACAAACAAGGCTATCAATGCATGTGCCTGATCATGTTTGCCATCCTAATAAATTTGCTCTACATTGGGTGTAGCAAAAACTATAGCACGAATAGAAACATGAAGAATATCGTCATCTTCAACGCCGCCTCCATCAACTTAAGTACCTGTATTTGTAGGTGTAATCGGATGTTTTTCAACACCCTCCACAATATTCCACAATCCTTTTGCGACCAATACATGATGCATCATATAAGCCCATAATGGGTAATTCATACCATCCAACTTATCTTCAACAGCAAACATGCGGAATACATCACTTCTTTCAGCCATGGCCACTAACTACAACACCTTGATGCAAAAAACTGATTGTATCTCAAAAACTTGAACACAACTACCCTCTCGAGTTTTGCTAAACATGTACCAGACTTTGAGACACTTATACCAACGAACAAAAGCATGTATATATCTTTGACACAAAAAGACAAAATAGCTTGCACAAGAATTGCAATAGTGCGCTCTGAGGCCAAAACAAGCAATTCTGAGATTGTGACCGGAGGGGTGACGATGCCCCAGATGAACCTGCAACCTAGTCTGATACCAATTGTTGGAGTTCAAGGTCTATGGAAGCACGCGAAAGGCGGAAGGAAGAGGAAGAAGCTTGGAGTACAGCACACAATACTGAATGTATTACCACTAGAACGTAGGATTCTCAACGAGCTTTCCAACGAGACCAAAATCTCATCAATTGGAGTTCGTATGGTCAAGTTATGACCATTCAGGCACTAAAGGGTCAAAACAGGCTCTCAGGGTTCAGGAGATCCCTCTCTGGTTTCTAGGTCTTTTGCCCATTTCCAAGGGTCTAAAGTTATACCAAGGTGCCTAAAATTAAGCTCAACTACCCTTCAATTCACTCAAAATTAACCCTAACTTTTCATGCGTTAAAGGCCATGTATCGCGATAGGTCGGGTCGAGGTGTCGCGATAGGTCGAGGTGTCGCGATAGGTGGGAAGTATCGCGATAGCTCGTGAGGTGTCGCGATAGCTCGTGAGGTGTTGCGATAGGTCGGGTCGAGGTGTCGCGATAGGTCGAGGTGTCGCGATAGGTGGGAAGTGTCGCGATAGCTCGTGAGGTGTCGCGATAGGTCGAAGTGTCGCGATAGGTCGAAGTGTCGCGATAGGTCGAAGTGTCGCGATAGGTCGTGAGGTGTCGCGATAGGTCGTGAGGTGTCACGATAGGTCGTGAGGTGTCGCGATAGGTCGTGAGGTGTCGCGATAGGTCGTGAGGTGTCGCGATAGGTCGTGAGGTGTCGCGATAGCTCGGGATATGGTGAATTTTTCTGTTCTATCTAGTGATCCTGGGAGCTCTAGGCCTGCGCAGTGTCGTGGTGCACTCAGAATCGTGATTGGGTGAAATTTTTGGAGTGTCGCGATAGCTCGAGCTCAACGCCTCGGGGACTGTGCAGACAAATTCTGTACCTGCTGAGCTTGCTGGAGATGATGATGGAGCTGCCACCTGCAAGAAACATGCAAAAAACACACAAAGACAAGCACACACACTCGCTCTCTCTCAAACTCGCACACAACAAATGAGGGGAATGACAAGGAAGAGGGAATATGTAGTGGAGAAGGAGGTGGAGGTGGAGATGGAGAAGGAGGTGAAGATGGAGATGGAGATGGAGAAAAATCAGAAATTTACCAACTACTTACCATTCCAACGCGTCCTCTCTACGTCTTACCATCACACACTCGTCCTCAAAGCTCGATCCCCGGCAACGGCGCCAAAATTTGGTGTAGCTCAGTGATGAGTAGCACCTCCTTTAATGTCAATCCGGGAAAACGTGAGGATGGTATGAAGACCACGAGCACGTGGAAGCACAAGTGCGTGAGTGAGAAGCACACAAGCATGCACACACATACACGCACACGCGCACACACGGCAAGAACAAAGAGAGTAAGACAATGGAATCACTTCTATTGCAACCAAGTTCTCATACAAGCTCAAACTACAAGAAGCTAACCCCAAAAATGAGCTCTCTAGCTCTATTTATAGTTTTTGACTAGCTTTGGCCTTGTCCAGACCTAGTGTCCGGCCTAGTTAAAAATTAGGTTCCAGGGCTTATTTGAAGGCTCAAACGAGATCTAAAAATTATGAAAATTGGCAGGCAACTACTTCTAAGGCTCCTCAAGCTCGAGGACTACTCGGCTTGTACAAAATGGAGCTACAAAAAGGTGAAAATGGTATTTACAGGGGTTTTTAGTGATGAGAATTACTTTTAAATGGTGTAGTGGTTTTGAAAAAAATAAAAGGTTGCCTTAGTGCTAGATCTGCTTGTATGCTCGTACTTGCTTCTTCTCGTATGCGGCCAACAATAGCAGCCATCCAATTTTCAGAGTTTTATGCTTCATCAAACAAAAGAGGCTCAGTCTCATCACAGAGACTAGAAACATCCATAGCATAGCAATCTGATGCAAAAGAGGCACTATGAGAGCTTAAACAAGTACAATATGATAGAGGTGCATCTAATTTGTTGTCACACAAAGTCTGCACCAGCCATTTTGGCATAGTTTTTGCCTCCTCAATATTAGTTCTCTCATCAACAAGTGCATCATGTAAATTTGCATTAGAAATGGAATGATCTGCATCATCACATGAAACTTGTAAAGGCTGAGAACTTGCCTCATTAGGACCAACACTAGACTGTCCACCTCGAAAAAGAGGTAGCAAAGTATCATACATGTCTTTGGAGCTAACAGATGTCTCCTTAGTACATGAAAGTAATGGTTGAATAGCATCTTCCACAAAAACAACATCACAGCTAACCAGAATGCATTTAGTTTGTGGATGGTACAGACGATAGCCTTTACTTTCAGAACTATACCCATTAAAACTACATTTCACTGCTTTATCATCCAATTTCCTGCATTGTTGTTCAGGCACTAATGTATATGCCAAACAAACAAAAACATACAGGTGAGCAACAAATGGCTTTCGACCATGCCAAGCCTCATATGGAGTGATAGACTGCAATGCTTTAGTGGGACACCTATTAAGTACATATGTCGCACACATGACAGCCTCAAGCTAGAGACTATGTGGTAAAGCTTGACTCTTGACCATATACCTCGCCATCTCCATGAGTGACCTATTCTTCCGTTCTATAACTCCATTCTATTGAGGTGTATACGGCATTGTACACTGATGTTTTATTCCACGTTCAACCAGAAATGCATTAAAGTTAGAAGACATATACCCCCCTCTCGATCAGAACAAAGGGTGCTCATTTTACATGCTGATAGATTTTCAGCCAAAACCAAAAACTTTTTGAAGCACATAAACACTTCAAAATTTGCTTTCAATGGATATACCCATGCATGCCTAGAAAAATCATCAATGAAAGTCACAAAGTAAAGATAGTTTCCAAAAGAAGGTGTCTGCATAGGACCTCAGACATCACTATGTACAAGCTGCAATTTTTGAGTGGCTCGAAATGAACCATCTTTTGGTAAGGGTGAACACTGCATTTTGCCCAAAATACAGCCTTCACAAACATGTTTACCTAGTGCCTCAAGTTTGGGCAAAGAGGACACCATTTGAGATTTCTACATGCATAGCAAACTAGCAAAATTCAGATGACCAAAGCATTGCATGCCAAAGCTTTGCATCTGATATAGCGTGAGAATCATGTACTGCACATGCTGAATCATTCATAAAATTTTCATAGTCTATGAGCTTATACAACCCACGACATGAAATGTGAGAAGAAATAATCATGTCACCATTTGACAGATCATGAATTGTGCATCTATCATCAACAAGTTTCACAACCAAGCCAATCTTGGCTAAAACTGAAACTGGTAATTGTGTTCTTGATCCCTGGCACAAATAGGGCATCCGACAATGTGAAATAATTACCATTAGCAGTAATCAGAATGATCTTACCCACTCCCATGATAGGATAAGAGGAGTTGTTGGCACATGTGATAGTATCCCCTATAGGGGCAGGCTCGAGTGAAGTGAAGAAACTGTGTTGCAAGGTAATATGTTTGGTTTCCCCACTATCAAAATACCAAACATCTGAGTCTAGTGCAAACATACATTGTTCAGGAGAGGATGGAAGAAAACTACAAACAATAGTAAACACCCATTCTTCATTCTGCATTAGATTAATAGAATCTGTTTTCGGTGTAGAGGCCTCTGCAACAACCATTCCAGGCTCTTTTTTCTTTGCCTCTTTTATAGCCATTTTTGGACAGTTCTTTATGACATGCTCATTTGCTTTACGATACTTGCAAAACAATTTCTACTTTTCTGTTTTCTTCTCTTCTCTGTCTTTCTTCTTTGATTGTGTAGAATTAGCAAATTTCTACTTACTAGTAGAAGAGCTCCATTTACCTTTGCCCTTCTGACTAGCCAAGAAATTTTGATCTGCAACACGCATAATGGATCTGTTCTACTTAGATTGATCTTCCTGCAACAGAACAGAAACTAACTCCTCAAATGTTAAGGAATTTGGATTGCCTTTCATCATCAAACAAAGAGTAGAAGCAAAACTCTAGTCTGAATCGGGAAGACCATTCAGAACGGTCCGCACAAGTGAACTGTCGGGCAAGACTTCATCAACAAAAATTAATTGTTCCTTCAAATATTTGATCTTTTTTAGAAAATTGTCCATAGAATCACCTTCATTCATATGCTCACTCTCCAAATGTTTTCAGATGTAAGCAACACAAGCCTCATTCCTAGCCTAGTACAATGTGGTAAGTGTATCCCAAGCATACATAGCTATTCTGCAAGAGTGAATGTGAGGAATAATGGCATGTTTGACAAACAAGGCTATCAATGCATGTGCCTGATCATGTTTGCCATCCTAATAAATTTGCTCTACATTAGGTGTAGCAAAAACTATAGCACGAATAGAAACATGAAGAATATCGTCATCTTCAACGCCGCCTCCATCAACTTAAGTACCTGTATTTGTAGGTGTAATCGGATGTTTTTCAACACCCTCCACAATATTCCACAATCCTTTTGCGACCAATACATGATGCATCATATAAGCCCATAATGGGTAATTCATACCATCCAACTTATCTTCAACAGCAAACATGCGGAATACATCACTTCTTTCAGCCATGGCCACTAACTACAACACCTTGATGCAAAAAACTGATTGTATCTCAAAAACTTGAACACAACTACCCTCTCGAGTTTTGCTAAACATGTACCAGACTTTGAGACACTTATACCAACGAACAAAAGCATGTATATATCTTTGACACAAAAAGACAAAATAGCTTGCACAAGAATTGCAATAGTGCGCTCTGAGGCCAAAACAAGCAATTCTGAGATTGTGACCAGAGGGGTGACGATGCCCCAGATGAACCTGCAACCTAGTCTGATACCAATTGTTGGAGTTCAAGGTCTATGGAAGCACGCGAAAGGCGGAAGGAAGAGGAAGAAGCTTGGAGTACAGCACACAATACTGAATGTATTACCACTAGAACGTAGGATTCTCAACGAGCTTTCCAACGAGACCAAAATCTCATCAATCGGAGTTCGTATGGTCAAGTTATGACCATTCAGGCACTAAAGGGTCAAAACAGGCTCTCAGGGTTCAGGAGATCCCTCTCTGGTTTCTAGGTCTTTTGCCCATTTCCAAGGTTCTAAAGTTATACCAAGGTGCCTAAAATTAAGCTCAACTACCCTTCAATTCACTCAAAATTAACCCTAACTTTTCATGCGTTAAAGGCCATGTATCGCGATAGGTCGGGTCGAGGTGTCGCGATAGGTCGAGGTGTCGCGATAGGTGGGAAGTATCGCGATAGCTCGTGAGGTGTCGCGATAGGTCGGGTCGAGGTGTCGCGATAGGTCGAGGTGTCGCGATAGGTGGGAAGTGTCGCGATAGCTCGTGAGGTGTCGTGATAGGTCGAAGTGTCGCGATAGGTCGAAGTGTCGCGATAGGTCGAAGTGTCGCGATAGGTCGAAGTGTCGCGATAGGTCGTGAGGTGTCGCGATAGGTCGTGAGGTGTCGCGATAGGTCGTGAGGTGTCGCGATAGGTCGTGAGGTGTCGCGATAGGTCGTGAGGTGTCGCGATAGGTCGTGAGGTGTCGCGATAGGTCGTGAGGTGTCGCGATAGCTCGGGATATGGTGAATTTTTCTGTTCTATCTAGTGATCCTGGGAGCTCTAGGCCTACGCAGTGTCGTGGTGCACTCAGAGTCGTGATTGGGTGAAATTTTCGGAGTGTCGCGATAGCTCGAGCTCAACGCCTCGGGGACTGTGCAGACAAATTCTGTACCTGCTGAGCTTACTGGAGATGATGATGGAGCTGCCACCTGCAAGAAACATGCAAAAAACACACAAAGACAAGCACACACACTCGCTCTCTCTCAAACTCGCACACAACAAATGAGGGGAATGACAAGGAAGAGGGAATATGTAGTGGAGAAGGAGGTGGAGGTGGAGATGGAGAAGGAGGTGAAGATGGAGATGGAGATGGAGAAAAATCAGAAATTTACCAACTACTTACCATTCCAACGCGTCCTCTCTACGTCTTACCATCACACACTCGTCCTCAAAGCTCGATCCCCGGCAACGGCGCCAAAATTTGGTGTAGCTCAGTGATGAGTAGCACCTCCTTTAATGTCAATCCGGGAAAACGTGAGGATGGTATGAAGACCACGAGCACGTGGAAGCACAAGTGCGTGAGTGAGAAGCACACAAGCATGCACACACATACACGCACACGCGCACACACGGCAAGAACAAAGAGAGTAAGACAATGGAATCACTTCTATTGCAACCAAGTTCTCATACAAGCTCAAACTACAAGAAGCTAACCCCAAAAATGAGCTCTCTAGCTCTATTTATAGTTTTTGACTAGCTTTGGCCTTGTCCAGACCTAGTGTCCGGCCTAGTTAAAAATTAGGTTCCAGGGCTTATTTGAAGGCTCAAACGAGATCTAAAAATTATGAAAATTGGCAGGCAACTACTTCTAAGGCTCCTCAAGCTCGAGGACTCCTCGGCTTGTACAAAATGGAGCTACAAAAAGGTGAAAATGGTATTTACAGGGGTTTTTAGTGATGAGAATTACTTTTAAATGGTGTAGTGGTTTTGAAAAAAATAAAAGGTTGCCTTAGTGCTAGATCTGCTTATATGCTCGTACTTGCTTCTTCTCGTATGCGGCCAACAATAGCAGCCATCCAATTTTCAGAGTTTTGTGCTTCATCAAACAAAAGAGGCTCAGTCTCATCACAGAGACTAGAAACATCCATAGCATAGCAATCTGATGCAAAAGAGGCACTATGAGAGCTTAAACAAGTACGATATGATAGAGGTGCATCTAATTTGTTGTCACACAAAGTCTGCACCAGCCATTTTGGCATAGTTTTTGCCTCCTCAATATTAGTTCTCTCATCAACAAGTGCATCATGTAAATTTGCATTAGAAATGGAATGATCTGCATCATCACATGAAACTTGTAAAGGCTGAGAACTTGCCTCATTAGGACCAACACTAGACTGTCCACCTCGAAAAAGAGGTAGCAAAGTATCATACATGTCTTTGGAGCTAACAGATGTCTCCTTAGTACATGAAAGTAATGGTTGAATAGCATCTTCCACAAAAACAACATCACAGCTAACCAGAATGCATTTAGTTTGTGGATGGTACAGACGATAGCCTTTACTTTCAGAACTATACCCATTAAAACTACATTTCACTGCTTTATCATCCAATTTCCTGCATTGTTGTTCAGGCACTAATGTATATGCCAAACAAACAAAAACATACAGGTGAGCAACAAATGGCTTTCGACCATGCCAAGCCTCATATGGAGTGATAGACTGCAATGCTTTAGTGGGACACCTATTAAGTACATATGTCGCACACATGACAGCCTCAAGCTAGAGACTATGTGGTAAAGCTTGACTCTTGACCATATACCTCGCCATCTCCATGAGTGACCTATTCTTCCGTTCTATAACTCCATTCTATTGAGGTGTATACGGCATTGTACACTGATGTTTTATTCCACGTTCAACCAGAAATGCATTAAAGTTAGAAGACATATACCCCCCTCTCGATCAGAACAAAGGGTGCTCATTTTACATGCTGATAGATTTTCAGCCAAAACCAAAAACTTTTTGAAGCACATAAACACTTCAAAATTTGCTTTCAATGGATATACCCATGCATGCCTAGAAAAATCATCAATGAAAGTCACAAAGTAAAGATAGTTTCCAAAAGAAGGTGTCTGCATAGGACCTCAGACATCACTATGTACAAGCTGCAATTTTTGAGTGGCTCGAAATGAACCATCTTTTGGTAAGGGTGAACACTGCATTTTGCCCAAAATACAGCCTTCACAAACATGTTTACCTAGTGCCTCAAGTTTGGGCAAAGAGGACACCATTTGAGATTTCTACATGCATAGCAAACTAGCAAAATTCAGATGACCAAAGCATTGCATGCCAAAGCTTTGCATCTGATATAGCGTGAGAATCATGTACTGCACATGCTGAATCATTCATAAAATTTTCATAGTCTATGAGCTTATACAACCCACGACATGAAATGTGAGAAGAAATAATCATGTCACCATTTGACAGATCATGAATTGTGCATCTATCATCAACAAGTTTCACAACCAAGCCAATCTTGGCTAAAACTGAAACTGGTAATTGTGTTCTTGATCCCTGGCACAAATAGGGCATCCGACAATGTGAAATAATTACCATTAGCAGTAATCAGAATGATCTTACCCACTCCCATGATAGGATAAGAGGAGTTGTTGGCACATGTGATAGTATCCCCTATAGGGGCAGGCTCGAGTGAAGTGAAGAAACTGTGTTGCAAGGTAATATGTTTGGTTTCCCCACTATCAAAATACCAAACATCTGAGTCTAGTGCAAACATACATTGTTCAGGAGAGGATGGAAGAAAACTACAAACAATAGTAAACACCCATTCTTCATTCTGCATTAGATTAATAGAATCTGTTTTCGGTGTAGAGGCCTCTGCAACAACCATTCCAGGCTCTTTTTTCTTTGCCTCTTTTATAGCCATTTTTGGACAGTTCTTTATGACATGCTCATTTGCTTTACGATACTTGCAAAACAATTTCTACTTTTCTGTTTTCTTCTCTTCTCTGTCTTTCTTCTTTGATTGTGTAGAATTAGCAAATTTCTACTTACTAGTAGAAGAGCTCCATTTACCTTTGCCCTTCTGACTAGCCAAGAAATTTTGATCTGCAACACGCATAATGGATCTGTTCTACTTAGATTGATCTTCCTGCAACAGAACAGAAACTAACTCCTCAAATGTTAAGGAATTTGGATTGCCTTTCATCATCAAACAAAGAGTAGAAGCAAAACTCTAGTATGAATCGGGAAGACCATTCAGAACGGTCCGCACAAGTGAACTGTCGGGCAAGACTTCATCAACAAAAATTAATTGTTCCTTCAAATATTTGATCTTTTTTAGAAAATTGTCCATAGAATCACCTTCATTCATATGCTCACTCTCCAAATGTTTTCAGATGTAAGCAACACAAGCCTCATTCCTAGCCTAGTACAATGTGGTAAGTGTATCCCAAGCATACATAGCTATTCTGCAAGAGTGAATGTGAGGAATAATGGCATGTTTGACAAACAAGGCTATCAATGCATGTGCCTGATCATGTTTGCCATCCTAATAAATTTGCTCTACATTAGGTGTAGCAAAAACTATAGCACGAATAGAAACATGAAGAATATCGTCATCTTCAACGCCGCCTCCATCAACTTAAGTACCTGTATTTGTAGGTGTAATCGGATGTTTTTCAACACCCTCCACAATATTCCACAATCCTTTTGCGACCAATACATGATGCATCATATAAGCCCATAATGGGTAATTCATACCATCCAACTTATCTTCAACAGCAAACATGCGGAATACATCACTTCTTTCAGCCATGGCCACTAACTACAACACCTTGATGCAAAAAACTGATTGTATCTCAAAAACTTGAACACAACTACCCTCTCGAGTTTTGCTAAACATGTACCAGACTTTGAGACACTTATACCAACGAACAAAAGCATGTATATATCTTTGACACAAAAAGACAAAATAGCTTGCACAAGAATTGCAATAGTGCGCTCTGAGGCCAAAACAAGCAATTCTGAGATTGTGACCGGAGGGGTGACGATGCCCCAGATGAACCTGCAACCTAGTCTGATACCAATTGTTGGAGTTCAAGGTCTATGGAAGCACGCGAAAGGCGGAAGGAAGAGGAAGAAGCTTGGAGTACAGCACACAATACTGAATGTATTACCACTAGAACGTAGGATTCTCAACGAGCTTTCCAACGAGACCAAAATCTCATCAATCGGAGTTCGTATGGTCAAGTTATGACCATTCAGGCACTAAAGGGTCAAAACAGGCTCTCAGGGTTCAGGAGATCCCTCTCTGGTTTCTAGGTCTTTTGCCCATTTCCAAGGTTCTAAGTTATACCAAGGTGCCTAAAATTAAGCTCAACTACCCTTCAATTCACTCAAAATTAACCCTAACTTTTCATGCGTTAAAGGCCATGTATCGCGATAGGTCGGGTCGAGGTGTCGCGATAGGTCGAGGTGTCGCGATAGGTGGGAAGTATCGCGATAGCTCGTGAGGTGTCGCGATAGCTCGTGAGGTGTCGCGATAGGTCGGGTCGAGGTGTCGCGATAGGTCGAGGTGTCGCGATAGGTGGGAAGTGTCGCGATAGCTCGTGAGGTGTCGCGATAGGTCGAAGTGTCGCGATAGGTCGAAGTGTCGCGATAGGTCGAAGTGTCGCGATAGGTCGGAGGTGTCGCGATAGGTCGTGAGGTGTCGCGATAGGTCGTGAGGTGTCGCGATAGGTCGTGAGGTGTCGCGATAGGTCGTGAGGTGTCGCGATAGGTCGTGAGGTGTCGCGATAGGTCGTGAGGTGTCGCGATAGCTCGGGATATGGTGAATTTTTCTGTTCTATCTAGTGATCCTGGGAGCTCTAGGCCTGCGCAGTGTCGTGGTGCACTCAGAATCGTGATTGGGTGAAATTTTCGGAGTGTCGCGATAGCTCGAGCTCAACGCCTCGGGGACTGTGCAGACAAATTCTGTACCTGCTGAGCTTGCTGGAGATGATGATGGAGCTGCCACCTGCAAGAAACATGCAAAAAACACACAAAGACAAGCACACACACTCGCTCTCTCTCAAACTCGCACACAACAAATGAGGGGAATGACAAGGAAGAGGGAATATGTAGTGGAGAAGGAGGTGGAGGTGGAGATGGAGAAGGAGGTGAAGATGGAGATGGAGATGGAGAAAAATCAGAAATTTACCAACTACTTACCATTCCAACGCGTCCTCTCTACGTCTTACCATCACACACTCGTCCTCAAAGCTCGATCCCCGGCAACGGCGCCAAAATTTGGTGTAGCTCAGTGATGAGTAGCACCTCCTTTAATGTCAATCCGGGAAAACGTGAGGATGGTATGAAGACCACGAGCACGTGGAAGCACAAGTGCGTGAGTGAGAAGCACACAAGCATGCACACACATACACGCACACGCGCACACACGGCAAGAACAAAGAGAGTAAGACAATGGAATCACTTCTATTGCAACCAAGTTCTCATACAAGCTCAAACTACAAGAAGCTAACCCCAAAAATGAGCTCTCTAGCTCTATTTATAGTTTTTGACTAGCTTTGGCCTTGTCCAGACCTAGTGTCCGGCCTAGTTAAAAATTAGGTTCCAGGGCTTATTTGAAGGCTCAAACGAGATCTAAAAATTATGAAAATTGGCAGGCAACTACTTCTAAGGCTCCTCAAGCTCGAGGACTCCTCGGCTTGTACAAAATGGAGCTACAAAAAGGTGAAAATGGTATTTACAGGGGTTTTTAGTGATGAGAATTACTTTTAAATGGTGTAGTGGTTTTGAAAAAAATAAAAGGTTGCCTTAGTGCTAGATCTGCTTGTATGCTCGTACTTGCTTCTTCTCGTATGCGGCCAACAATAGCAGCCATCCAATTTTCAGAGTTTTGTGCTTCATCAAACAAAAGAGGCTCAGTCTCATCACAGAGACTAGAAACATCCATAGCATAGCAATCTGATGCAAAAGAGGCACTATGAGAGCTTAAACAAGTACGATATGATAGAGGTGCATCTAATTTGTTGTCACACAAAGTCTGCACCAGCCATTTTGGCATAGTTTTTGCCTCCTCAATATTAGTTCTCTCATCAACAAGTGCATCATGTAAATTTGCATTAGAAATGGAATGATCTGCATCATCACATGAAACTTGTAAAGGCTGAGAACTTGCCTCATTAGGACCAACACTAGACTGTCCACCTCGAAAAAGAGGTAGCAAAGTATCATACATGTCTTTGGAGCTAACAGATGTCTCCTTAGTACATGAAAGTAATGGTTGAATAGCATCTTCCACAAAAACAACATCACAGCTAACCAGAATGCATTTAGTTTGTGGATGGTACAGACGATAGCCTTTACTTTCAGAACTATACCCATTAAAACTACATTTCACTGCTTTATCATCCAATTTCCTGCATTGTTGTTCAGGCACTAATGTATATGCCAAACAAACAAAAACATACAGGTGAGCAACAAATGGCTTTCGACCATGCCAAGCCTCATATGGAGTGATAGACTGCAATGCTTTAGTGGGACACCTATTAAGTACATATGTCGCACACATGACAGCCTCAAGCTAGAGACTATGTGGTAAAGCTTGACTCTTGACCATATACCTCGCCATCTCCATGAGTGACCTATTCTTCCGTTCTATAACTCCATTCTATTGAGGTGTATACGGCATTGTACACTGATGTTTTATTCCACGTTCAACCAGAAATGCATTAAAGTTAGAAGACATATACCCCCCTCTCGATCAGAACAAAGGGTGCTCATTTTACATGCTGATAGATTTTCAGCCAAAACCAAAAACTTTTTGAAGCACATAAACACTTCAAAATTTGCTTTCAATGGATATACCCATGCATGCCTAGAGAAATCATCAATGAAAGTCACAAAGTAAAGATAGTTTCCAAAAGAAGGTGTCTGCATAGGACCTCAGACATCACTATGTACAAGCTGCAATTTTTGAGTGGCTCGAAATGAACCATCTTTTGGTAAGGGTGAACACTGCATTTTGCCCAAAATACAGCCTTCACAAACATGTTTACCTAGTGCCTCAAGTTTGGGCAAAGAGGACACCATTTGAGATTTCTACATGCATAGCAAACTAGCAAAATTCAGATGACCAAAGCATTGCATGCCAAAGCTTTGCATCTGATATAGCGTGAGAATCATGTACTGCACATGCTGAATCATTCATAAAATTTTCATAGTCTATGAGCTTATACAACCCACGACATGAAATGTGAGAAGAAATAATCATGTCACCATTTGACAGATCATGAATTGTGCATCTATCATCAACAAGTTTCACAACCAAGCCAATCTTGGCTAAAACTGAAACTGGTAATTGTGTTCTTGATCCCTGGCACAAATAGGGCATCCGACAATGTGAAATAATTACCATTAGCAGTAATCAGAATGATCTTACCCACTCCCATGATAGGATAAGAGGAGTTGTTGGCACATGTGATAGTATCCCCTATAGGGGCAGGCTCGAGTGAAGTGAAGAAACTGTGTTGCAAGGTAATATGTTTGGTTTCCCCACTATCAAAATACCAAACATCTGAGTCTAGTGCAAACATACATTGTTCAGGAGAGGATGGAAGAAAACTACAAACAATAGTAAACACCCATTCTTCATTCTGCATTAGATTAATAGAATCTGTTTTCGGTGTAGAGGCCTCTGCAACAACCATTCCAGGCTCTTTTTTCTTTGCCTCTTTTATAGCCATTTTTGGACAGTTCTTTATGACATGCTCATTTGCTTTACGATACTTGCAAAACAATTTCTACTTTTCTGTTTTCTTCTCTTCTCTGTCTTTCTTCTTTGATTGTGTAGAATTAGCAAATTTCTACTTACTAGTAGAAGAGCTCCATTTACCTTTGCCCTTCTGACTAGCCAAGAAATTTTGATCTGCAACACGCATAATGGATCTGTTCTACTTAGATTGATCTTCCTGCAACAGAACAGAAACTAACTCCTCAAATGTTAAGGAATTTGGATTGCCTTTCATCATCAAACAAAGAGTAGAAGCAAAACTCTAGTATGAATCGGGAAGACCATTCAGAACGGTCCGCACAAGTGAACTGTCGGGCAAGACTTCATCAACAAAAATTAATTGTTCCTTCAAATATTTGATCTTTTTTAGAAAATTGTCCATAGAATCACCTTCATTCATATGCTCACTCTCCAAATGTTTTCAGATGTAAGCAACACAAGCCTCATTCCTAGCCTAGTACAATGTGGTAAGTGTATCCCAAGCATACATAGCTATTCTGCAAGAGTGAATGTGAGGAATAATGGCATGTTTGACAAACAAGGCTATCAATGCATGTGCCTGATCATGTTTGCCATCCTAATAAATTTGCTCTACATTAGGTGTAGCAAAAACTATAGCACGAATAGAAACATGAAGAATATCGTCATCTTCAACGCCGCCTCCATCAACTTAAGTACCTGTATTTGTAGGTGTAATCGGATGTTTTTCAACACCCTCCACAATATTCCACAATCCTTTTGCGACCAATACATGATGCATCATATAAGCCCATAATGGGTAATTCATACCATCCAACTTATCTTCAACAGCAAACATGCGGAATACATCACTTCTTTCAGCCATGGCCACTAACTACAACACCTTGATGCAAAAAACTGATTGTATCTCAAAAACTTGAACACAACTACCCTCTCGAGTTTTGCTAAACATGTACCAGACTTTGAGACACTTATACCAACGAACAAAAGCATGTATATATCTTTGACACAAAAAGACAAAATAGCTTGCACAAGAATTGCAATAGTGCGCTCTGAGGCCAAAACAAGCAATTCTGAGATTGTGACCGGAGGGGTGACGATGCCCCAGATGAACCTGCAACCTAGTCTGATACCAATTGTTGGAGTTCAAGGTCTATGGAAGCACGCGAAAGGCGGAAGGAAGAGGAAGAAGCTTGGAGTACAGCACACAATACTGAATGTATTACCACTAGAACGTAGGATTCTCAACGAGCTTTCCAACGAGACCAAAATCTCATCAATCGGAGTTCGTATGGTCAAGTTATGACCATTCAGGCACTAAAGGGTCAAAACAGGCTCTCAGGGTTCAGGAGATCCCTCTCTGGTTTCTAGGTCTTTTGCCCATTTCCAAGGTTCTAAAGTTATACCAAGGTGCCTAAAATTAAGCTCAACTACCCTTCAATTCACTCAAAATTAACCCTAACTTTTCATGCGTTAAAGGCCATGTATCGCGATAGGTCGGGTCGAGGTGTCGCGATAGGTCGAGGTGTCGCGATAGGTGGGAAGTATCGCGATAGCTCGTGAGGTGTCGCGATAGCTCGTGAGGTGTCGCGATAGGTCGGGTCGAGGTGTCGCGATAGGTCGAGGTGTCGCGATAGGTGGGAAGTGTCGCGATAGCTCGTGAGGTGTCGCGATAGGTCGAAGTGTCGCGATAGGTCGAAGTGTCGCGATAGGTCGAAGTGTCGCGATAGGTCGAAGTGTCGCGATAGGTCGTGAGGTGTCGCGATAGGTCGTGAGGTGTCGCGATAGGTCGTGAGGTGTCGCGATAGGTCGTGAGGTGTCGCGATAGGTCGTGAGGTGTCGCGATAGGTCGTGAGGTGTCGCGATAGCTCGGGATATGGTGAATTTTTCTGTTCTATCTAGTGATCCTGGGAGCTCTAGGCCTGCGCAGTGTCGTGGTGCACTCAGAATCGTGATTGGGTGAAATTTTCGGAGTGTCGCGATAGCTCGAGCTCAACGCCTCGGGGACTGTGCAGACAAATTCTGTACCTGCTGAGCTTGCTGGAGATGATGATGGAGCTGCCACCTGCAAGAAACATGCAAAAAACACACAAAGACAAGCACACACACTCGCTCTCTCTCAAACTCGCACACAACAAATGAGGGGAATGACAAGGAAGAGGGAATATGTAGTGGAGAAGGAGGTGGAGGTGGAGATGGAGAAGGAGGTGAAGATGGAGATGGAGATGGAGAAAAATCAGAAATTTACCAACTACTTACCATTCCAACGCGTCCTCTCTACGTCTTACCATCACACACTCGTCCTCAAAGCTCGATCCCCGGCAACGGCGCCAAAATTTGGTGTAGCTCAGTGATGAGTAGCACCTCCTTTAATGTCAATCCGGGAAAACGTGAGGATGGTATGAAGACCACGAGCACGTGGAAGCACAAGTGCGTGAGTGAGAAGCACACAAGCATGCACACACATACACGCACACGCGCACACACGGCAAGAACAAAGAGAGTAAGACAATGGAATCACTTCTATTGCAACCAAGTTCTCATACAAGCTCAAACTACAAGAAGCTAACCCCAAAAATGAGCTCTCTAGCTCTATTTATAGTTTTTGACTAGCTTTGGCCTTGTCCAGACCTAGTGTCCGGCCTAGTTAAAAATTAGGTTCCAGGGCTTATTTGAAGGCTCAAACGAGATCTAAAAATTATGAAAATTGGCAGGCAACTACTTCTAAGGCTCCTCAAGCTCGAGGACTCCTCGGCTTGTACAAAATGGAGCTACAAAAAGGTGAAAATGGTATTTACAGGGGTTTTTAGTGATGAGAATTACTTTTAAATGGTGTAGTGGTTTTGAAAAAAATAAAAGGTTGCCTTAGTGCTAGATCTGCTTGTATGCTCGTACTTGCTTCTTCTCGTATGCGGCCAACAATAGCAGCCATCCAATTTTCAGAGTTTTGTGCTTCATCAAACAAAAGAGGCTCAGTCTCATCACAGAGACTAGAAACATCCATAGCATAGCAATCTGATGCAAAAGAGGCACTATGAGAGCTTAAACAAGTACGATATGATAGAGGTGCATCTAATTTGTTGTCACACAAAGTCTGCACCAGCCATTTTGGCATAGTTTTTGCCTCCTCAATATTAGTTCTCTCATCAACAAGTGCATCATGTAAATTTGCATTAGAAATGGAATGATCTGCATCATCACATGAAACTTGTAAAGGCTGAGAACTTGCCTCATTAGGACCAACACTAGACTGTCCACCTCGAAAAAGAGGTAGCAAAGTATCATACATGTCTTTGGAGCTAACAGATGTCTCCTTAGTACATGAAAGTAATGGTTGAATAGCATCTTCCACAAAAACAACATCACAGCTAACCAGAATGCATTTAGTTTGTGGATGGTACAGACGATAGCCTTTACTTTCAGAACTATACCCATTAAAACTACATTTCACTGCTTTATCATCCAATTTCCTGCATTGTTGTTCAGGCACTAATGTATATGCCAAACAAACAAAAACATACAGGTGAGCAACAAATGGCTTTCGACCATGCCAAGCCTCATATGGAGTGATAGACTGCAATGCTTTAGTGGGACACCTATTAAGTACATATGTCGCACACATGACAGCCTCAAGCTAGAGACTATGTGGTAAAGCTTGACTCTTGACCATATACCTCGCCATCTCCATGAGTGACCTATTCTTCCGTTCTATAACTCCATTCTATTGAGGTGTATACGGCATTGTACACTGATGTTTTATTCCACGTTCAACCAGAAATGCATTAAAGTTAGAAGACATATACCCCCTTCTCGATCAGAACAAAGGGTGCTCATTTTACATGCTGATAGATTTTCAGCCAAAACCAAAAACTTTTTGAAGCACATAAACACTTCAAAATTTGCTTTCAATGGATATACCCATGCATGCCTAGAGAAAATCATCAATGAAAGTCACAAAGTAAAGATAGTTTCCAAAAGAAGGTGTCTGCATAGGACCTCAGACATCACTATGTACAAGCTGCAATTTTTGAGTGGCTCGAAATGAACCATCTTTTGGTAAGGGTGAACACTGCATTTTGCCCAAAATACAGCCTTCACAAACATGTTTACCTAGTGCCTCAAGTTTGGGCAAAGAGGACACCATTTGAGATTTCTACATGCATAGCAAACTAGCAAAATTCAGATGACCAAAGCATTGCATGCCAAAGCTTTGCATCTGATATAGCGTGAGAATCATGTACTGCACATGCTGAATCATTCATAAAATTTTCATAGTCTATGAGCTTATACAACCCACGACATGAAATGTGAGAAGAAATAATCATGTCACCATTTGACAGATCATGAATTGTGCATCTATCATCAACAAGTTTCACAACCAAGCCAATCTTGGCTAAAACTGAAACTGGTAATTGTGTTCTTGATCCCTGGCACAAATAGGGCATCCGACAATGTGAAATAATTACCATTAGCAGTAATCAGAATGATCTTACCCACTCCCATGATAGGATAAGAGGAGTTGTTGGCACATGTGATAGTATCCCCTATAGGGGCAGGCTCGAGTGAAGTGAAGAAACTATCTTGCAAGGTAATATGTTTGGTTTCCCCACTATCAAAATACCAAACATCTGAGTCTAGTGCAAACATACATTGTTCAGGAGAGGATGGAAGAAAACTACAAACAATAGTAAACACCCATTCTTCATTCTGCATTAGATTAATAGAATCTGTTTTCGGTGTAGAGGCCTCTGCAACAACCATTCTAGGCTCTTTTTTCTTTGCCTCTTTTATAGCCATTTTTGGACAGTTCTTTATGACATGCTCATTTGCTTTACGATACTTGCAAAACAATTTCTACTTTTCTGTTTTCTTCTCTTCTCTGTCTTTCTTCTTTGATTGTGTAGAATTAGCAAATTTCTACTTACTAGTAGAAGAGCTCCATTTACCTTTGCCCTTCTGACTAGCCAAGAAATTTTGATCTGCAACACGCATAATGGATCTGTTCTACTTAGATTGATCTTCCTGCAACAGAACAGAAACTAACTCCTCAAATGTTAAGGAATTTGGATTGCCTTTCATCATCAAACAAAGAGTAGAAGCAAAACTCTAGTATGAATCGGGAAGACCATTCAGAACGGTCCGCACAAGTGAACTGTCGGGCAAGACTTCATCAACAAAAATTAATTGTTCCTTCAAATATTTGATCTTTTTTAGAAAATTGTCCATAGAATCACCTTCATTCATATGCTCACTCTCCAAATGTTTTCAGATGTAAGCAACACAAGCCTCATTCCTAGCCTAGTACAATGTGGTAAGTGTATCCCAAGCATACATAGCTATTCTGCAAGAGTGAATGTGAGGAATAATGGCATGTTTGACAAACAAGGCTATCAATGCATGTGCCTGATCATGTTTGCCATCCTAATAAATTTGCTCTACATTAGGTGTAGCAAAAACTATAGCACGAATAGAAACATGAAGAATATCGTCATCTTCAACGCCGCCTCCATCAACTTAAGTACCTGTATTTGTAGGTGTAATCGGATGTTTTTCAACACCCTCCACAATATTCCACAATCCTTTTGCGACCAATACATGATGCATCATATAAGCCCATAATGGGTAATTCATACCATCCAACTTATCTTCAACAGCAAACATGCGGAATACATCACTTCTTTCAGCCATGGCCACTAACTACAACACCTTGATGCAAAAAACTGATTGTATCTCAAAAACTTGAACACAACTACCCTCTCGAGTTTTGCTAAACATGTACCAGACTTTGAGACACTTATACCAACGAACAAAAGCATGTATATATCTTTGACACAAAAAGACAAAATAGCTTGCACAAGAATTGCAATAGTGCGCTCTGAGGCCAAAACAAGCAATTCTGAGATTGTGACCGGAGGGGTGACGATGCCCCAGATGAACCTGCAACCTAGTCTGATACCAATTGTTGGAGTTCAAGGTCTATGGAAGCACGCGAAAGGCGGAAGGAAGAGGAAGAAGCTTGGAGTACAGCACACAATACTGAATGTATTACCACTAGAACGTAGGATTCTCAACGAGCTTTCCAACGAGACCAAAATCTCATCAATCGGAGTTCGTATGGTCAAGTTATGACCATTCAGGCACTAAAGGGTCAAAACAGGCTCTCAGGGTTCAGGAGATCCCTCTCTGGTTTCTAGGTCTTTTGCCCATTTCCAAGGTTCTAAAGTTATACCAAGGTGCCTAAAATTAAGCTCAACTACCCTTCAATTCACTCAAAATTAACCCTAACTTTTCATGCGTTAAAGGCCATGTATCGCGATAGGTCGGGTCGAGGTGTCGCGATAGGTCGAGGTGTCGCGATAGGTGGGAAGTATCGCGATAGCTCGTGAGGTGTCGCGATAGCTCGTGAGGTGTCGCGATAGGTCGGGTCGAGGTGTCGCGATAGGTCGAGGTGTCGCGATAGGTGGGAAGTGTCGCGATAGCTCGTGAGGTGTCGCGATAGGTCGAAGTGTCGCGATAGGTCGAAGTGTCGCGATAGGTCGAAGTGTCGCGATAGGTCGTGAGGTGTCGCGATAGGTCGTGAGGTGTCGCGATAGGTCGTGAGGTGTCGCGATAGGTCGTGAGGTGTCGCGATAGGTCGTGAGGTGTCGCGATAGGTCGTGAGGTGTCGCGATAGCTCGGGATATGGTGAATTTTTCTGTTCTATCTAGTGATCCTGGGAGCTCTAGGCCTGCGCAGTGTCGTGGTGCACTCAGAATCGTGATTGGGTGAAATTTTCGGAGTGTCGCGATAGCTCGAGCTCAACGCCTCGGGGACTGTGCAGACAAATTCTGTACCTGCTGAGCTTGCTGGAGATGATGATGGAGCTGCCACCTGCAAGAAACATGCAAAAAACACACAAAGACAAGCACACACACTCGCTCTCTCTCAAACTCGCACACAACAAATGAGGGGAATGACAAGGAAGAGGGAATATGTAGTGGAGAAGGAGGTGGAGGTGGAGATGGAGAAGGAGGTGAAGATGGAGATGGAGATGGAGAAAAATCAGAAATTTACCAACTACTTACCATTCCAACGCGTCCTCTCTACGTCTTACCATCACACACTCGTCCTCAAAGCTCGATCCCCGGCAACGGCGCCAAAATTTGGTGTAGCTCAGTGATGAGTAGCACCTCCTTTAATGTCAATCCGGGAAAACGTGAGGATGGTATGAAGACCACGAGCACGTGGAAGCACAAGTGCGTGAGTGAGAAGCACACAAGCATGCACACACATACACGCACACGCGCACACACGGCAAGAACAAAGAGAGTAAGACAATGGAATCACTTCTATTGCAACCAAGTTCTCATACAAGCTCAAACTACAAGAAGCTAACCCCAAAAATGAGCTCTCTAGCTCTATTTATAGTTTTTGACTAGCTTTGGCCTTGTCCAGACCTAGTGTCCGGCCTAGTTAAAAATTAGGTTCCAGGGCTTATTTGAAGGCTCAAACGAGATCTAAAAATTATGAAAATTGGCAGGCAACTACTTCTAAGGCTCCTCAAGCTCGAGGACTCCTCGGCTTGTACAAAATGGAGCTACAAAAAGGTGAAAATGGTATTTACAGGGGTTTTTAGTGATGAGAATTACTTTTAAATGGTGTAGTGGTTTTGAAAAAAATAAAAGGTTGCCTTAGTGCTAGATCTGCTTGTATGCTCGTACTTGCTTCTTCTCGTATGCGGCCAACAATAGCAGCCATCCAATTTTCAGAGTTTTGTGCTTCATCAAACAAAAGAGGCTCAGTCTCATCACAGAGACTAGAAACATCCATAGCATAGCAATCTGATGCAAAAGAGGCACTATGAGAGCTTAAACAAGTACGATATGATAGAGGTGCATCTAATTTGTTGTCACACAAAGTCTGCACCAGCCATTTTGGCATAGTTTTTGCCTCCTCAATATTAGTTCTCTCATCAACAAGTGCATCATGTAAATTTGCATTAGAAATGGAATGATCTGCATCATCACATGAAACTTGTAAAGGCTGAGAACTTGCCTCATTAGGACCAACACTAGACTGTCCACCTCGAAAAAGAGGTAGCAAAGTATCATACATGTCTTTGGAGCTAACAGATGTCTCCTTAGTACATGAAAGTAATGGTTGAATAGCATCTTCCACAAAAACAACATCACAGCTAACCAGAATGCATTTAGTTTGTGGATGGTACAGACGATAGCCTTTACTTTCAGAACTATACCCATTAAAACTACATTTCACTGCTTTATCATCCAATTTCCTGCATTGTTGTTCAGGCACTAATGTATATGCCAAACAAACAAAAACATACAGGTGAGCAACAAATGGCTTTCGACCATGCCAAGCCTCATATGGAGTGATAGACTGCAATGCTTTAGTGGGACACCTATTAAGTACATATGTCGCACACATGACAGCCTCAAGCTAGAGACTATGTGGTAAAGCTTGACTCTTGACCATATACCTCGCCATCTCCATGAGTGACCTATTCTTCCGTTCTATAACTCCATTCTATTGAGGTGTATACGGCATTGTACACTGATGTTTTATTCCACGTTCAACCAGAAATGCATTAAAGTTAGAAGACATATACCCCCCTCTCGATCAGAACAAAGGGTGCTCATTTTACATGCTGATAGATTTTCAGCCAAAACCAAAAACTTTTTGAAGCACATAAACACTTCAAAATTTGCTTTCAATGGATATACCCATGCATGCCTAGAAAAATCATCAATGAAAGTCACAAAGTAAAGATAGTTTCCAAAAGAAGGTGTCTGCATAGGACCTCAGACATCACTATGTACAAGCTGCAATTTTTGAGTGGCTCGAAATGAACCATCTTTTGGTAAGGGTGAACACTGCATTTTGCCCAAAATACAGCCTTCACAAACATGTTTACCTAGTGCCTCAAGTTTGGGCAAAGAGGACACCATTTGAGATTTCTACATGCATAGCAAACTAGCAAAATTCAGATGACCAAAGCATTGCATGCCAAAGCTTTGCATCTGATATAGCGTGAGAATCATGTACTGCACATGCTGAATCATTCATAAAATTTTCATAGTCTATGAGCTTATACAACCCACGACATGAAATGTGAGAAGAAATAATCATGTCACCATTTGACAGATCATGAATTGTGCATCTATCATCAACAAGTTTCACAACCAAGCCAATCTTGGCTAAAACTGAAACTGGTAATTGTGTTCTTGATCCCTGGCACAAATAGGGCATCCGACAATGTGAAATAATTACCATTAGCAGTAATCAGAATGATCTTACCCACTCCCATGATAGGATAAGAGGAGTTGTTGGCACATGTGATAGTATCCCCTATAGGGGCAGGCTCGAGTGAAGTGAAGAAACTATCTTGCAAGGTAATATGTTTGGTTTCCCCACTATCAAAATACCAAACATCTGAGTCTAGTGCAAACATACATTGTTCAGGAGAGGATGGAAGAAAACTACAAACAATAGTAAACACCCATTCTTCATTCTGCATTAGATTAATAGAATCTGTTTTCGGTGTAGAGGCCTCTGCAACAACCATTCTAGGCTCTTTTTTCTTTGCCTCTTTTATAGCCATTTTTGGACAGTTCTTTATGACATGCTCATTTGCTTTACGATACTTGCAAAACAATTTCTACTTTTCTGTTTTCTTCTCTTCTCTGTCTTTCTTCTTTGATTGTGTAGAATTAGCAAATTTCTACTTATTAGTAGAAGAGCTCCATTTACCTTTGCCCTTCTGACTAGCCAAGAAATTTTGATCTGCAACACGCATAATGGATTTGTTCTACTTAGATTGATCTTCCTGCAACAGAACAGAAACTAACTCCTCAAATGTTAAGGAATTTGGATTGCCTTTCATCATCAAACAAAGAGTAGAAGCAAAACTCTAGTATGAATCGGGAAGACCATTCAGAACGGTCCGCACAAGTGAACTGTCGGGCAAGACTTCATCAACAAAAATTAATTGTTCCTTCAAATATTTGATCTTTTTTAGAAAATTGTCCATAGAATCACCTTCATTCATATGCTCACTCTCCAAATGTTTTCAGATGTAAGCAACACAAGCCTCATTCCTAGCCTAGTACAATGTGGTAAGTGTATCCCAAGCATACATAGCTATTTTGCAAGAGTGAATGTGAGGAATAATGGCATGTTTGACAAACAAGGCTATCAATGCATGTGCCTGATCATGTTTGCCATCCTAATAAATTTGCTCTACATTAGGTGTAGCTAAAACTATAGCACGAATAGAAACATGAAGAATATCGTCATCTTCAACGCCGCCTCCATCAACTTAAGTACCTGTATTTGTAGGTGTAATCGGATGTTTTTCAACACCCTCCACAATATTCCACAATCCTTTTGCGACCAATACATGATGCATCATATAAGCCCATAATGGGTAATTCATACCATCCAACTTATCTTCAACAGCAAACATGCGGAATACATCACTTCTTTCAGCCATGGCCACTAACTACAACACCTTGATGCAAAAAACTGATTGTATCTCAAAAACTTGAACACAACTACCCTCTCGAGTTTTGCTAAACATGTACCAGACTTTGAGACACTTATACCAACGAACAAAAGCATGTATATATCTTTGACACAAAAAGACAAAATAGCTTGCACAAGAATTGCAATAGTGCGCTCTGAGGCCAAAACAAGCAATTCTGAGATTGTGACCGGAGGGGTGACGATGCCCCAGATGAACCTGCAACCTAGTCTGATACCAATTGTTGGAGTTCAAGGTCTATGGAAGCACGCGAAAGGCGGAAGGAAGAGGAAGAAGCTTGGAGTACAGCACACAATACTGAATGTATTACCACTAGAACGTAGGATTCTCAACGAGCTTTCCAACGAGACCAAAATCTCATCAATCGGAGTTCGTATGGTCAAGTTATGACCATTCAGGCACTAAAGGGTCAAAACAGGCTCTCAGGGTTCAGGAGATCCCTCTCTGGTTTCTAGGTCTTTTGCCCATTTCCAAGGTTCTAAAGTTATACCAAGGTGCCTAAAATTAAGCTCAACTACCCTTCAATTCACTCAAAATTAACCCTAACTTTTCATGCGTTAAAGGCCATGTATCGCGATAGGTCGGGTCGAGGTGTCGCGATAGGTCGAGGTGTCGCGATAGGTGGGAAGTATCGCGATAGCTCGTGAGGTGTCGCGATAGGTCGGGTCGAGGTGTCGCGATAGGTCGAGGTGTCGCGATAGGTGGGAAGTGTCGCGATAGCTCGTGAGGTGTCGGGATAGGTCGAAGTGTCGCGATAGGTCGAAGTGTCGCGATAGGTCGTGAGGTGTCGCGATAGGTCGTGAGGTGTCGCGATAGGTCGTGAGGTGTCGCGATAGGTCGTGAGGTGTCGCGATAGGTCGTGAGGTCTCGCGATAGGTCGTGAGGTGTCGCGATAGGTCGTGAGGTGTCGCGATAGCTCGGGATATGGTGAATTTTTCTGTTCTATCTAGTGATCCTGGGAGCTCTAGGCCTGCGCAGTGTCGTGGTGCACTCAGAATCGTGATTGGGTGAAATTTTCGGAGTGTCGCGATAGCTCGAGCTCAACGCCTCGGGGACTGTGCAGACAAATTCTGTACCTGCTGAGCTTGCTGGAGATGATGATGGAGCTGCCACCTGCAAGAAACATGCAAAAAACACACAAAGACAAGCACACACACTCGCTCTCTCTCAAACTCGCACACAACAAATGAGGGGAATGACAAGGAAGAGGGAATATGTAGTGGAGAAGGAGGTGGAGGTGGAGATGGAGAAGGAGGTGAAGATGGAGATGGAGATGGAGAAAAATCAGAAATTTACCAACTACTTACCATTCCAACGCGTCCTCTCTACGTCTTACCATCACACACTCGTCCTCAAAGCTCGATCCCCGGCAACGGCGCCAAAATTTGGTGTAGCTCAGTGATGAGTAGCACCTCCTTTAATGTCAATCCGGGAAAACGTGAGGATGGTATGAAGACCACGAGCACGTGGAAGCACAAGTGCGTGAGTGAGAAGCACACAAACATGCACACACATACACGCACACGCGCACACACGGCAAGAACAAAGAGAGTAAGACAATGGAATCACTTCTATTGCAACCAAGTTCTCATACAAGCTCAAACTACAAGAAGCTAACCCCAAAAATGAGCTCTCTAGCTCTATTTATAGTTTTTGACTAGCTTTGGCCTTGTCCAGACCTAGTGTCCGGCCTAGTTAAAAATTAGGTTCCAGGGCTTATTTGAAGGCTCAAACGAGATCTAAAAATTATGAAAATTGGCAGGCAACTACTTCTAAGGCTCCTCAAGCTCGAGGACTCCTCGGCTTGTACAAAATGGAGCTACAAAAAGGTGAAAGTGGTATTTACAGGGGTTTTTAGTGATGAGAATTACTTTTAAATGGTGTAGTGGTTTTGAAAAAAATAAAAGGTTGCCTTAGTGCTAGATCTGCTTGTATGCTCGTACTTGCTTCTTCTCGTATGCGGCCAACAATAGCAGCCATCCAATTTTCAGAGTTTTGTGCTTCATCAAACAAAAGAGGCTCAGTCTCATCACAGAGACTAGAAACATCCATAGCATAGCAATCTGATGCAAAAGAGGCACTATGAGAGCTTAAACAAGTACGATATGATAGAGGTGCATCTAATTTGTTGTCACACAAAGTCTGCAACAGCCATTTTGGCATAGTTTTTGCCTCCTCAATATTAGTTCTCTCATCAACAAGTGCATCATGTAAATTTGCATTAGAAATGGAATGATCTGCATCATCACATGAAACTTGTAAAGGCTGAGAACTTGCCTCATTAGGACCAACACTAGACTGTCCACCTCGAAAAAGAGGTAGCAAAGTATCATACATGTCTTTGGAGCTAACAGATGTCTCCTTAGTACATGAAAGTAATGGTTGAATAGCATCTTCCACAAAAACAACATCACAGCTAACCAGAATGCATTTAGTTTGTGGATGGTACAGACGATAGCCTTTACTTTCAGAACTATACCCATTAAAACTACATTTCACTGCTTTATCATCCAATTTCCTGCATTGTTGTTCAGGCACTAATGTATATGCCAAACAAACAAAAACATACAGGTGAGCAACAAATGGCTTTCGACCATGCCAAGCCTCATATGGAGTGATAGACTGCAATGCTTTAGTGGGACACCTATTAAGTACATATGTCGCACACATGACAGCCTCAAGCTAGAGACTATGTGGTAAAGCTTGACTCTTGACCATATACCTCGCCATCTCCATGAGTGACCTATTCTTCCGTTCTATAACTCCATTCTATTGAGGTGTCTACGGCATTGTACACTGATGTTTTATTCCACGTTCAACCAGAAATGCATTAAAGTTAGAAGACATATACCCCCCTCTCGATCAGAACAAAGGGTGCTCATTTTACATGCTGATAGATTTTCAGCCAAAACCAAAAACTTTTTGAAGCACATAAACACTTCAAAATTTGCTTTCAATGGATATACCCATGCATGCCTAGAAAAATCATCAATGAAAGTCACAAAGTAAAGATAGTTTCCAAAAGAAGGTGTCTGCATAGGACCTCAGACATCACTATGACAAGCTGCAATTTTTGAGTGGCTCGAAATGAACCATCTTTTGGTAAGGGTGAACACTGCATTTTGCCCAAAATACAGCCTTCACAAACATGTTTACCTAGTGCCTCAAGTTTGGGCAAAGAGGACACCATTTGAGATTTCTACATGCATAGCAAACTAGCAAAATTCAGATGACCAAAGCATTGCATGCCAAAGCTTTGCATCTGATATAGCGTGAGAATCATGTACTGCACATGCTGAATCATTCATAAAATTTTCATAGTCTATGAGCTTATACAACCCACGACATGAAATGTGAGAAGAAATAATCATGTCACCATTTGACAGATCATGAATTGTGCATCTATCATCAACAAGTTTCACAACCAAGCCAATCTTGGCTAAAACTGAAACTGGTAATTGTGTTCTTGATCCCTGGCACAAATAGGGCATCCGACAATGTGAAATAATTACCATTAGCAGTAATCAAAATGATCTTACCCACTCCCATGATAGGATAAGAGGAGTTGTTGGCACATGTGATAGTATCCCCTATAGGGGCAGGCTCGAGTGAAGTGAAGAAACTGTGTTGCAAGGTAATATGTTTGGTTTCCCCACTATCAAAATACCAAACATCTGAGTCTAGTGCAAACATACATTGTTCAGGAGAGGATGGAAGAAAACTACAAACAATAGTAAACACCCATTCTTCATTCTGCATTAGATTAATAGAATCTGTTTTCGGTGTAGAGGCCTCTGCAACAACCATTCCAGGCTCTTTTTTCTTTGCCTCTTTTATAGCCATTTTTGGACAGTTCTTTATGACATGCTCATTTGCTTTACGATACTTGCAAAACAATTTCTACTTTTCTGTTTTCTTCTCTTCTCTGTCTTTCTTCTTTGATTGTGTAGAATTAGCAAATTTCTACTTACTAGTAGAAGAGCTCCATTTACCTTTGCCCTTCTGACTAGCCAAGAAATTTTGATCTGCAACACGCATAATGGATCTGTTCTACTTAGATTGATCTTCCTGCAACAGAACAGAAACTAACTCCTCAAATGTTAAGGAATTTGGATTGCCTTTCATCATCAAACAAAGAGTAGAAGCAAAACTCTAGTATGAATCGGGAAGACCATTCAGAACGGTCCGCACAAGTGAACTGTCGGGCAAGACTTCATCAACAAAAATTAATTGTTCCTTCAAATATTTGATCTTTTTTAGAAAATTGTCCATAGAATCACCTTCATTCATATGCTCACTCTCCAAATGTTTTCAGATGTAAGCAACACAAGCCTCATTCCTAGCCTAGTACAATGTGGTAAGTGTATCCCAAGCATACATAGCTATTCTGCAAGAGTGAATGTGAGGAATAATGGCATGTTTGACAAACAAGGCTATCAATGCATGTGCCTGATCATGTTTGCCATCCTAATAAATTTGCTCTACATTAGGTGTAGCAAAAACTATAGCACGAATAGAAACATGAAGAATATCGTCATCTTCAACGCCGCCTCCATCAACTTAAGTACCTGTATTTGTAGGTGTAATCGGATGTTTTTCAACACCCTCCACAATATTCCACAATCCTTTTGCGACCAATACATGATGCATCATATAAGCCCATCATGGGTAATTCATACCATCCAACTTATCTTCAACAGCAAACATGCGGAATACATCACTTCTTTCAGCCATGGCCACTAACTACAACACCTTGATGCAAAAAACTGATTGTATCTCAAAAACTTGAACACAACTACCCTCTCGAGTTTTGCTAAACATGTACCAGACGTTGAGACACTTATACCAACGAACAAAAGCATGTATATATCTTTGACACAAAAAGACAAAATAGCTTGCACAAGAATTGCAATAGTGCGCTCTGAGGCCAAAACAAGCAATTCTGAGATTGTGACCGGAGGGGTGACGATGCCCCAGATGAACCTGCAACCTAGTCTGATACCAATTGTTGGAGTTCAAGGTCTATGGAAGCACGTGAAAGGCGGAAGGAAGAGGAAGAAGCTTGGAGTACAGCACACAATACTGAATGTATTACCACTAGAACGTAGGATTCTCAACGAGCTTTCCAACGAGACCAAAATCTCATCAATCGGAGTTCGTATGGTCAAGTTATGACCATTCAGGCACTAAAGGGTCAAAACAGGCTCTCAGGGTTCAGGAGATCCCTCTCTGGTTTCTAGGTCTTTTGCCCATTTCCAAGGTTCTAAAGTTATACCAAGGTGCCTAAAATTAAGCTCAACTACCCTTCAATTCACTCAAAATTAACCCTAACTTTTCATGCGTTAAAGGCCATGTATCGCGATAGGTCGGGTCGAGGTGTCGCGATAGGTCGAGGTGTCGCGATAGGTGGGAAGTATCGCGATAGCTCGTGAGGTGTCGCGATAGCTCGTGAGGTGTCGCGATAGGTCGGGTCGAGGTGTCGCGATAGGTCGAGGTGTCGCGATAGGTGGGAAGTGTCGCGATAGCTCGTGAGGTGTCGCGATAGGTCGAAGTGTCGCGATAGGTCGAAGTGTCGCGATAGGTCGTGAGGTGTCGCGATAGGTCGTGAGGTGTCGCGATAGGTCGTGAGGTGTCGCGATAGGTCGTGAGGTGTCGCGATAGGTCGTCAGGTGTCGCGATAGGTCGTGAGGTGTCGCGATAGGTCGTGAGGTGTCGCGATAGCTCGGGATATGGTGAATTTTTCTGTTCTATCTAGTGATCCTGGGAGCTCTAGGCCTGCGCAGTGTCGTGGTGCACTCAGAATCGTGATTGGGTGAAATTTTCGGAGTGTCGCGATAGCTCGAGCTCAACGCCTCGGAGACTGTGCAGACAAATTCTGTACCTGTTGAGCTTGCTGGAGATGATGATGGAGCTGCCACCTGCAAGAAACATGCAAAAAACACACAAAGACAAGCACACACACTCGCTCTCTCTCAAACTCGCACACAACAAATGAGGGGAATGACAAGGAAGAGGGAATATGTAGTGGAGAAGGAGGTGGAGGTGGAGATGGAGAAGGAGGTGAAGATGGAGATGGAGATGGAGAAAAATCAGAAATTTACCAACTACTTACCATTCCAACGCGTCCTCTCTATGTCTTACCATCACACACTCGTCCTCAAAGCTCGATCCCCGGCAACGGCGCCAAAATTTGGTGTAGCTCAGTGATGAGTAGCACCTCCTTTAATGTCAATCCGGGAAAACATGAGGATGGTATGAAGACCACGAGCACGTGGAAGCACAAGACAATGGAATCACTTCTATTGCAACCAAGTTCTCATACAAGCTCAAACTACAAGAAGCTAACCCCAAAAATGAGCTCTCTAGCTCTATTTATAGTTTTTGACTAGCTTTGGCCTTGTCCAGACCTAGTGTCCGGCCTAGTTAAAAATTAGGTTCCAGGGCTTATTTGAAGGCTCAAACGAGATCTAAAAATTATGAAAATTGGCAGGCAACTACTTCTAAGGCTCCTCAAGCTCGAGGACTCCTCGGCTTGTACAAAATGGAGCTACAAAAAGGTGAAAATGGTATTTACAGGGGTTTTTAGTGATGAGAATTACTTTTAAATGGTGTAGTGGTTTTGAAAAAAATAAAAGGTTGCCTTAGTGCTAGATCTGCTTGTATGCTCGTACTTGCTTCTTCTCGTATGCGGCCAACAATAGCAGCCATCCAATTTTCAGAGTTTTGTGATTCATCAAACAAAAGAGGCTCAGTCTCATCACAGAGACTAGAAACATCCATAGCATAGCAATCTGATGCAAAAGAGGCACTATGAGAGCTTAAACAAGTACGATATGATAGAGGTGCATCTAATTTGTTGTCACACAAAGTCTGCACCAGCCATTTTGGCATAGTTTTTGCCTCCTCAATATTAGTTCTCTCATCAACAAGTGCATCATGTAAATTTGCATTAGAAATGGAATGATCTGCATCATCACATGAAACTTGTAAAGGCTGAGAACTTGCCTCATTAGGACCAACACTAGACTGTCCACCTCGAAAAAGAGGTAGCAAAGTATCATACATGTCTTTGGAGCTAACAGATGTCTCCTTAGTACATGAAAGTAATGGTTGAATAGCATCTTCCACAAAAACAACATCACAGCTAACCAGAATGCATTTAGTTTGTGGATGGTACAGACGATAGCCTTTACTTTCAGAACTATACCCATTAAAACTACATTTCACTGCTTTATCATCCAATTTCCTGCATTGTTGTTCAGGCACTAATGTATATGCCAAACAAACAAAAACATACAGGTGAGCAACAAATGGCTTTCGACCATGCCAAGCCTCATATGGAGTGATAGACTGCAATGCTTTAGTGGGACACCTATTAAGTACATATGTCGCACACATGACAGCCTCAAGCTAGAGACTATGTGGTAAAGCTTGACTCTTGACCATATACCTCGCCATCTCCATGAGTGACCTATTCTTCCGTTCTATAACTCCATTCTATTGAGGTGTATACGGCATTGTACACTGATGTTTTATTCCACGTTCAACCAGAAATGCATTAAAGTTAGAAGACATATACCCCCCTCTCGATCAAAACAAAGGGTGCTCATTTTACATGCTGATAGATTTTCAGCCAAAACCAAAAACTTTTTGAAGCACATAAACACTTCAAAATTTGCTTTCAATGGATATACCCATGCATGCCTAGAAAAATCATCAATGAAAGTCACAAAGTAAAGATAGTTTCCAAAAGAAGGTGTCTGCATAGGACCTCAGACATCACTATGTACAAGCTGCAATTTTTGAGTGGCTCGAAATGAACCATCTTTTGGTAAGGGTGAACACTGCATTTTGCCCAAAATACAGCCTTCACAAACATGTTTACCTAGTGCCTCAAGTTTGGGCAAAGAGGACACCATTTGAGATTTCTACATGCATAGCAAACTAGCAAAATTCAGATGACCAAAGCATTGCATGCCAAAGCTTTGCATCTGATATAGCGTGAGAATCATGTACTGCACATGCTGAATCATTCATAAAATTTTCATAGTCTATGAGCTTATACAACCCACGACATGAAATGTGAGAAGAAATAATCATGTCACCATTTGACAGATCATGAATTGTGCATCTATCATCAACAAGTTTCACAACCAAGCCAATCTTGGCTAAAACTGAAACTGGTAATTGTGTTCTTGATCCCTGGCACAAATAGGGCATCCGACAATGTGAAATAATTACCATTAGCAGTAATCAGAATGATCTTACCCACTCCCATGATAGGATAAGAGGAGTTGTTGGCACATGTGATAGTATCCCCTATAGGGGCAGGCTCGAGTGAAGTGAAGAAACTGTGTTGCAAGGTAATATGTTTGGTTTCCCCACTATCAAAATACCAAACATCTGAGTCTAGTGCAAACATACATTGTTCAGGAGAGGATGGAAGAAAACTACAAACAATAGTAAACACCCATTCTTCATTCTGCATTAGATTAATAGAATCTGTTTTCGGTGTAGAGGCCTCTGCAACAACCATTCCAGGCTCTTTTTTCTTTGCCTCTTTTATAGCCATTTTTGGACAGTTCTTTATGACATGCTCATTTGCTTTACGATACTTGCAAAACAATTTCTACTTTTCTGTTTTCTTCTCTTCTCTGTCTTTCTTCTTTGATTGTGTAGAATTAGCAAATTTCTACTTACTAGTAGAAGAGCTCCATTTACCTTTGCCCTTCTGACTAGCCAAGAAATTTTGATCTGCAACACGCATAATGGATCTGTTCTACTTAGATTGATCTTCCTGCAACAGAACAGAAACTAACTCCTCAAATGTTAAGGAATTTGGATTGCCTTTCATCATCAAACAAAGAGTAGAAGCAAAACTCTAGTATGAATCGGGAAGACCATTCAGAACGGTCCGCACAAGTGAACTGTCGGGCAAGACTTCATCAACAAAAATTAATTGTTCCTTCAAATATTTGATCTTTTTTAGAAAATTGTCCATAGAATCACCTTCATTCATATGCTCACTCTCCAAATGTTTTCAGATGTAAGCAACACAAGCCTCATTCCTAGCCTAGTACAATGTGGTAAGTGTATCCCAAGCATACATAGCTATTCTGCAAGAGTGAATGTGAGGAATAATGGCATGTTTGACAAACAAGGCTATCAATGCATGTGCCTGATCATGTTTGCCATCCTAATAAATTTGCTCTACATTAGGTGTAGCAAAAACTATAGCACGAATAGAAACATGAAGAATATCGTCATCTTCAACGCCGCCTCCATCAACTTAAGTACCTGTATTTGTAGGTGTAATCGGATGTTTTTCAACACCCTCCACAATATTCCACAATCCTTTTGCGACCAATACATGATGCATCATATAAGCCCATAATGGGTAATTCATACCATCCAACTTATCTTCAACAGCAAACATGCGGAATACATCACTTCTTTCAGCCATGGCCACTAACTACAACACCTTGATGCAAAAAACTGATTGTATCTCAAAAACTTGAACACAACTACCCTCTCGAGTTTTGCTAAACATGTACCAGACTTTGAGACACTTATACCAACGAACAAAAGCATGTATATATCTTTGACACAAAAAGACAAAATAGCTTGCACAAGAATTGCAATAGTGCGCTCTGAGGCCAAAACAAGCAATTCTGAGATTGTGACTGGAGGGGTGACGATGCCCCAGATGAACCTGCAACCTAGTCTGATACCAATTGTTGGAGTTCAAGGTCTATGGAAGCACGCGAAAGGCGGAAGGAAGAGGAAGAAGCTTGGAGTACAGCACACAATACTGAATGTATTACCACTAGAACGTAGGATTCTCAACGAGCTTTCCAACGAGACCAAAATCTCATCAATCGGAGTTCGTATGGTCAAGTTATGACCATTCAGGCACTAAAGGGTCAAAACAGGCTCTCAGGGTTCAGGAGATCCCTCTCTGGTTTCTAGGTCTTTTGCCCATTTCCAAGGTTCTAAAGTTATACCAAGGTGCCTAAAATTAAGCTCAACTACCCTTCAATTCACTCAAAACTAACCCTAACTTTTCATGCGTTAAAGGCCATGTATCGCGATAGGTCGGGTCGAGGTGTCGCGATAGGTCGAGGTGTCGCGATAGGTGGGAAGTATCGCGATAGCTCGTGAGGTGTCGCGATAGCTCGTGAGGTGTCGCGATAGGTCGGGTCGAGGTGTCGCGATAGGTCGAGGTGTCGCGATAGGTGGGAAGTGTCGCGATAGCTCATGAGGTGTCGCGATAGGTCGAAGTGTCGCGATAGGTCGAAGTGTCGCGATAGGTCGAAGTGTCGCGATAGGTCGCGAGGTGTCGCGATAGGTCGTGAGGTGTCGCGATAGGTCGTGAGGTGTCGCGATAGGTCGTGAGGTGTCGCGATAGGTTGTGAGGTGTTGCGATAGGTCGTGAGGTGTCGCGATAGGTCGTGAGGTGTCGCGATAGCTCGGGATATGGTGAATTTTTCTGTTCTATCTAGTGATCCTGGGAGCTCTAGGCCTGCGCAGTGTCGTGGTGCACTCAGAATCGTGATTGGGTGAAATTTTCGGAGTGTCGCGATAGCTCGAGCTCAACGCCTCGGGGACTGTGCAGACAAATTCTGTACCTGCTGAGCTTGCTGGAGATGATGATGGAGCTGCCACCTGCAAGAAACATGCAAAAAACACACAAAGACAAGCACACACACTCGCTCTCTCTCAAACTCGCACACAACAAATGAGGGGAATGACAAGGAAGAGGGAATATGTAGTGGAGAAGGAGGTGGAGGTGGAGATGGAGAAGGAGGTGAAGATGGAGATGGAGATGGAGAAAAATCAGAGATTTACCAACTACTTACCATTCCAACGCGTCCTCTCTACGTCTTACCATCACACACTCGTCCTCAAAGCTCGATCCCCGGCAACGGCGCCAAAATTTGGTGTAGCTCAGTGATGAGTAGCACCTCCTTTAATGTCAATCCGGGAAAACGTGAGGATGGTATGAAGACCACGAGCACGTGGAAGCACAAGTGCGTGAGTGAGAAGCACACAAGCATGCACACACATACACGCACACGCGCACACACGGCAAGAACAAAGAGAGTAAGACAATGGAATCACTTCTATTGCAACCAAGTTCTCATACAAGCTCAAACTACAAGAAGCTAACCCCAAAAATGAGCTCTCTAGCTCTATTTATAGTTTTTGACTAGCTTTGGCCTTGTCCAGACCTAGTGTCCGGCCTAGTTAAAAATTAGGTTCCAGGGCTTATTTGAAGGCTCAAACGAGATCTAAAAATTATGAAAATTGGCAGGCAACTACTTCTAAGGCTCCTCAAGCTCGAGGACTCCTCGGCTTGTACAAAATGGAGCTACAAAAAGGTGAAAATGGTATTTACAGGGGTTTTTAGTGATGAGAATTACTTTTAAATGGCGTAGTGGTTTTGAAAAAAATAAAAGGTTGCCTTAGTGCTAGATCTGCTTGTATGCTCGTACTTGCTTCTTCTCGTATGCGGCCAACAATAGAAGCCATCCAATTTTCAGAGTTTTGTGCTTCATCAAACAAAAGAGGCTCAGTCTCATCACAGAGACTAGAAACATCCATAGCATAGCAATCTGATGCAAAAGAGGCACTATGAGAGCTTAAACAAGTACGATATGATAGAGGTGCATCTAATTTGTTGTCACACAAAGTCTGCACCAGCCATTTTGGCATAGTTTTTGCCTCCTCAATATTAGTTCTCTCATCAACAAGTGCATCATGTAAATTTGCATTAGAAATGGAATGATCTGCATCATCACATGAAACTTGTAAAGGCATGAGAACTTGCCTCATTAGGACCAACACTAGACTGTCCACCTCGAAAAAGAGGTAGCAAAGTATCATACATGTCTTTGGAGCTAACAGATGTCTCCTTAGTACATGAAAGTAATGGTTGAATAGCATCTTCCACAAAAACAACATCACAGCTAACCAGAATGCATTTAGTTTGTGGATGGTACAGACGAATAGCCTTTACTTTCAGAACTATACCCATTAAAACTACATTTCACTGCTTTATCATCCAATTTCCTGCATTGTTGTTCAGGCACTAATGTATATGCCAAACAAACAAAAACATACAGGTGAGCAACAAATGGCTTTCGACCATGCCAAGCCTCATATGGAGTGATAGACTGCAATGCTTTAGTGGGACACCTATTAAGTACATATGTCGCACACATGACAGCCTCAAGCTAGAGACTATGTGGTAAAGCTTGACTCTTGACCATATACCTCGCCATCTCCATGAGTGACCTATTCTTCCGTTCTATAACTCCATTCTATTGAGGTGTATACGGCATTGTACACTGATGTTTTATTCCACGTTCAACCAGAAATGCATTAAAGTTAGAAGACATATACCCCCCTCTCGATCAGAACAAAGGGTGCTCATTTTACATGCTGATAGATTTTCAGCCAAAACCAAACACTTTTTGAAGCACATAAACACTTCAAAATTTGCTTTCAATGGATATACCCATGCATGCCTAGAGAAAATCATCAATGAAAGTCACAAAGTAAAGATAGTTTCCAAAAGAAGGTGTCTGCATAGGACCTCAGACATCACTATGTACAAGCTGCAATTTTTGAGTGGCTCGAAATGAACCATCTTTTGGTAAGGGTGAACACTGCATTTTGCCCAAAATACAGCCTTCACAAACATGTTTACCTAGTGCCTCAAGTTTGGGCAAAGAGGACACCATTTGAGATTTCTACATGCATAGCAAACTAGCAAAATTCAGATGACCAAAGCATTGCATGCCAAAGCTTTGCATCTGATATAGCGTGAGAATCATGTACTGCACATGCTGAATCATTCATAAAATTTTCATAGTCTATGAGCTTATACAACCCACGACATGAAATGTGAGAAGAAATAATCATGTCACCATTTGACAGATCATGAATTGTGCATCTATCATCAACAAGTTTCACAACCAAGCCAATCTTGGCTAAAACTGAAACTGGTAATTGTGTTCTTGATCCCTGGCACAAATAGGGCATCCGACAATGTGAAATAATTACCATTAGCAGTAATCAGAATGATCTTACCCACTCCCATGATAGGATAAGAGGAGTTGTTGGCACATGTGATAGTATCCCCTATAGGGGCAGGCTCGAGTGAAGTGAAGAAACTGTGTTGCAAGGTAATATGTTTGGTTTCCCCACTATCAAAATACCAAACATCTGAGTCTAGTGCAAACATACATTGTTCAGGAGAGGATGGAAGAAAACTACAAACAATAGTAAACACCCATTCTTCATTCTGCATTAGATTAATAGAATCTGTTTTCGGTGTAGAGGCCTCTGCAACAACCATTCCAGGCTCTTTTTTCTTTGCCTCTTTTATAGCCATTTTTGGACAGTTCTTTATGACATGCTCATTTGCTTTACGATACTTGCAAAACAATTTCTACTTTTCTGTTTTCTTCTCTTCTCTGTCTTTCTTCTTTGATTGTGTAGAATTAGCAAATTTCTACTTACTAGTAGAAGAGCTCCATTTACCTTTGCCCTTCTGACTAGCCAAGAAATTTTGATCTGCAACACGCATAATGGATCTGTTCTACTTAGATTGATCTTCCTGCAACAGAACAGAAACTAACTCCTCAAATGTTAAGGAATTTGGATTGCCTTTCATCATCAAACAAAGAGTAGAAGCAAAACTCTAGTATGAATCGGGAAGACCATTCAGAACGGTCCGCACAAGTGAACTGTCGGGCAAGACTTCATCAACAAAAATTAATTGTTCCTTCAAATATTTGATCTTTTTAGAAAATTGTCCATAGAATCACCTTCATTCATATGCTCACTCTCCAAATGTTTTCAGATGTAAGCAACACAAGCCTCATTCCTAGCCTAGTACAATGTGGTAAGTGTATCCCAAGCATACATAGCTATTCTGCAAGAGTGAATGTGAGGAATAATGGCATGTTTGACAAACAAGGCTATCAATGCATGTGCCTGATCATGTTTGCCATCCTAATAAATTTGCTCTACATTAGGTGTAGCAAAAACTATAGCACGAATAGAAACATGAAGAATATCGTCATCTTCAACGCCGCCTCCATCAACTTAAGTATCTGTATTTGTAGGTGTAATCGGATGTTTTTCAACACCCTCCACAATATTCCACAATCCTTTTGCGACCAATACATGATGCATCATATAAGCCCATAATGGGTAATTCATACCATCCAACTTATCTTCAACAGCAAACATGCGGAATACATCACTTCTTTCAGCCATGGCCACTAACTACAACACCTTGATGCAAAAAACTGATTGTATCTCAAAAACTTGAACACAACTACCCTCTCGAGTTTTGCTAAACATGTACCAGACTTTGAGACACTTATACCAACGAACAAAGCATGTATATATCTTTGACACAAAAAGACAAAATAGCTTGCACAAGAATTGCAATAGTGCGCTCTGAGGCCAAAACAAGCAATTCTGAGATTGTGACCGGAGGGGTGACGATGCCCCAGATGAACCTGCAACCTAGTCTGATACCAATTGTTGGAGTTCAAGGTCTATGGAAGCACGCGAAAGGCGGAAGGAAGAGGAAGAAGCTTGGAGTACAGCACACAATACTGAATGTATTACCACTAGAACGTAGGATTCTCAACGAGCTTTCGAACGAGACCAAAATCTCATCAATCGGAGTTCGTATGGTCAAGTTATGACCATTCAGGCACTAAAGGGTCAAAACAGGCTCTCAGGGTTCAGGAGATCCCTCTCTGGTTTCTAGGTCTTTTGCCCATTTCCAAGGTTCTAAAGTTATACCAAGGTGCCTAAAATTAAGCTCAACTACCCTTCAATTCACTCAAAATTAACCCTAACTTTTCATGCGTTAAAGGCCATGTATCGCGATAGGTCGGGTCGAGGTGTCGCGATAGGTCGAGGTGTCGCGATAGGTGGGAAGTATCACGATAGCTCGTGAGGTGTCGCGATAGCTCGTGAGGTGTCGCGATAGGTCGGGTCGAGGTGTCGCGATAGGTCGAGGTGTCGCGATAGGTGGGAAGTGTCGCGATAGCTCGTGAGGTGTCGCGATAGGTCGAAGTGTCGCGATAGGTCGAAGTGTCGCGATAGGTCGAAGTGTCGCGATAGGTCGTGAGGTGTCGCGATAGGTCGTGAGGTGTCGCGATAGGTCGTGAGGTGTCGCGATAGGTCGTGAGGTGTCGTGATAGGTCGTGAGGTGTCGCGATAGGTCGTGAGGTGTCGCGATAGGTCGTGAGGTGTCACGATAGCTCGGGATATGGTGAATTTTTCTGTTCTATCTAGTGATCCTGGGAGCTCTAGGCCTGCGCAGTGTCGTGGTGCACTCAGAATCGTGATTGGGTGAAATTTTCGGAGTGTCGCGATAGCTCGAGCTCAACGCCTCGGGGACTGTGTAGACAAATTCTGTACCTGCTGAGCTTGCTGGAGATGATGATGGAGCTGCCACCTGCAAGAAACATGCAAAAAACACACAAAGACAAGCACACACACTCGCTCTCTCTCAAACTCGCACACAACAAATGAGGGGAATGACAAGGAAGAGGGAATATGTAGTGGAGAAGGAGGTGGAGGTGGAGATGGAGAAGGAGGTGAAGATGGAGATGGAGATGGAGAAAAATCAGAAATTTACCAACTACTTACCATTCCAACGCGTCCTCTCTACGTCTTACCATCACACACTCGTCCTCAAAGCTCGATCCCCGACAACGGCGCCAAAATTTGGTGTAGCTCAGTGATGAGTAGCACCTCCTTTAATGTCAATCCGGGAAAACGTGAGGATGGTATGAAGACCACGATCACGTGGAAGCACAAGTGCGTGAGTGAGAAGCACACAAGCATGCACACACATACACGCACACGCGCACACACGGCAAGAACAAAGAGAGTAAGACAATGGAATCACTTCTATTGCAACCAAGTTCTCATACAAGCTCAAACTACAAGAAGCTAACCCCAAAAATGAGCTCTCTAGCTCTATTTATAGTTTTTGACTAGCTTTGGCCTTGTCCAGACCTAGTGTCCGGCCTAGTTAAAAATTAGGTTCCAGGGCTTATTTGAAGGTTCAAACGAGATCTAAAAATTATGAAAATTGGCAGGCAACTACTTCTAAGGCTCCTCAAGCTCGAGGACTCCTCGGCTTGTACAAAATGGAGCTACAAAAAGGTGAAAATGGTATTTACAGGGGTTTTTAGTGATGAGAATTACTTTTAAATGGTGTAGTGGTTTTGAAAAAAATAAAAGGTTGCCTTAGTGCTAGATCTGCTTGTATGCTCGTACTTGCTTCTTCTCGTATGCGGCCAACAATAGAAGCCATCCAATTTTCAGAGTTTTGTGCTTCATCAAACAAAAGAGGCTCAGTCTCATCACAGAGACTAGAAACATCCATAGCATAGCAATCTGATGCAAAAGAGGCACTATGAGAGCTTAAACAAGTACGATATGATAGAGGTGCATCTAATTTGTTGTCACACAAAGTCTGCACCAGCCATTTTGGCATAGTTTTTGCCTCCTCAATATTAGTTCTCTCATCAACAAGTGCATCATGTAAATTTGCATTAGAAATGGAATGATCTGCATCATCACATGAAACTTGTAAAGGCTGAGAACTTGCCTCATTAGGACCAACACTAGACTGTCCACCTCGAAAAAGAGGTAGCAAAGTATCATACATGTCTTTGGAGCTAACAGATGTCTCCTTAGTACATGAAAGTAATGGTTGAATAGCATCTTCCACAAAAACAACATCACAGCTAACCAGAATGCATTTAGTTTGTGGATGGTACAGACGATAGCCTTTACTTTCAGAACTATACCCATTAAAACTACATTTCACTGCTTTATCATCCAATTTCCTGCATTGTTGTTCAGGCACTAATGTATATGCCAAACAAACAAAAACATACAGGTGAGCAACAAATGGCTTTCGACCATGCCAAGCCTCATATGGAGTGATAGACTGCAATGCTTTAGTGGGACACCTATTAAGTACATATGTCGCACACATGACAGCCTCAAGCTAGAGACTATGTGGTAAAGCTTGACTCTTGACCATATACCTCGCCATCTCCATGAGTGACCTATTCTTCCGTTCTATAACTCCATTCTATTGAGGTGTATACGGCATTGTACACTGATGTTTTATTCCACGTTCAACCAGAAATGCATTAAAGTTAGAAGACATATACCCCCCTCTCGATCAGACCAAAGGGTGCTCATTTTACATGCTGATAGATTTTCAGCCAAAACCAAAAACTTTTTGAAGCACATAAACACTTCAAAATTTGCTTTCAATGGATATACCCATGCATGCCTAGAAAAATCATCAATGAAAGTCACAAAGTAAAGATAGTTTCCAAAAGAAGGTGTCTGCATAGGACCTCAGACATCACTATGTACAAGCTGCAATTTTTGAGTGGCTCGAAATGAACCATCTTTTGGTAAGGGTGAACACTGCATTTTGCCCAAAATACAGCCTTCACAAACATGTTTACCTAGTGCCTCAAGTTTGGGCAAAGAGGACACCATTTGAGATTTCTACATGCATAGCAAACTAGCAAAATTCAGATGACCAAAGCATTGCATGCCAAAGCTTTGCATCTGATATAGCGTGAGAATCATGTACTGCACATGCTGAATCATTCATAAAATTTTCATAGTCTATGAGCTTATACAACCCACGACATGAAATGTGAGAAGAAATAATCATGTCACCATTTGACAGATCATGAATTGTGCATCTATCATCAACAAGTTTCACAACCAAGCCAATCTTCGCTAAAACTGAAACTGGTAATTGTGTTCTTGATCCCTGGCACAAATAGGGCATCCGACAATGTGAAATAATTACCATTAGCAGTAATCAGAATGATCTTACCCACTCCCATGATAGGATAAGAGGAGTTGTTGGCACATGTGATAGTATCCCCTATAGGGGCAGGCTCGAGTGAAGTGAAGAAACTGTGTTGCAAGGTAATATGTTTGGTTTCCCCACTATCAAAATACCAAACATCTGAGTCTAGTGCAAACATACATTGTTCAGGAGAGGATGGAAGAAAACTACAAACAATAGTAAACACCCATTCTTCATTCTGCATTAGATTAATAGAATCTGTTTTCGGTGTAGAGGCCTCTGCAACAACCATTCCAGGCTCTTTTTTCTTTGCCTCTTTTATAGCCATTTTTGGACAGTTCTTTATGACATGCTCATTTGCTTTACGATACTTGAAAACAATTTCTACTTTTCTGTTTTCTTCTCTTCTCTGTCTTTCTTCTTTGATTGTGTAGAATTAGCAAATTTCTACTTACTAGTAGAAGAGCTCCATTTACCTTTGCCCTTCTGACTAGCCAAGAAATTTTGATCTGCAACACGCATAATGGATCTGTTCTACTTAGATTGATCTTCCTGCAACAGAACAGAAACTAACTCCTCAAATGTTAAGGAATTTGGATTGCCTTTCATCATCAAACAAAGAGTAGAAGCAAAACTCTAGTATGAATCGGGAAGACCATTCAGAACGGTCCGCACAAGTGAACTGTCGGGCAAGACTTCATCAACAAAAATTAATTGTTCCTTCAAATATTTGATCTTTTTTAGAAAATTGTCCATAGAATCACCTTCATTCATATGCTCACTCTCCAAATGTTTTCAGATGTAAGCAACACAAGCCTCATTCCTAGCCTAGTACAATGTGGTAAGTGTATCCCAAGCATACATAGCTATTCTGCAAGAGTGAATGTGAGGAATAATGGCATGTTTGACAAACAAGGCTATCAATGCATGTGCCTGATCATGTTTGCCATCCTAATAAATTTGCTCTACATTAGGTGTAGCAAAAACTATAGCACGAATAGAAACATGAAGAATATCGTCATCTTCAACGCCGCCTCCATCAACTTAAGTACCTGTATTTGTAGGTGTAATCGGATGTTTTTCAACACCCTCCACAATATTCCACAATCCTTTTGCGACCAATACATGATGCATCATATAAGCCCATCATGGGTAATTCATACCATCCAACTTATCTTCAACAGCAAACATGCGGAATACATCACTTCTTTCAGCCATGGCCACTAACTACAACACCTTGATGCAAAAAACTGATTGTATCTCAAAAACTTGAACACAACTACCCTCTCGAGTTTTGCTAAACATGTACCAGACTTTGAGACACTTATACCAACGAACAAAAGCATGTATATATCTTTGACACAAAAAGACAAAATAGCTTGCACAAGAATTGCAATAGTGCGCTCTGAGGCCAAAACAAGCAATTCTGAGATTGTGACCGGAGGGGTGACGATGCCCCAGATGAACCTGCAACCTAGTCTGATACCAATTGTTGGAGTTCAAGGTCTATGGAAGCACGCGAAAGGCGGAAGGAAGAGGAAGAAGCTTGGAGTACAGCACACAATACTGAATGTATTACCACTAGAACGTAGGATTCTCAACGAGCTTTCCAACGAGACCAAAATCTCATCAATCGGAGTTCGTATGGTCAAGTTATGACCATTCAGGCACTAAAGGGTCAAAACAGGCTCTCAGGGTTCAAGAGATCCCTCTCTGGTTTCTAGGTCTTTTGCCCATTTCCAAGGTTCTAAAGTTATACCAAGGTGCCTAAAATTAAGCTCAACTACCCTTCAATTCACTCAAAATTAACCCTAACTTTTCATGCGTTAAAGGCCATGTATCGCGATAGGTCGGGTCGAGGTGTCGCGATAGGTCGAGGTGTCGCGATAGGTGGGAAGTATCGCGATAGCTCGTGAGGTGTCGCGATAGCTCGTGAGGTGTCGCGATAGGTCGGGTCGAGGTGTCGCGATAGGTCGAGGTGTCGCGATAGGTGGGAAGTGTCGCGATAGCTCGTGAGGTGTCGCGATAGGTCGAAGTGTCGCGATAGGTCGAAGTGTCGCGATAGGTCGAAGTGTCGCGATAGGTCGTGAGGTGTCGCGATAGGTCGTGAGGTGTCACGATAGGTCGTGAGGTGTCGCGATAGGTCGTGAGGTGTCGCGATAGGTCGTGAGGTGTCGCGATAGGTCGTGAGGTGTCGCGATAGGTCGTGAGGTGTCGCGATAGGTCGTGAGGTGTCGCGATAGCTCGGGATATGGTGAATTTTTCTGTTCTATCTAGTGATCCTGGGAGCTCTAGGCCTGCGCAGTGTCGTGGTGCACTCAGAATCGTGATTGGGTGAAATTTTCGGAGTGTCGCGATAGCTCGAGCTCAACGCCTCGGGGACTGTGCAGACAAATTCTGTACCTGCTGAGCTTGCTGGAGATGATGATGGAGCTGCCACCTGCAAGAAACATGCAAAAAACACACAAAGACAAGCACACACACTCGCTCTCTCTCAAACTCGCACACAACAAATGAGGGGAATGACAAGGAAGAGGGAATATGTAGTGGAGAAGGAGGTGGAGGTGGAGATGGAGAAGGAGGTGAAGATGGAGATGGAGATGGAGAAAAATCAGAAATTTACCAACTACTTACCATTCCAACGCGTCCTCTCTACGTCTTACCATCACACACTCGTCCTCAAAGCTCGATCCCCGGCAACGGCGCCAAAATTTGGTGTAGCTCAGTGATGAGTAGCACCTCCTTTAATGTCAATCCGGGAAAACGTGAGGATGGTATGAAGACCACGAGCACGTGGAAGCACAAGTGCGTGAGTGAGAAGCACACAAGCATGCACACACATACACGCACACGCGCACACACGGCAAGAACAAAGAGAGTAAGACAATGGAATCACTTCTATTGCAACCAAGTTCTCATACAAGCTCAAACTACAAGAAGCTAACCCCAAAAATGAGCTCTCTAGCTCTATTTATAGTTTTTGACTAGCTTTGGCCTTGTCCAGACCTAGTGTCCGGCCTAGTTAAAAATTAGGTTCCAGGGCTTATTTGAAGGCTCAAACGAGATCTAAAAATTATGAAAATTGGCAGGCAACTACTTCTAAGGCTCCTCAAGCTCGAGGACTCCTCGGCTTGTACAAAATGGAGCTACAAAAAGGTGAAAATGGTATTTACAGGGGTTTTTAGTGATGAGAATTACTTTTAAATGGTGTAGTGGTTTTGAAAAAAATAAAAGGTTGCCTTAGTGCTAGATCTGCTTGTATGCTCGTACTTGCTTCTTCTCGTATGCGGCCAACAATAGCAGCCATCCAATTTTCAGAGTTTTGTGCTTCATCAAACAAAAGAGGCTCAGTCTCATCACAGAGACTAGAAACATCCATAGCATAGCAATCTGATGCAAAAGAGGCACTATGAGAGCTTAAACAAGTACGATATGATAGAGGTGCATCTAATTTGTTGTCACACAAAGTCTGCACCAGCCATTTTGGCATAGTTTTTGCCTCCTCAATATTAGTTCTCTCATCAACAAGTGCATCATGTAAATTTGCATTAGAAATGGAATGATCTGCATCATCACATGAAACTTGTAAAGGCTGAGAACTTGCCTCATTAGGACCAACACTAGACTGTCCACCTCGAAAAAGAGGTAGCAAAGTATCATACATGTCTTTGGAGCTAACAGATGTCTCCTTAGTACATGAAAGTAATGGTTGAATAGCATCTTCCACAAAAACAACATCACAGCTAACCAGAATGCATTTAGTTTGTGGATGGTACAGACGATAGCCTTTACTTTCAGAACTATACCCATTAAAACTACATTTCACTGCTTTATCATCCAATTTCCTGCATTGTTGTTCAGGCACTAATGTATATGTCAAACAAACAAAAACATACAGGTGAGCAACAAATGGCTTTCGACCATGCCAAGCCTCATATGGAGTGATAGACTGCAATGCTTTAGTGGGACACCTATTAAGTACATATGTCGCACACATGACAGCCTCAAGCTAGAGACTATGTGGTAAAGCTTGACTCTTGACCATATACCTCGCCATCTCCATGAGTGACCTATTCTTCCGTTCTATAACTCCATTCTATTGAGGTGTATACGGCATTGTACACTGATGTTTTATTCCACGTTCAACCAGAAATGCATTAAAGTTAGAAGACATATACCCCCCTCTCGATCAGAACAAAGGGTGCTCATTTTACATGCTGATAGATTTTCAGCCAAAACCAAAAACTTTTTGAAGCACATAAACACTTCAAAATTTGCTTTCAATGGATATACCCATGCATGCCTAGAAAAATCATCAATGAAAGTCACAAAGTAAAGATAGTTTCCAAAAGAAGGTGTCTGCATAGGACCTCAGACATCACTATGTACAAGCTGCAATTTTTGAGTGGCTTGAAATGAACCATCTTTTGGTAAGGGTGAACACTGCATTTTGCCCAAAATACAGCCTTCACAAACATGTTTACCTAGTGCCTCAAGTTTGGGCAAAGAGGACACCATTTGAGATTTCTACATGCATAGCAAACTAGCAAAATTCAGATGACCAAAGCATTGCATGCCAAAGCTTTGCATCTGATATAGCCTGAGAATCATGTACTGCACATGCTGAATCATTCATAAAATTTTCATAGTCTATGAGCTTATACAACCCACGACATGAAATGTGAGAAGAAATAATCATGTCACCATTTGACAGATCATGAATTGTGCATCTATCATCAACAAGTTTCACAACCAAGCCAATCTTGGCTAAAACTGAAACTGGTAATTGTGTTCTTGATCCCTGGCACAAATAGGGCATCCGACAATGTGAAATAATTACCATTAGCAGTAATCAGAATGATCTTACCCACTCCCATGATAGGATAAGAGGAGTTGTTGGCACATGTGATAGTATCCCCTATAGGGGCAGGCTCGAGTGAAGTGAAGAAACTATGTTGCAAGGTAATATGTTTGGTTTCCCCACTATCAAAATACCAAACATCTGAGTCTAGTGCAAACATACATTGTTCAGGAGAGGATGGAAGAAAACTACAAACAATAGTAAACACGCATTCTTCATTCTGCATTAGATTAATAGAATCTGTTTTCGGTGTAGAGGCCTCTGCAACAACCATTCCAGGCTCTTTTTTCTTTGCCTCTTTTATAGCCATTTTTGGACAGTTCTTTATGACATGCTCATTTGCTTTACGATACTTGCAAAACAATTTCTACTTTTCTGTTTTCTTCTCTTCTCTGTCTTTCTTCTTTGATTGTGTAGAATTAGCAAATTTCTACTTACTAGTAGAAGAGCTCCATTTACCTTTGCCCTTCTGACTAGCCAAGAAATTTTGATCTGCAACACGCATAATGGATCTGTTCTACTTAGATTGATCTTCCTGCAACAGAACAGAAACTAACTCCTCAAATGTTAAGGAATTTGGATTGCCTTTCATCATCAAACAAAGAGTAGAAGCAAAACTCTAGTATGAATCGGGAAGACCATTCAGAACGGTCCGCACAAGTGAACTGTCGGGCAAGACTTCATCAACAAAAATTAATTGTTCCTTCAAAGATTTGATCTTTTTTAGAAAATTGTCCATAGAATCACCTTCATTCATATGCTCACTCTCCAAATGTTTTCAGATGTAAGCAACACAAGCCTCATTCCTAGCCTAGTACAATGTGGTAAGTGTATCCCAAGCATACATAGCTATTCTGCAAGAGTGAATGTGAGGAATAATGGCATGTTTGACAAACAAGGCTATCAATGCATGTGCCTGATCATGTTTGCCATCCTAATAAATTTGCTCTACATTAGGTGTAGCAAAAACTATAGCACGAATAGAAACATGAAGAATATCGTCATCTTCAACGCCGCCTCCATCAACTTAAGTACCTGTATTTGTAGGTGTAATCGGATGTTTTTCAACACCCTCCACAATATTCCACAATCCTTTTGCGACCAATACATGATGCATCATATAAGCCCATAATGGGTAATTCATACCATCCAACTTATCTTCAACAGCAAACATGCGGAATACATCACTTCTTTCAGCCATGGCCACTAACTACAACACCTTGATGCAAAAAACTGATTGTATCTCAAAAACTTGAACACAACTACCCTCTCGAGTTTTGCTAAACATGTACCAGACTTTGAGACACTTATACCAACGAACAAAAGCATGTATATATCTTTGACACAAAAAGACAAAATAGCTTGCACAAGAATTGCAATAGTGCGCTCTGAGGCCAAAACAAGCAATTCTGAGATTGTGACCGGAGGGTGACGATGCCCCAGATGAACCTGCAACCTAGTCTGATACCAATTGTTGGAGTTCAAGGTCTATGGAAGCACGCGAAAGGCGGAAGGAAGAGGAAGAAGCTTGGAGTACAGCACACAATACTGAATGTATTACCACTAGAACGTAGGATTCTCAACGAGCTTTCCAACGAGACCAAAATCTCATCAATCGGAGTTCGTATGGTCAAGTTATGACCATTCAGGCACTAAAGGGTCAAAACAGGCTCTCAGGGTTCAGGAGATCCCTCTCTGGTTTCTAGGTCTTTTGCCCATTTCCAAGGTTCTAAAGTTATACCAAGGTGCCTAAAATTAAGCTCAACTACCCTTCAATTCACTCAAAATTAACCCTAACTTTTCATGCGTTAAAGGCCATGTATCGCGATAGGTCGGGTCGAGGTGTCGCGATAGGTCGAGGTGTCGCGATAGGTGGGAAGTATCGCGATAGCTCGTGAGGTGTCGCGATAGCTCGTGAGGTGTCGCGATAGGTCGGGTCGAGGTGTCGCAATAGGTCGAGGTGTCACGATAGGTGGGAAGTGTCGCGATAGCTCGTGAGGTGTCGCGATAGGTCGAAGTGTCGCGATAGGTCGTGAGGTGTCGCGATAGGTCGTGAGGTGTCGCGATAGGTCGTGAGGTGTCGCGATAGGTCGTGAGGTGTCGCGATAGCTCGGGATATGGTGAATTTTTCTGTTCTATCTAGTGATCCTGGGAGCTCTAGGCCTGCGCAGTGTCGTGGTGCACTCAGAATCGTGATTGGGTGAAATTTTCGGAGTGTCGCGATAGCTCGAGCTCAACGCCTCGGGGACTGTGCAGACAAATTCTGTACCTGCTGAGCTTGCTGGAGATGATGATGGAGCTGCCACCTGCAAGAAACATGCAAAAAACACACAAAGACAAGCACACACACTCGCTCTCTCTCAAACTCGCACACAACAAATGAGGGGAATGACAAGGAAGAGGGAATATGTAGTGGAGAAGGAGGTGGAGGTGGAGATGGAGAAGGAGGTGAAGATGGAGATGGAGATGGAGAAAAATCAGAAATTTACCAACTACTTACCATTCCAACGCGTCCTCTCTACGTCTTACCATCACACACTCGTCCTCAAAGCTCGATCCCCGGCAACGGCGCCAAAATTTGGTGTAGCTCAGTGATGAGTAGCACCTCCTTTAATGTCAATCCGGGAAAACGTGAGGATGGTATGAAGACCACGAGCACGTGGAAGCACAAGTGCGTGAGTGAGAAGCACACAAGCATGCACACACATACACGCACACGCGCACACACGGCAAGAACAAAGAGAGTAAGACAATGGAATCACTTCTATTGCAACCAAGTTCTCATACAAGCTCAAACTACAAGAAGCTAACCCCAAAAATGAGCTCTCTAGCTCTATTTATAGTTTTTGACTAGCTTTGGCCTTGTCCAGACCTAGTGTCTGGCCTAGTTAAAAATTAGGTTCCAGTGCTTATTTGAAGGCTCAAACGAGATCTAAAAATTATGAAAATTGGCAGGCAACTACTTCTAAGGCTCCTCAAGCTCGAGGACTCCTCGGCTTGTACAAAATGGAGCTACAAAAAGGTGAAAATGGTATTTACAGGGGTTTTTAGTGATGAGAATTACTTTTAAATGGTGTAGTGGTTTTGAAAAAAATAAAAGGTTGCCTTAGTGCTAGATCTGCTTGTATGCTCGTACTTGCTTCTTCTCGTATGCGACCAACAATAGCAGCCATCCAATTTTCTGAGTTTTGTGCTTCATCAAACAAAAGAGGCTCAGTCTCATCACAGAGACTAGAAACATCCATAGCATAGCAATCTGATGCAAAAGAGGCACTATGAGAGCTTAAACAAGTACGATATGATAGAGGTGCATCTAATTTGTTGTCACACAAAGTCTGCACCAGCCATTTTGGCATAGTTTTTGCCTCCTCAATATTAGTTCTCTCATCAACAAGTGCATCATGTAAATTTGCATTAGAAATGGAATGATCTGCATCATCACATGAAACTTGTAAAGGCTGAGAACTTGCCTCATTAGGACCAACACTAGACTGTCCACCTCGAAAAAGAGGTAGCAAAGTATCATACATGTCTTTGGAGCTAACAGATGTCTCCTTAGTACATGAAAGTAATGGTTGAATAGCATCTTCCACAAAAACAACATCACAGCTAACCAGAATGCATTTAGTTTGTGGATGGTACAGACGATAGCCTTTACTTTCAGAACTATACCCATTAAAACTACATTTCACTGCTTTATCATCCAATTTCCTGCATTGTTGTTCAGGCACTAATGTATATGCCAAACAAACAAAAACATACAGGTGAGCAACAAATGGCTTTCGACCATGCCAAGCCTCATATGGAGTGATAGACTGCAATGCTTTAGTGGGACACCTATTAAGTACATATGTCGCACACATGACAGCCTCAAGCTAGAGACTATGTGGTAAAGCTTGACTCTTGACCATATACCTCGCCATCTCCATGAGTGACCTATTCTTCCGTTCTATAACTCCATTCTATTGAGGTGTATACGGCATTGTACACTGATGTTTTATTCCACGTTCAACCAGAAATGCATTAAAGTTAGAAGACATATACCCCCCTCTCGATCAGAACAAAGGGTGCTCATTTTACATGCTGATAGATTTTCAGCCAAAACCAAAAACTTTTTGAAGCACATAAACACTTCAAAATTTGCTTTCAATGGATATACCCATGCATGCCTAGAAAAATCATCAATGAAAGTCACAAAGTAAAGATAGTTTCCAAAAGAAGGTGTCTGCATAGGACCTCAGACATCACTATGTACAAGCTGCAATTTTTGAGTGGCTCGAAATGAACCATCTTTTGGTAAGGGTGAACACTGCATTTTGCCCAAAATACAGCCTTCACAAACATGTTTACCTAGTGCCTCAAGTTTGGGCAAAGAGGACACCATTTGAGATTTCTACATGCATAGCAAACTAGCAAAATTCAGATGACCAAAGCATTGCATGCCAAAGCTTTGCATCTGATATAGCGTGAGAATCATGTACTGCACATGCTGAATCATTCATAAAATTTTCATAGTCTATGAGCTTATACAACCCACGACATGAAATGTGAGAAGAAATAATCATGTCACCATTTGACAGATCATGAATTGTGCATCTATCATCAACAAGTTTCACAACCAAGCCAATCTTGGCTAAAACTGAAACTGGTAATTGTGTTCTTGATCCCTGGCACAAATAGGGCATCCGACAATGTGAAATAATTACCATTAGCAGTAATCAGAATGATCTTACCCACTCCCATGATAGGATAAGAGGAGTTGTTGGCACATGTGATAGTATCCCCTATAGGAGCAGGCTCGAGTGAAGTGAAGAAACTGTGTTGCAAGGTAATATGTTTGGTTTCCCCACTATCAAAATACCAAACATCTGAGTCTAGTGCAAACATACATTGTTCAGGAGAGGATGGAAGAAAACTACAAACAATAGTAAACACCCATTCTTCATTCTGCATTAGATTAATAGAATCTATTTTCGGTGTAGAGGCCTCTGCAACAACCATTCCAGGCTCTTTTTTCTTTGCCTCTTTTATAGCCATTTTTGGACAGTTCTTTATGACATGCTCATTTGCTTTACGATACTTGCAAAACAATTTCTACTTTTCTGTTTTCTTCTCTTCTCTGTCTTTCTTCTTTGATTGTGTAGAATTAGCAAATTTCTACTTACTAGTAGAAGAGCTCCATTTACCTTTGCCCTTCTGACTAGCCAAGAAATTTTGATCTGCAACACGCATAATGGATCTGTTCTACTTAGATTGATCTTCCTGCAACAGAACAGAAACTAACTCCTCAAATGTTAAGGAATTTGGATTGCCTTTCATCATCAAACAAAGAGTAGAAGCAAAACTCTAGTATGAATCGGGAAGACCATTCAGAACGGTCCGCACAAGTGAACTGTCGGGCAAGACTTCATCAACAAAAATTAATTGTTCCTTCAAATATTTGATCTTTTTTAGAAAATTGTCCATAGAATCACCTTCATTCATATGCTCACTCTCCAAATGTTTTCATATGTAAGCAACACAAGCCTCATTCCTAGCCTAGTACAATGTGGTAAGTGTATCCCAAGCATACATAGCTATTCTGCAAGAGTGAATGTGAGGAATAATGGCATGTTTGACAAACAAGGCTATCAATGCATGTGCCTGATCATGTTTGCCATCCTAATAAATTTGCTCTACATTAGGTGTAGCAAAAACTATAGCACGAATAGAAACATGAAGAATATCGTCATCTTCAACGCCGCCTCCATCAACTTAAGTACCTGTATTTGTAGGTGTAATCGGATGTTTTTCAACACCCTCCACAATATTCCACAATCCTTTTGCGACCAATACATGATGCATCATATAAGCCCATAATGGGTAATTCATACCATCCAACTTATCTTCAACAGCAAACATGCGGAATACATCACTTCTTTCAGCCATGGCCACTAACTACAACACCTTGATGCAAAAAACTGATTGTATCTCAAAAACTTGAGCACAACTACCCTCTCGAGTTTTGCTAAACATGTACCAAACTTTGAGACACTTATACCAACGAACAAAAGCATGTATATATCTTTGACACAAAAAGACAAAATAGCTTGCACAAGAATTGCAATAGTGCGCTCTGAGGCCAAAACAAGCAATTCTGAGATTGTGACCGGAGGGGTGACGATGCCCCAGATGAACCTGCAACCTAGTCTGATACCAATTGTTGGAGTTCAAGGTCTATGGAAGCACGCGAAAGGCGGAAGGAAGAGGAAGAAGCTTGGAGTACAGCACACAATACTGAATGTATTACCACTAGAACGTAGGATTCTCAACGAGCTTTCCAACGAGACCAAAATCTCATCAATCGGAGTTCGTATGGTCAAGTTATGACCATTCAGGCACTAAAGGGTCAAAACAGGCTCTCAGGGTTCAGGAGATCCCTCTCTGGTTTCTAGGTCTTTTGCCCATTTCCAAGGTTCTAAAGTTATACCAAGGTGCCTAAAATTAAGCTCAACTACCCTTCAATTCACTCAAAATTAACCCTAACTTTTCATGCGTTAAAGGCCATGTATCGCGATAGGTCGGGTCGAGGTGTCGCGATAGGTCGAGGTGTCGCGATAGGTGGGAAGTATCGCGATAGCTCGTGAGGTGTCGCGATAGCTCGTGAGGTGTCGCGATAGGTCGGGTCGAGGTGTCGCGATAGGTCGAGGTGTCGCGATAGGTGGGAAGTGTCGCGATAGCTCGTGAGGTGTCGCGATAGGTCGAAGTGTCGCGATAGGTCGAAGTGTCGCGATAGGTCGAAGTGTCGCGATAGGTCGTGAGGTGTCGCGATAGGTCGTGAGGTGTCGCGATAGGTCGTGAGGTGTCGCGATAGGTCGTGAGGTGTCGCGATAGGTCGTGAGGTGTCGCGATAGGTCGTGAGGTGTCGCGATAGGTCGTGAGGTGTCGCGATAGGTCGTGAGGTGTCGCGATAGCTCGGGATATGGTGAATTTTTCTGTTCTATCTAGTGATCCTGGGAGCTCTAGGCCTGCGCAGTGTCGTGGTGCACTCAGAATCGTGATTGGGTGAAATTTTCGGAGTGTCGCGATAGCTCGAGCTCAACGCCTCGGGGACTTTGCAGACAAATTCTGTACCTGCTGAGCTTGCTGGAGATGATGATGGAGCTGCCACCTGCAAGAAACATGCAAAAAACACACAAAGACAAGCACACACACTCGCTCTCTCTCAAACTCGCACACAACAAATGAGGGGAATGACAAGGAAGAGGGAATATGTAGTGGAGAAGGAGGTGGAGGTGGAGATGGAGAAGGAGGTGAAGATGGAGATGGAGATGGAGAAAAATCAGAAATTTACCAACTACTTACCATTCCAACGCGTCCTCTCTACGTCTTACCATCACACACTCGTCCTCAAAGCTCGATCCCCGACAACGGCGCCAAAATTTGGTGTAGCTCAGTGATGAGTAGCACCTCCTTTAATGTCAATCCGGGAAAACGTGAGGATGGTATGAAGACCACGATCACGTGGAAGCACAAGTGCGTGAGTGAGAAGCACACAAGCATGCACACACATACACGCACACGCGCACACACGGCAAGAACAAAGAGAGTAAGACAATGGAATCACTTCTATTGCAACCAAGTTCTCATACAAGCTCAAACTACAAGAAGCTAACCCCAAAAATGAGCTCTCTAGCTCTATTTATAGTTTTTGACTAGCTTTGGCCTTGTCCAGACCTAGTGTCCGGCCTAGTTAAAAATTAGGTTCCAGGGCTTATTTGAAGGTTCAAACGAGATCTAAAAATTATGAAAATTGGCAGGCAACTACTTCTAAGGCTCCTCAAGCTTGAGGACTCGTCGGCTTGTACAAAATGGAGCTACAAAAAGGTGAAAATGGTATTTACAGGGGTTTTTAGTGATGAGAATTACTTTTAAATGGTGTAGTGGTTTTGAAAAAAATAAAAGGTTGCCTTAGTGCTAGATCTGCTTGTATGCTCGTACTTGCTTCTTCTCGTATGCGGCCAACAATAGAAGCCATCCAATTTTCAGAGTTTTGTGCTTCATCAAACAAAAGAGGCTCAGTCTCATCACAGAGACTAGAAACATCCATAGCATAGCAATCTGATGCAAAAGAGGCACTATGAGAGCTTAAACAAGTACGATATGATAGAGGTGCATCTAATTTGTTGTCACACAAAGTCTGCACCAGCCATTTTGGCATAGTTTTTGCCTCCTCAATATTAGTTCTCTCATCAACAAGTGCATCATGTAAATTTGCATTAGAAATGGAATGATCTGCATCATCACATGAAACTTGTAAAGGCTGAGAACTTGCCTCATTAGGACCAACACTAGACTGTCCACCTCGAAAAAGAGGTAGCAAAGTATCATACATGTCTTTGGAGCTAACAGATGTCTCCTTAGTACATGAAAGTAATGGTTGAATAGCATCTTCCACAAAAACAACATCACAGCTAACCAGAATGCATTTAGTTTGTGGATGGTACAGACGATAGCCTTTACTTTCAGAACTATACCCATTAAAACTACATTTCACTACTTTATCATCCAATTTCCTGCATTGTTGTTCAGGCACTAATGTATATGCCAAACAAACAAAAACATACAGGTGAGCAACAAATGGCTTTCGACCATGCCAAGCCTCATATGGAGTGATAGACTGCAATGCTTTAGTGGGACACCTATTAAGTACATATGTCGCACACATGACAGCCTCAAGCTAGAGACTATGTGGTAAAGCTTGACTCTTGACCATATACCTCGCCATCTCCATGAGTGACCTATTCTTCCGTTCTATAACTCCATTCTATTGAGGTGTATACGGCATTGTACACTGATGTTTTATTCCACGTTCAACCAGAAATGCATTAAAGTTAGAAGACATATACCCCCCTCTCGATCAGAACAAAGGGTGCTCATTTTACATGCTGATAGATTTTCAGCCAAAACCAAAAACTTTTTGAACATAAACACTTCAAAATTTGCTTTCAATGGATATACCCATGCATGCCTAGAAAAATCATCAATGAAAGTCACAAAGTAAAGATAGTTTCCAAAAGAAGGTGTCTGCATAGGACCTCAGACATCACTATGTACAAGCTGCAATTTTTGAGTGGCTCGAAATGAACCATCTTTTGGTAAGGGTGAACACTGCATTTTGCCCAAAATACAGCCTTCACAAACATGTTTACCTAGTGCCTCAAGTTTGGGCAAAGAGGACACCATTTGAGATTTCTACATGCATAGCAAACTAGCAAAATTCAGATGACCAAAGCATTGCATGCCAAAGCTTTGCATCTGATATAGCGTGAGAATCATGTACTGCACATGCTGAATCATTCATAAAATTTTCATAGTCTATGAGCTTATACAACCCACGACATGAAATGTGAGAAGAAATAATCATGTCACCATTTGACAGATCATGAATTGTGCATCTATCATCAACAAGTTTCACAACCAAGCCAATCTTGGCTAAAACTGAAACTGGTAATTGTGTTCTTGATCCCTGGCACAAATAGGGCATCCGACAATGTGAAATAATTACCATTAGCAGTAATCAGAATGATCTTACCCACTCCCATGATAGGATAAGAGGAGTTGTTGGCACATGTGATAGTATCCCCTATAGGGGCAGGCTCGAGTGAAGTGAAGAAACTGTGTTGCAAGGTAATATGTTTGGTTTCCCCACTATCAAAATACCAAACATCTGAGTCTAGTGCAAACATACATTGTTCAGGAGAGGATGGAAGAAAACTACAAACAATAGTAAACACCCATTCTTCATTCTGCATTAGATTAATAGAATCTGTTTTCGGTGTAGAGGCCTCTGCAACAACCATTCCAGGCTCTTTTTTCTTTGCCTCTTTTATAGCCATTTTTGGACAGTTCTTTATGACATGCTCATTTGCTTTACGATACTTGCAAAACAATTTCTACTTTTCTGTTTTCTTCTCTTCTCTGTCTTTCTTCTTTGATTGTGTAGAATTAGCAAATTTCTACTTACTAGTAGAAGAGCTCCATTTACCTTTGCCCTTCTGACTAGCCAAGAAATTTTGATCTGCAACACGCATAATGGATCTGTTCTACTTAGATTGATCTTCCTGCAACAGAACAGAAACTAACTCCTCAAATGTTAAGGAATTTGGATTGCCTTTCATCATCAAACAAAGAGTAGAAGCAAAACTCTAGTATGAATCGGGAAGACCATTCAGAACGGTCCGCACAAGTGAACTGTCGGGCAAGACTTCATCAACAAAAATTAATTGTTCCTTCAAAGATTTGATCTTTTTTAGAAAATTGTCCATAGAATCACCTTCATTCATATGCTCACTCTCCAAATGTTTTCAGATGTAAGCAACACAAGCCTCATTCCTAGCCTAGTACAATGTGGTAAGTGTATCCCAAGCATACATAGCTATTCTGCAAGAGTGAATGTGAGGAATAATGGCATGTTTGACAAACAAGGCTATCAATGCATGTGCCTGATCATGTTTGCCATCCTAATAAATTTGCTCTACATTAGGTGTAGCAAAAACTATAGCACGAATAGAAACATGAAGAATATCGTCATCTTCAACGCCGCCTCCATCAACTTAAGTACCTGTATTTGTAGGTGTAATCGGATGTTTTTCAACACCCTCCACAATATTCCACAATCCTTTTGCGACCAATACATGATGCATCATATAAGCCCATAATGGGTAATTCATACCATCCAACTTATCTTCAACAGCAAACATGCGGAATACATCACTTCTTTCAGCCATGGCCACTAACTACAACACCTTGATGCAAAAAACTGATTGTATCTCAAAAACTTGAACACAACTACCCTCTCGAGTTTTGCTAAACATGTACCAGACTTTGAGACACTTATACCAACGAACAAAAGCATGTATATATCTTTGACACAAAAAGACAAAATAGCTTGCACAAGAATTGCAATAGTGCGCTCTGAGGCCAAAACAAGCAATTCTGAGATTGTGACCGGAGGGGTGACGATGCCCCAGATGAACCTGCAACCTAGTCTGATACCAATTGTTGGAGTTCAAGGTCTATGGAAGCACGCGAAAGGCGGAAGGAAGAGGAATAAGCTTGGAGTACAGCACACAATACTGAATGTATTACCACTAGAACGTAGGATTCTCAACGAGCTTTCCAACGAGACCAAAATCTCATCAATCGGAGTTCGTATGGTCAAGTTATGACCATTCAGGCACTAAAGGGTCAAAACAGGCTCTCAGGGTTCAGGAGATCCCTCTCTGGTTTCTAGGTCTTTTGCCCATTTCCAAGGTTCTAAAGTTATACCAAGGTGCCTAAAATTAAGCTCAACTACCCTTCAATTCACTCAAAATTAACCCTAACTTTTCATGCGTTAAAGGCCATGTATCGCGATAGGTCGGGTCGAGGTGTCGCGATAGGTCGAGGTGTCGCGATAGGTGGGAAGTATCGCGATAGCTCGTGAGGTGTCGCGATAGCTCGTGAGGTGTCGCGATAGGTCGGGTCGAGGTGTCGCGATAGGTCGAGGTGTCGCGATAGGTGGGAAGTGTCGCGATAGCTCGTGAGGTGTCGCGATAGGTCGAAGTGTCGCGATAGCTCGTGAGGTGTCGCGATAGGTCGAAGTGTCGCGATAGGTCGAAGTGTCGCGATAGGTCGAAGTGTCGCGATAGGTCGTGAGGTGTCGCGATAGGTCGTGAGGTGTCGCGATAGGTCGTGAGGTGTCGCGATAGGTCGTGAGGTGTCGCGATAGGTCGTGAGGTGTCGCAATAGCTCATGAGGTGTCGCGATAGCTCGGGATATGGTGAATTTTTATGTTCTATCTAGTGATCCTGGGAGCTCTAGGCCTGCGCAGTGTCGTGGTGCACTCAGAATCGTGATTGGGTGAAATTTTCGGAGTGTCGCGATAGCTCCAGCTCAACGCCTCGGGGACTGTGCAGACAAATTCTGTACCTGCTGAGCTTGCTGGAGATGATGATGGAGCTGCCACCTGCAAGAAACATGCAAAAAACACACAAAGACAAGCACACACACTCGCTCTCTCTCAAACTCGCACACAACAAATGAGGGGAATGACAAGGAAGAGGGAATATGTAGTGGAGAAGGAGGTGGAGGTGGAGATGGAGAAGGAGGTGAAGATGGAGATGGAGATGGAGAAAAATCAGAAATTTACCAACTACTTACCATTCCAACGCGTCCTCTCTACGTCTTACCATCACACACTCGTCCTCAAAGCTCGATCCCCGGCAACGGCGCCAAAATTTGGTGTAGCTCAGTGATGAGTAGCACCTCCTTTAATGTCAATCCGGGAAAACGTGAGGATGGTATGAAGACCACGAGCACGTGGAAGCACAAGTGCGTGAGTGAGAAGCACACAAGCATGCACACACATACACGCACACGCGCACACACGGCAAGAACAAAGAGAGTAAGACAATGGAATCACTTCTATTGCAACCAAGTTCTCATACAAGCTCAAACTACAAGAAGCTAACCCCAAAAATGAGCTCTCTAGCTCTATTTATAGTTTTTGACTAGCTTTGGCCTTGTCCAAACCTAGTGTCCGGCCTAGTTAAAAATTAGGTTCCAGGGCTTATTTGAAGGCTCAAACGAGATCTAAAAATTATGAAAATTGGCAGGCAACTACTTCTAAGGCTCCTCAAGCTCGAGGACTCCTCGGCTTGTACAAAATGGATCTACAAAAAGGTGAAAATGGTATTTACAGGGGTTTTTAGTGATGAGAATTACTTTTAAATGGTGTAGTGGTTTTGAAAAAAATAAAAGGTTGCCTTAGTGCTAGATCTGCTTGTATGCTCGTACTTGCTTCTTCTCGTATGCGGCCAACAATAGCAGCCATCCAATTTTCAGAGTTTTGTGCTTCATCAAACAAAAGAGGCTCAGTCTCATCACAAAGACTAGAAACATCCATAGCATAGCAATCTGATGCAAAAGAGGCACTATGAGAGCTTAAACAAGTACGATATGATAGAGGTGCATCTAATTTGTTGTCACACAAAGTCTGCACCAGCCATTTTGGCATAGTTTTTGCCTCCTCAATATTAGTTCTCTCATCAACAAGTGCATCATGTAAATTTGCATTAGAAATGGAATGATCTGCATCATCACATGAAACTTGTAAAGGCTGAGAACTTGCCTCATTAGAACCAACACTAGACTGTCCACCTCGAAAAAGAGGTAGCAAAGTATCATACATGTCTTTGGAGCTAACAGATGTCTCCTTAGTACATGAAAGTAATGGTTGAATAGCATCTTCCACAAAAACAACATCACAGCTAACCAGAATGCATTTAGTTTGTGGATGGTACAGACGATAGCCTTTACTTTCAGAACTATACCCATTAAAACTACATTTCACTGCTTTATCATCCAATTTCCTGCATTGTTGTTCAGGCACTAATGTATATGTCAAACAAACAAAAACATACAGGTGAGCAACAAATGGCTTTCGACCATGCCAAGCCTCATATGGAGTGATAGACTGCAATGCTTTAGTGGGACACCTATTAAGTACATATGTCGCACACATGACAGCCTCAAGCTAGAGACTATGTGG
>CM035411.1:168111334-168138834 GCA_020310875.1 Ceratopteris richardii | reverse complement strand
ATCAGATATGGAATGATCTGCATCATCACATGAAACCTCTAAAGGCTGAGAAGTTGCCTCATTACGACCAACACTAGACTGTCCACTTGTAAAAAAAGGTAGCAAAGCATCATACATGTCTTTGGAGCTAACATATGTCTCCTTAGTACATGAAAGTAATGGTTGAATAGCATCTTCCACACAAACAACATCACCGCTAACCAAAATATGTTTAGTCTATGAATGATACAGACGATAGCCTTTACTTACCCAACAAAAATACATTTTACTACTTTATCATCCAATTTTCTACGATGTTGTTTGGGCACTAATGCATATGCCACACAACCAAAAACATGCAGATGAGCAAGAGGTGGCTTGCGACCATGCCAAGCCTCATATCGAGTGATAGACTGCAGCGCTTTAGTGGGACACCTGTTCAGTACATATATTGCACACATAACAACCTCAAGCCAGAAACTATGTGGTAAAGCCTGACCCTTGACCATATAGCTCGCCATCTCCATGAGTGACCTATTCTTTCATTCAGCAACTCCATTTTGTTGAGGTGTATACGACATTGTACACTGATGTTTTATCCCACTTTCAGCCAGAAATGCATTAAAGTCAGAAGAAATATATTCCCCCCCTCGATCAGAACGTAGGGTGCCCATTTTACATGCTCACAGATTTTCATCCAAAACCAGAAACTATTTGAAGCACATAAACACTTTGGACTTTGCCTTCAATGGATATACCCATGCATGCCTGAAAAAATCATCGATGAAAGTCATGAAGTAAAGATAATTCCCCAAAGAAGGTGTTTGCATAGGACCACATACATCACTATGTACAAACTGCAATTTCTGAGTAGCCTGAACTAAACCATCTTTTGGAAAGGAAGAACACTGCATTTTGCCCAAAATATACCTTTACATATATGTTTACCGGGTGCCTCAAGTTTGGGCAAAGAGGACACCATTTCATATTTCTTCAGGCATAGCAAACTAGCAAAATTCAGATGACCAAAGCATGCATGCCAAAGCTTTGCATCTGACATAGCCTGAGAATCATGTATTGCACATGCCAATCATTTACAGATCTTTCATAGTCTATGAGCTTATACAGCCTAGGACATAAAATGCTAGAAGCAATAATGACATCGCCATTTGACATATCATGAACTATACATCTCTCATCAATAAATTTTACAACCAAGCCAGTCTTGGCTAATGCAAAAACTGATAACATATTTTTTTTTATCCCTGGCACAAACAAAGCATCTAACAAAGTGAAAGAACCACCATCAACAGTAGTCAAAATGATCTTATCAACTCCCATAACAGGATAGGAGTTGTTAGAGCATGTAACAGTATTCCCTGTAGGGGCAGGCTCGAGTGAAGAGAGGAAACTATGCTGCAAGGTAATATGTTTGGTCGCCCCACTATCAAAGTACCAAATGTCTGAGTCTACTGCAGACATGCACTGCTCATGAGAAGATGGGTCAAAATTGCAAACAGTAGTAAACGCCCATTCTTCTTCCTGCACAAGGTGAGCGGACTCTATTTTTGGTGTAGAGGCCTCTGCAACAACCATTCCATCCTCTTTCTTCTTTGCCTCTTTAGTAGCCAGTTTTGGATAGCTCTTGATGACATGATCATTTGCTTTATAGTATTTGCAAAACAATTTCTGCTTTTCTCATTTCTTCTCATCTTTGTCTTCCTTCTTTGAATGTGTAGCATTTGCAGATTTCTGCTTACTAATAGAAGAGCTCCATTTACCTTTGCCCTTCTGAGTAGCCAGGAAAGCTTGATCTACAATATGCATAATAGACATGTTCTGCATAGACTAGTCTTCCTGCAACATAACAAAGACTAACTCCTCAATGACAAGGCATTTGGATTTCCTTTCATCATCAAACAAAGAGTAGAAGCAAAACTCTGATATGAGTCAAGAAGACCATTCAAAATGGTCTGCAAAAGTGAGCTATCTGGTATAACTTCATCAAGATAAATAAATTGTTCTTTCAAATCCTTGATCTTTGTGAGAAAACTGTCCATAGAATCACCTTCATTCATGTGCTCACTCTCCAATTGTTTTCGGAGGTAAGCAACATGAGCCTCATTCCTAGCCTGGTACAATGTGGTAAGTGTATCCCAAGCATCCTTAGATGTTCTACAAAAGCAAACATGAGGAATAATGGCACGTTTGACAGACAAAGCTATCAATGCATGTGCTTGAGCATCTCTACCATCCCAACGAATTTGCTCTACAATAGGTGCAAGAGAACAGCAGCACAAACAAGAATCTATAGAATATCATCACCTTTGACACCATCTCCATCAGCTCGAGCACCTGTATTTGCAGTACCTATATTTGCAGGTGTAACAGGATGTCTTTCAACACCTTGCACAATATTCCATAGTCCTTTTGTGACCAATACATGACGCATCATATAAGCCCATAATGGGTAGTTGGTACCATCCAACTTATCCTCAACAGCCAACATACGGAATACATCACTACTTTCAGCCATGGTTGGTGACCAAAATATCTTGATGCAGAAAATTGATTGTATCTCAAAAAGTTGAACAGAACTTCCTAGGTGAATTCTTCTGAACTTATAGCACACTTCGAGATGCTTATACTGGCGAATCAAAATTGGTATATACCTTTGGCACAAAAAGATGAAATAGCTTGCACAAGCATTGCGATAGTGTGTTCGGAGGCTGAGCTCATATCGCGATTTTGGCACATATAACGAATTTGTTTTGATCTCTAAAACACCTTGAGTATGCTTACCAAATTTCTTACGATTCTCAGACTACAACCGGAGAGGTGTAGACAATGCCCTAGACGAAGCGACGACCTGCCCTGATACCAGTCGTTGGAGTTAGATGTCTGTGGAAGCACGCAAACAACACAAGGAAGAAGAAGAAGCTTGGAGCACAATGCTAAATGTATTGCCACTAGAATGTACAAAGATAAGTAGCCCTTAGGGCAATAGGCATATATACAAGCCAGGGGAAAAAACCTCCTAAAGAGGGAAAAAAGTGCCCTGACGGTCCTAGAGCGTTCACACACATCACTACCTAAATATGTCAACATACATATATATATACATATACATATACATATACATATACATATACATATACATATACATATGCATATACATATACATATACATATACATATACATATACATATACATATACATATGCATATACATATGCATATACATATACATATACATATACATATACATATACATATACATATACATATGCATATACATATGCATATACATATACATATACATATACATATACATATGCATATACATATGCATATGCATATACATATACATATACATATGCATATACATATACATATACATATGCATATACATATACATATACATATACATATACATATACATATACATATACATATACATATACATATACATATGCATATACATATACATATACATATACATATGCATATGCATATGCATATACATATACATATACATATACATATACATATGCATATACATATGCATATACATATGCATATACATATGCATATACATATACATATACATATACATATACATATACATATACATATACATATACATATACATATACATATACATATACATATACATATACATATACATATACATATACATATACATATACATATACATATACATATACATATACATATGCATATGCATATACATACACATATACATATACATATACATATACATATACATATACATATACATATACATATACATATACATATACATATACATATACATATACATATACATATACATATACATATACATATACATATACATATACATATACATATACATATACATATACATATACATATGCATATACATATACATATACATATACATATACATATACATATACATATACATATGCATATACATATGCATATACATATACATATACATATACATATACATATACATATGCATATACATATGCATATGCATATACATATACATATACATATACATATACATATACATATACATATGCATATACATATACATATACATATACATATACATATACATATACATATACATATACATATACATATACATACACATATACATATACATATACATGTATGCATTGAGGGTCAACATAGGCTCTAGCTCTAGCCTGAGCTCTCCTAATTATATCCTTAGCAAGTCTAAGCATATCGTTCATCTCTTACAAGGAGTCCTTTGTAGCCTCGATTTTTTTATGTTGCAATCTTACTGCATAAGTAGCTCTTGGTTGGAAACCATACATAATCATAAATGTACTATGCCGACTGGAAGAATGCTTGGCACTATTATATCCAAACTCTACTATAGTTAAGTACTCTTCTTAATTAGTTTTCCTTTCATTTACATATGCTTGAATCATATCTTTTAGGATTTGGTTAACCCTCTTTGTTTCCCATCCATCTATGGATGCTCGACATACCCATGGTAAGTTTAGTATCCAACATCTTGAAGACTTCTCTCCAAAAGTGCATAGTGTATTTCCTATCAGGATCTGAAACAATGTCTAAGGGAAGACCATATAATGGATATAGGTTCTCAACAAATAACCGAGCCAACTTAGGTGCCTTCACTATACTACATGTTGGAATAAACCTAGATATTTTGGTTAACCTATCCACAATTACCGAGACTGATAAAATCTATGGAGATACTCCCCCACTTCCCATTGGAAATATCTAATGGGTGGAGTAGTCCTTCAAACTTTAACCTCTCAGCTTTATTGGCCTGGCATTTGTGCACTTAAGCACATACACATTAGGATGTCCTTATCAAGTCTAGGCTAGTAAAATTGCCTCTTAGAAAGATCATAAGTCTTGTTAACTCCTAGGTTTCTTGCAATGGGTGTTTCATGACACTCATATAATTTTTGTCATATCATCTCAAAATCTCTAGGCACACACACCTTACCTTTGTATAATAGATATCCATCATGGATATTGTAATTCTTCCACTTAAATCCATCTTGTGTACCCATCAATACTCCATCCTCATTGGAAACCCATATATCAAGATACCCTTTCTTTATGGATTCCAAATAGAATATGCAGGTTCAAGCCTACATTTCCCTCTAATGGACTCAAGTAGTTCACATGTGATTTGAGTAAAACTCAATCGATTGAGCATAGGCATGTGGCTAAGCGAGTCAATGAACACATTAAACTTTCCCTTCCTATACCTAAGCTCATAGTCAAACTCCTAAAGGGTCTCTGCTCAATGGGGCCTTATGACTTTTAAGGTCTATTTGATTAAAGAGCAACTTAATGCTCTCCTAATCAAACACTATCATAACCTTTGCACCATAAAAATAATGATGCCACTTCTTCAAATCATGGACAATTACATATAACTCCTTTATTGGTGCAAATGCCAAGCCATCACACTTGGCTAGGCATTGAAGAAGCTATGTGCAAATGTTTGAAGGATCACATGAACCCTTGCTTGTAAAACTAGAACATTTACTTCTTGTAAAAGATAAACCTTTTGAGGGAATATTGTTAGTCCGCATATCTCGTGGAGTTTGGGGAACTAAAAACTACAAATTCACTTTGGTAGGATGTCTCCTAACTTAGAGTAGAACTTTTAGGCAAAGCCAAGTTTGAATTCAAATTCAAACATGGAGGTAAAATACCTATATAAGGTACTTGTAATCTCGCGGCCATGAGAGCCCCATTACTGAGCCTATTGTTCGTCATTTGTTGAAGTTGAGAGGCTTAAACTATAGCCTACTCTTATCACCATCATTGGGCATCATATTCATGCCAATGATCATGTATAACATTGTTACATAATACATTACATTATTGATCACATTTGTCTTCATCTCTGCTATGTTCACTCAAAATAGTATACTTTGTATGCTCATATCTCAGTCATTTCTCCATCCTTTTTGAAGTTCTATAGCTTGTTGGAACCAGCTCCAAGTCTACTACAAGCTGCCAAATTTTGAAGCAAATTGATTTAGCAAATTGGGATAAGTCCATGTCAAAGTGGTCACTGGTCATTCTCTACATAGATCCTAGAAAATCAGGGGGAAGCTGTTGATTGTTAAATTCATTGCTCAGTACATAGTGCATCATATTAAGTGATTACACTTGGACTCATTAGCTCTCTAAGAAAATTTGATTCACCCAAAAGGAATTTTCCTAATTGCTACTGTACTGTGAGCACTAAGCAAAACATCCAGCAGGTGTCAAGAAAAAATTAGCAGGTTTTTTTATCACAAGCTAGTTGCCAAGTTATCTGTTTTGATTAAATTGTTTGAAGCATCATCTCTAAAGTACGTAGGTGCTTTATTTGTGTCATTTGCAAGCTAAGAGGGCCTACAAAACAACTCTAAAGTAAAATAGGCCAGGTACTAAGCAAGGTTTGGTAGTACCAACTCATTTCTTGTGGTCTCCATCCATCTCTCCCAACAGTGGTATCAGAGCAATTGAGGTAAAATGGGAGATGGTTTCCCTTCTTTTATTGATACATTGGATAGGAACAACTACCAAGCATGGTCCTTGAGGATGAAGACATACTTGTAAGGAAGGAGTCTCTATGGATACATACCAGGAGATGAGGAGATGCCCAATTTAAGAAGCAAAGGACAACCTACAAGAGAGGAGCTTGAAAGACTCAACTCATGGTGTGCCAAAGATGCATTAGCAAGGTCATATCTACTTAACTCTATTTTTGACTTCCTTCTTCCACATATTAGGAATTGTAAAACTTCCCAAGAGACTTGGGATACATTGTCTTCATACTTTTCTTCTTATACAAGAGCTAGGAAGAATCAATTGTGGATTGAGTTTACCACTCAAAGGAAGCAACCTAAGCAAAGTGTTTCAGAATATGTGACCAAAGTCAAAGATGTGATTGACCAATTGGCAAGCATAGGAGAGGAGATTGAAGAGGAGCAAATACTGAGACAAGTGATCAATGGCATCAAGGCAGATGAAAAATGGGAAGCCTTCACAATTGCCATGGACTTATACATGTATATGCAGATTCTAGATCTTACCACACTCATGGGGAAAATCTTTACCCATGAAGCCAAGATCAACAAAAATGGAGAGCCATCAAGAGGTAATAAATGTTCTTCCCTATACACAGATAAAGGCAAGGCTAAAGAGAAAGGGAAAAGCAAGAAAGTAGAGGATGAAGGTACTTCTCAAGTTAACTCTGTAGGAAGAGGTAGGAACTCAAGAGGAAGGGGCAGAGGAGGTAAGCTAGGTAGGGGGAGACCTTTCAACTCTTCCCCATGCAACATATGTGGACTGTCTAATCACACTACAGATGAGTGATATATGAACTTCAAGAATCAGAGAGGAAGAGGATATCAAAGAGGTGGCTACTCACAATCAAGAGGAAGGTTCAACCATAATCAAAGCTATAACCATGGCTATAACAACAACTACAACAACAATTACAATAACTATCAACGAGGATACAAATCAAGAAAGGACTACAAACAAATCAAGGAAGGACTACAACAACTACACAAAGGATCAAGAAGATTCTCTTCTCATTATGAATATGACTTCAAAATAGGGTATGAATGATGATCACCTCTTCTATATTGACTCAGGTTGTTCAAACCATGTAGCAAGCAATGTAGCTCTTCTCTCTGACCTTGAGGAACCCAAGGGAAAGCACCAAGTACAAACAGGTGATGAAACCAAGCATTCAATGGTCAAGGTAGGAAATGTCAATACTTCTGATGGGAATAGAAATCTGTTAAGTAGGGTTCTATATGTACCTACAATCACCAAGAATTTGATGAGTGTTGGACAAATTGTGGAAAAGGGCCAAGATGAAGAGGTTGGAAGACTTACCTAAATCATCCAACCAAGCTCTAAGGAGATCACAAAGGGAAAGCAAGAAACCAATCAGATATGGGTATGACACTACTTTAGTTACTAAACACTCCATTTATCTTGCTAAGGATTCATCATTTGAAGAGCCTACTTCATATGAAGAGGCAAAGACCAAGGCAGAATGGAAGGAAGCCATGGATGAAGAAATAGAAGCACTCAAGGAGAATGATACTTGGGAGCTAGTACCAAAGAAGGCATCAATGAAGGTAATTGGTTCTAAATGGATATACAAAATCAAGAGAAACTCAGATGGATCCATAAATAGGTATAAAGCTAGACTTGTGGTTAAGGGTTTTGCACAAACCCAAGGAGTTGATTATGAAGAGACTTTCTCACCTATGGCCAAAATGCCAACCATCAGAGTATTGGTAAGTGTGGCTACATCAAGAAATTGGAATATGTACCAACTGGATGTAAAAAATACTTTCCTTAATGGCTCAATTTCCGAGGAGGTTTACATGGCTCAACCTCCTGGATATGAAGACCCAAGTAAGGTAAATTATGTGTGCAAATCGAACAAAGATATTTATGGTTTGAAGCAGGCACCTAGGGCATGGAATCATAGATTACCTACCTATCTTCAAGATCAAGGATTGATCATGAGCAAGGCAGATTCTTCTCTATTTGTAAAGAGAAGCAACTCAGAATTGATATATGTATGTGTGTGTATTGATGATATCATACTTATAGGTAGTGATGCCAATGGCATCAAATAAATTAAGAACCTAATGATGCAGGAGTTCAAAATCAGTGATCTAGGGTCACTAAAGTATTTTCTTGGACTTGAATTGGTCTACATAAATTTGGGAATTTATATTACTCAAAGAAAGTATGTGCAGGACATGTTGAAGAAGTTCCACTTGGAGAATGCCAAGATAGCTAGCACTCCTATGGATGTAAACCAAAAATTGAGTGCTCATGAAGGTGACTTGCTTGAAGACATTGTAGGATATCAAAGCATAGTAGGAAGCCTAAATTATGCAACATTAACAAGGATTGATATTGCTTATGGAGTAAGTGTATTAAGCCAATTCATGCACAAACCTAGAGCACCTCACTTGAAAGCTACCAAGAGGATTTTGAAGTACCTCAAGGGTACTCAAAATCAAGGTTTATACTTTCCATACACATCAGATTTGGACATCAAACTTTACTCAGATGCACATTGGGTAGGTTGTAAGGATGACAGGAGGAGCACCTCTGGTTATCTCTCCTTTGTAGGTGATAAGCCCATTTCATGGTCTTCCAAGAAGCAACCTATCGTTGCTTTATCTTCAACAGAGGCTGAATATAGGGGATTAGCCAATGCTACTCAAGAAGCAGTTTGGATTAGATTGCTACATTCAGATTTGGGACTACACTCTAACTCACCTATGATTTTTGGTGACAATACAAGTTCCTTGCATCTTACAACAAATCCTATCTATCATGCAAGGACCAAGCATATAGAAGTTCAGTATCACTTTGTTAGGGAGAAGCTATTGAGCAAGGAGATTCAATTGGCATATGTATCCACAAATATGCAATGTGCAGATTTATTGACCAAAGCACTTGATGGTACTAAACTTTACAGGTTTAAAGCTATGATTGGATTGCAGGACATTCAAGAGGATTGATGAAGAAGACCAAGCCAAGATGTTTGGCTTGAGGGGGAGCTGTTGGTGCAAATGCCAAGCCTTCACACTTGGCTAGGCATTGAAGAATCTATGTGCAAATGTTTGAAGGATCACATGAACCCTTGCTTGTAAAACTAGAACATTTACTTCTTGTAAAAGATAAACCTTTTGAGGGAATATTGAAAGTCCACATATCTCGTGGATTTTGGAGGACTAAAAGCTATGAATTCACTTTGCTAGGATGTCTCCTAACTTAGAGGATAACTTTTAGGCAAAGCCAAGTTTGAATTCAAATTCAAACTTGGAGGTAAAATACCTATATAAGGTACTTGTAATCTCGCGACCATGAGAGCCCCATTACTGAGCCTATTGCTCATCATTTGTTGAAGTTGAGAGGCTTACACTATAGCCTACTTGTATCACCATCATTGGGCATCATATTCATGCCAATGATCATGTATAACATTGTTACATAATACATTACATTATTGATCACATCTGTCTTCATCTCTGCTATGTTCACTCAGAACAGTATACTTTGTATGCTCATATCTCAGTCATTTCTCCATATGTTTTCAACTTCTATAGCTTGTTGGAACCAACTCCAAGTCTACTACAAGCTATCAAAGTTTTGAAGAAATTTGATTTAGCAAATTGGGAGAAATTTGCGTCGAAGTGGCCACTGGTCATTCTCTGCATAGCTCCTAAAAAATCGAGGGTAAGTTGTTGATTGTTAAATTGATTGCTCAGAACATAGTGCATCATATTAAGTGATTCCACTTGGAATCATTAGCTCTCTAAGCTAATTTTATTCACCTAAAAGGAATTTTCCTAATTGCTAGTGTAATACGAGCATTGAGCAAAACATCCAATAGGTGTCAAGACCAAATTAGCAAGTTTTTTTGTCACAAGCTAGTTGCCAAGTTATCTGTTTTGATTAAATTGTTTGAAGCATCATCTCTAAAGTACATAGGTGCTTTATTTATGTCATTTGCAAGCTAAGAGGGCCTACAACACAACTCTGAAGTAAAATAGGGCAGGTACTAAGCAGGGTTTGGCAGTACTAACTCATTTCTTGTGGTATCCATCCATCTCTCCCAACATCCTTCTCATAGACATAATAATTCTTTTGAGCCGATTCTAGCTTTTTGATCTCATAAGCCACTAGTTGACCATCCTGAACTAAAACTGCTCCTATACCAAAGTCACTTGCATCAGGCTCAACCACAAAGGCTTTATTTGGATTTGCTATATATAAAAGTGGAGTTGTAACAATTTCTACCTTCAATTTTTCCATACTTTGTTTCTGTTTGTCTCCCCAATGCAAGGTTTTCCCTTTCCCTTTAAGCTGTTCCGTCATCATGACAACAATTTTGGCATGATTCTTAATGAATCTTCAATAGAATCTTGATAAATCAAGGAAGCTATGAAGCTCTTCCAGGTTCCTAGGATGTGGCCATTCCATAATAGCCCGTACTTTATCAGGATCCATATGGATGATGACTATACATTTTTTAGAAGGAATTTGGATTCTTTCATTCAGCCATACAAGGGGGGTGATGAACCTACTCAAAACCTAAGAGATATAGGCGAAGAGAAAATTTCATTACCTACATGAATACTTAGTCTATCATCAGTACCTCTTGAAGTTCTGACTTATGAAGTTGGAGAAAGTTCTAGAGTTCCAAAAGAAAGAGATATTGAAGAAACAGAAAGGATTCCACCACTTTTCAAGATACGCCAAAGTCGTTATATCAAACTTGGAAGGATAGTGGTATAAAGGAATACATTGGAAGAACCATAACTCAAACAAGGATACAACAAACAAACCATGTAAATTATGCAAAAAATTTTGAGATTCATAATATTTTAGCTCTTACCTCAGATAGAATGAACCATCTAGTGTTCAAGATGCACTACTAAGTTATATGATTATCATAAGTCCCAAATAGTTAGATCTTTAGCTGTTTAAAGGAAAACTTAACCATACATTTGATATAAATGACTTAGGCATTTTGCATTATTACCTTGGGATTGAATTCATGTATAGAGATGAGTGTATCTACATGATACAACAAAAATACATTGAGAAATTATTGGAAAGGTTTGAGATGACAGATTCCAAGCCTATGGAGACACCTATGGAGGCTAATGTGTCATTACAGTCAGAAGCAGATTCAGAACCATTTGATGCTATATTATATAGCCAAGTAGTTGGTTGCTTGATATATCTATGTAATACATGTACGCACATTCAGTTTGCACTTTCTCAAATATCCAAGTTAATGTATAGTAAGCTCAAGATTTAGTGGAAATTAGTTAAGAGATATATTTCCAGAGAAATTCATAGGAAGTTCTGCCAGTTATTAAACCTTGTACCATTGTGACATTGAAGGGGGGATTGTTGGAAACAATTTCCCAAAGTCAACTTCCATAGACATATGATCTAGTCTTTAGAGTACCTTAATCAAGAGAAAATGTTGGGCAGCATGGATATATCAAATACCTTTCAAGAAGGTGACTAGAGTTCAATTCCCATCATGAACAGAGTGTTCACAATTTTGTGTAGATATTTTTTTTTTTTGCAAAAATAAAAAAGCGATGGCAAATTTCAAGATTGATTCGGCGTAGCTTTTTGTGGCTCGCCAAAGTTGGCGATAGAAGATTGCGATCATGCTTTTGTAGTGTTTTTCAAGGTGTGCTTTTCAAGGGATTACATAAACTATATAAAGAAGGCTCAGGCTCGTCGTTCGTCATCACTCAAGGTGATCAATCTTCTCAAGGAGCTCTATCAAGTGCTCAACGCTAAGGAGGAGATCTTGGAGGTCCTCCATGTGAGGAAGAGTTGCTACACTCTGTTAAAGGATAATACTTCTATCCAACTTTCGGAAGAGTATTATCGGGTCCTCGGGTTCTTGGGAGTGGTAGGGGTCTGTTAGACAGAGGCCCTGTACTATTTTCCCAATTCTTCACACAATCATAAATACTCCCTCACGTCTTTAGCACAGTGGGTGAGTCTGAATACTGACCACTCTTCGGTACGACGAGTGTTAGGACTTTCAGACTGAATCTGCTATGGTAATGAAGCAGTGGTCCTGTTGTGACTTATAACTAATAGAATACGCACTTTTCAGTAGTTGAATACTTCTCAATCTGATGATTCCATGTGACAGATAAGTACACCGAACACAAACAACTATAATCGAGATTACGCCAAACTTTTCGTATACTGACTCAAATCATAAATTCCTACCGTAATTAATAAACTTACCAATACTTCTGTCCACATACAGATCTTTATCGAATTATCAGTGAACGCAGACTATTGCAGCGAATCTGGTCACTTAACCGAAAAAGATACTAAACGTAGATGTTTAACTTTGACCTTACACAGTCTCTCGCAAGATGACAAACACACAATCACACGACAGAAAAGATCCAGAATCGTATATAACTGATCATCAAATAGACTCACAATACAAGACTACCGAATGGAAATCGGTTCAACCAAGAGAATCGCAGAATAGTTAGATACGAATAGAATGGGACAGAACTCAATGTACTCATCAATATCTCATACAGAGTCTTAAAATATGATGCTCGCAATCTCCCAAATTGATTCAATCTAAGAGACAAACAGAATACAATACGATACGTGCAATTTCCAAACACTTCAGTTCGAGATGTGATCAACCCTACTCGCTACAGTGCTCAACATAACAGAGACTCCTTCCGAAAAACTGCCGATCTTTACCGCTTTCCTTTATGCGCTTTAAATAGAAATCTGCTACAATGTTTTTGCAAATCCACTTTTTACGGCACCTATCCGGGTTCATCCATCCTGGCTCGGCGGCCCTCTAACACTGGCACGCACGGTGGACTCGAACCCGCAGGTGCAGTACTGTTGGTAATATCCTTTTGCCTGGGCTATTCCAATGTTCCCTTCCTTTACATGCATCCACAAAGGCTCTGGCTAAACGTTCAGCATGCCAATATCCTGCTGGTGATTCAGCAAATATCCTTCAACCCCGAATGTGTCACTGTACGTGATAGGTCTTCTCTTTCTCCAGAACTTCCTCAAACTCGTATAACTGGTCTAGTTGCCTCTTCATGAAGTCCCGCTTTCTTATATGCTGTTGCCTCAAAAGCTCACGCTTTTCATATTCGTATTCTTCAGTTGCAGCTCTTCCTTTTTGACTTGAATAGCTTTTTGAACATCTAAGCCATCCTGAAAAACATGTCTATTTATGCATACAATAGGAGGCCAGACAATGATATGATTGTTAGCTGCTTCGAGATCACGCTTTCAAAATCCTGTGCATCACCATAGCCGATCATATCCTTCTGAAACTCCAGTATTGCAACGCCAAGGTGTCCTTGATAGTTCCACTTCGTCTGGACATCTTTCAGATTGAAGCGTGAGAATCTACTCTTGATCTCGTTGTTACCTGGACCCACCCTCTTGCCATCAACAATTACACTGTTATTGATGTCAAGGCCACAGTGGGTGAGTCTGAATACTGACCACTCTTCGGCACGGTGAATGTTAGGACTTTCAGACTGAATCTGCTATAGTAATGGAGCAGAGGTCCTGTTATGGCTTGTAAATAATAGAATACGCACTTTTCGGTAATTGAATACTATTCAATATGACGATTCCATGTGACAGATAAGTACACCGAACACAAACAACTATAATCGAGATTACGCCAAACTTTTCGTATACTGACTCAAGTCATAAATTCCTACCGTAATTAATAAACTTACCAATACTTCTGTCCACATACAGATCTTTATCGAATTATCAGTGAACGCAGACTATTGCAGCGAATCTGGTCACTTAACCGAAAAAGATACTAAACGTAGATGTTTAACTTTGACCTTACACAGTCTCTCGCAGGATGACAAACACACAATCACACGAGAGAAAAGATCCAGAATCGTATATAACTGATCATCAAATAGACTCACAATACAAGACTACCGAATGGAAATCGGTTCAACCAAGAGAATCGCAGAATAGTTAGATACGAATAGAATGGGACAGAACTCAATGTACTCATCAATATCTCATACAGAGTCTTAAAATATGATGCTCGCAATCTCCCAAATTGATTCAATCTAAGAGACAAACAGAATACAATACGATACGTGCAATTTCCAAACACTTCAGTTCGAGATGTGATCAACCCTACTCGCTACAGTGCTCAACAGAATAGAGACTCCTTTCGAAGAACTTCCGATCTTTACCGCTTTCCTTTATGCGCTTTAAATAGAAATCTGCTACAATGTTTTCGCAAATCCACTTTTTACGGCACCTATCCGGGTTCATCCATCCTGGCTCGGCGGCCCTCTAACACTGGCACGCACGGTGGACTCGAACCCGCAGGTGCAGTACTGTTGGTAATATCCTTTTGCCTGGGCTATTCCAATGTTCCCTTCCTTTACATGCATCCACAAAGGCTCTGGCTAAACGTTCAGCATGCCAATATCCTGCTGGTGATTCAGCAAATATCCTTCAACCCCGAATGTGTCACTGTACGTGATAGGTCTTCTCTTTCTCCAGACTTCCTCAAACTCGTATAACTGGTCTAGTTGCCTCTTCATGAAGTCCCGCTTTCTTATATGCTGTTGCCTCAAAAGCTCACGCTTTTCATATTCGTATTCTTCAGTTGCAGCTCTTCCTTTTTGACTTGAATAGCTTTTTGAACATCTAAGCCATCCTGAAAAACATGTCTATTTATGCATACAATAGGAGGCCAGACAATGATATGATTGTTAGCTGCTTCGAGATCACGCTTTCAAAATCCTGTGCATCACCCAGCAGGATCGCCAATGTTAAAGGATAATACTTCTATCCAACTTTCGGAAGAGTATTATCGGGTCCTCGGGTTCTTGGGAGTGGTAGGGGTCTGTTAGACAGAGGCCCTGTACTATTTTCCCAATTCTTCACACAATCATAAATACTCCCTCACGTCTTTAGCACAGTGGGTGAGTCTGAATACTGACCACTCTTCGGTACGGCGAGTGTTAGGACTTTCAGACTGAATCTGCTATGGTAATGAAGCAGTGGTCCTGTTGTGACTTATAACTAATAGAATACGCACTTTTCAGTAGTTGAATACTTCTCAATGTGATGATTCCATGTGACAGATAAGTACACCGAACACAAACAACTATAATCGAGATTACGCCAAACTTTTCGTATACTGACTCAAATCATAAATTCCTACCGTAATTAATAAACTTACCAATACTTCTGTCCACATACAGATCTTTATCGAATTATCAGTGAACGCAGACTATTGCAGCGAATCTGGTCACTTAACCGAAAAAGATACTAAACGTAGATGTTTAACTTTGACCTTACACAGTCTCTCGCAAGATGACAAACACACAATCACATGACAGAAAAGATCCAGAATCGTATATAACTGATCATCAAATAGACTCACAATACAAGACTACCGAATGGAAATCGGTTCAACCAAGAGAATCGCAGAATAGTTAGATACGAATAGAATGGGACAGAACTCAATGTACTCATCAATATCTCATACAGAGTCTTAAAATATGATGCTCGCAATCTCCCAAATTGATTCAATCTAAGAGACAAACAGAATACAATACGATACGTGCAATTTCCAAACACTTCAGTTCGAGATGTGATCAACCCTACTCGCTACAGTGCTCAACAGAACAGAGACTCCTTCCGAAAAACTGCCGATCTTTACCGCTTTCCTTTATGCGCTTTAAATAGAAATCTGCTACAATGTTTTCGCAAATCCACTTTTTACGGCACCTATCCGGGTTCATCCATCCTGGCTCGGCGGCCCTCTAACAACTCTTAAAGGAGTTGTGCTCTACATCAGGAGATCTTGGACGAGTTCATGTCAACTTACTATCAACATCAATTGTACAAGTCTATTTCTGTTCCTACTTGTTCATTCACTAGTTTCTGATTTAGATAGTCAGAATTTGGATTTGCTGTAAAACAATTCTAAACTGTTCATATTCTCCATATTCTCTCTCCCTTTCTCTCTCACACACACACACACTTCATACCTCTTAGGCACACAATTTCTTGTATCTAGTTCCTATTTTTGCCTAGATTCAGATATTGTCAATTCGTATCATATTCACACATTGTAATTTGACATTGGAATATAGATAGTGTACGTGAGCATCCTGGCTTACCGCACACTTTGAAAATCTCATCTATTCTCTCTCTATCTCTCACTGATCATCTTTTTGAGTCTTAAGGTGTGTATGATAGGATTCATGTGTTGGAAGATCCTGTAAACATGTGATTATTGTTATTGCGGCCCACCCCACTTCCAACAATAGTTGCATGTGTCTAACAAGTTCAAGCCCTTTAGATTTGTAATATATATATATATATATATATATATATATGTGTGTGTGTGTAAATACTAATACGCATAATGAGGGGCATTGCACATGGCGAAGGACATGGTTCATGCTTTGCTCTCGTTTTCAATGGCATTGAAAAATGATGGTACATTAAAGGAGCACTTTATGGGATACAAGTGTGCGTTTGGAGAAGTCCACTTCTTGTTGAGACATGCCTCGTGGAATATTCTCTTAAACTCCAAGCCCTTCTCATTGATGAGATCGAAAAGGGGATATTAGCCATGGAAGACATATCCATTACAAGAACAACTTCCAAGATGGTGTCCCATGCCGCTTGTCTAGGTGGTTGGGCCTCTTGCCTCTTGAGGCAGGGGCGAGGATTCAACCTCCATCGGCGACATATAAGGGACATGTTTAACATGGAAAGCTGTACCTTGTGGTTGATGTGCCATTGTTTGTCTTGCCCTGCGGTAGTTGTGACTGCAATTTAACCCAACTATGTAAATATATGTTCATGTGGGATAAGGGGAGTCCCATGGGTACTATGCCTTTCCTTGTACATTTGCAATTTCAAAGTTAAAGCCTAGTGGAGTATAGGCCGCGATCGAACCTTAATTTAAATTAAAAAAAAAAAGAATCTTCATTAACAAAGTTTCTTTGCTTATTTGCATACTCTATCCTTCCTTACTACACTAATATGACGACTTCTGTTCCGTTCTCACCTCTAGTAACTACAAGTCCATGACTACCTCTTCTCGATGGCTTGGAAGATGCTCCAAGAAGAAGACATGGTTTGTTTCTGTCTTTTTTGTTCTTTCAATAATCTTATTGCAATCCAGAAGATTTTTATGGGGAGGAACACAACACACCAGTAAGATCCCTAAAGTGGCCTGGAGTGTCTTTTTGTATGAAAAAAGATGAAGGAGGGGTGGGTATTCTGCCCCTCTAAGATGGCTATCCAAATGGCTTACTAATGATTTTTGGTTAGCTTTAATTAAAAGGAATGTTGCTGAGTTTTATGTTTCAGGGTACAAAAGTTGGACAAACCTCACATGTTGGGATGTCATTACCTCTCCTGTCCAAGTTACTCCTAAGGGAAGTAAACTGTTATGCTCTTTTTGGAATGCTTGGATGATTGTTAAGAGAAATTATAAAATCCTTGTTTACTTTAAGAACAATACTACCTTTATCATGCAAAGTTCTATGCGGATAGGATGGTTTAATGTTGCTAACCCTCTTATTCTATCCATTAGGATGAACAAGTGCAGAAAAGCTGGATTTGATACTTGGATTTCTCTCTGTAACTGCAACCAGGTGAGGGACATTAATTTGTCCAAGATTATAATGGACTGTCTGCTGCTTGTAAACAGGTTTTGGTGGACAAAAGGAGGTGGCTACAAGCTGGAGAATTACAACTACCACAAATGGATAGGTTTGGATATGGTTGCTAGAGACATTTACACAAACTTCAAAAATGTTGAGCATTCTGGCAGCTGGGATATCAACAAGCTTAATTCTAAATGGAAGATTCAATGGACTTGGGTCCAATGGAAGTACAGATTTAAAACAATCTGGGCCTTTGCCTCTACCTCCAAGCAAGCTCATCTTCTCTGGTTGATTACTCATCAAGGTATGTGGACAGGAAGCAGAGCTAAGAAGATTAACATTAGTGCAGGAAATTGTCCCTTTTGTGGGCAGCTTGAAGATATTTCTCACATTTTTGTCAATTGCAGAAATGCTCAAAAGTATTGGATTCTTCTGAATTATTACTGTGTTGCCAAAGGTCTCCCCCAGCTTGGATACAAAGAAATTCTCCTTGGAGAGTGTAAAAGTCTGGATATTGCTATGTGGCAGATGATTCGAGCTCATATAATTTGGTTCATATGGAAAAATAGGAATCAGAAGCTTTTCTCTAGTAACTCCAAAGATTACCTTTTTTCTTGTAATCAGAGCATGAGAAAGATATTACAGCTTTGTAAAATGTGCCTTAGTGACTCCAACTCTAGAAACTCTGATCAATTTCATATTCTTAGAGGGACTAGACCCAATAGATGGAAAGTCTCTCTGTTAAAATTGTACTCTCCTGAAAGGCTCTCCATGATTCAATTTCTGGAAACCTTTCTAGGCCTCCACTAGTACTGGTGGACTCTCCATGATTCAATTTCTGGAAACCTTTCTAGGCCTCCACTAGTACTGGTGGACTCTGTTGTAATTGTGTTATTTTTCCTGCAGTAATTTTAATCTTGTTGTTCTGTCCAAAAAAAAAAAATCTTATTACAATCCATTTGACCTGTTCCACCAGCTCCCAAATGTTCTTTGTAGATGCTACCTTGTTTAGTTTGTACTGCACTCTCCTGTGACCTGGAGTTTGAAATCAAATTAATCACGGCTCTGCTTCAGAGTGCGGTGCAAGAAGTAGTGGATGTCGAACAATTCTGTTTGCGTAAGATGGATCACGGTTTCGGAAGAGAGACGTCCCGATTTCTGAATTGAGCAGGTACTATGTCGCCGCTGAAGTTGCTGCATCCAATCTTTGATCTCCGTTTTCCTGACCAGGGCTGTCGAGAGCTCTCCTTCGATTGTGCCTACAGTCTGAAAAGCGCACCCTGGGCAAAAGGATATACTTTTATCGGCCGATGATCTTGTTTGAATCGCCTCTATTTGTGGTACACGCGATGCAAGTTGGATTGATCTACAAGGGTGACTCGCAATGAAGTTTGGATCAGATTATGCTCTTCTAGTTATGTACTAGCAATCATGAACATTATCCAGTTATTTATGTAAGCTGTGCAAGATAAAACATTTGCTTGCAGCCTGCGCCGCTTTCTTTTATTTTTGTTTTTCAAACAAGAAAACGCAGAAGGTTATCTATTCATCACAATGTAATGATAGTCTGGGTGCTTGGTACTGAAGAGGGAAGGTGCTTTTGGTTGTTATTTCAAGGACGGATGCACAAGTACGTTTCAGGATTTGCCAGGGTCTTATGTGGCGGCTTGGAGTTTGGGAATCCTTCTGCTTCTGGGTCTGGATAGAGCTACTTTGATGGAAGGCTTGACCTAACTCAAGTTTCTGGCTATAATCTACAGATTATTGATCAGCATTATGGCACAGCAAAGATCAGTGCCACCACGGCTCTCTGTGCCTCGGCCTCCTTCTTTTCAGCAACAGCTGAGCACTAGCAGAACAGGCAGATTCTACCCATCTTTTACGCCAACACCCACAAGCAGCTCTTATCTGTTTTCTCCTTCATCCACCCCTACCCCTTCGAAGCACTCTCGTGCACCACAGGGTCCTCTTTGGATTCTCTCTTTGCTGCATTTACTATCTTATTATGTTCTCAATCAATGGTCATCTTCTTACTACTTTTCTCCACCAATGCCTATTTTCGCCTTTTCATCTATATTGCTTGCTGCCTTATTTCTAAACTTTATTTATCGCCCTTGGAAAGGCAGGCATATTGCGTCCTCTCAATGGTACTTACTCTTTGCCAGCGGTGGTCTTCTTGCAATTTCGTATACTTTGCGATTGCAGGGTCTGCAGTCAGCTGGCCCATTTGAGACCATCTCTGCAGATTTTGCAGGCTCCTTAATAGCCAAGGTATTGCTTATGCATTCTGGTAAGAGCTCAGATACTCTAAGGAAGGCACGTGGGCTTGTTGCTTTATTATTGGGTGTTTTCTTGCTTTGTCATGGATGGGCAAGGCTATCCTGTTCTCCACTTGCAATTGATGCTAGCCAAAGGATGCGTAGAAATCTCAACATCCAGTCTGAGGATTGTGTGAAGGGATGGTGGATCTTTGGGGCCTTTCTGGGTGGGGTTTTTTCGACTTGTCAGAGAATGATAATCTCAAGAACTGCACTCAAAAGTGGAGGCAAGAAGAGGATTCAGGTTCTGTCTTATGCGACAGGTTCTGTTATCTTATTTCCTCTTGCAATAATGCAGCTACTAGTAACATCTGGACAGAGTTCTGAGGCATTTGGGCCATCGTTTTGGCCTATGTGTGGTGTTGTAGCATTTGGTATGGTTATTTCATTCTTCTGTGAGTCTTATGCAGAGGAGAAGCTTTTTTTATCAGTTCATTCCCTTAAAATCTTTCAGATACTATCGTGTTGTGCATGCGGGCTCGAGCTTCTCTATGGTTTGGGCATCTCTCTTGTGGGTTTTGCGTTCTGCAGTCTTGTGCTTGGCATTGGGGTTCAAGAGCTGTCTTTTATGCATGATCAGCTATCATGGGATGAATTTGTGGAGACAACAAGTGGGTCAATTATGTTTGTGTCTTGGATAAGAAGGCCATTACAACATGTCTTTTCTGATAAGAAGTCAAGAAAGATTGCCATATTTCTACTCATTAATACAGCCTTTATGGTGGTGGAGTTTTTCTATGGTTTTCTCAGGAACAGTCTGGGTTTGATTTCTGATGCATGTCACATGTTATTTGACTGTGCAGCTTTGGCCATTGGCCTGTATGCTTCATATATTTCCCATCTCCCTGCGAACTCAAAGTTTAACTATGGTTATGGAAGATTTGAAGTAGTTTCTGGCTATGCAAATGCAGTGCTCCTAGTCCTAGTGGCATCATTGATTGTGTTGGAATCCATAGAAAGAATACTTGAGCCTCCAGAGATATCCACTGAAAGCTTATTGGTTGTTTCCATAGGGGGATTGCTGGTGAATATTATTGGTTTGATATTTTTTCATGAGGAGCATCATCATGCTCATGGCCATGGTGGGCATTCTTGTTCACATTCTCATTCAAGTGTTAAGTCTTCTCATGGTTCAGCATCAACTCTAAAGGATACAAAGGTGGCTCTCTCAACAGTTGCATTGGATGATCACTCTCGATCATATTCTCTGGACAATTCTTACTCTAATATGTCACAGGACCATGACCACCAGCATCCGTTAATTGTAGCCAGAAAAGGGGACAACAGCGTTGGTTATAATGATTTGGATAATCATGGTAATCTGAATATATCACACCATTTTCACATGGAAGACCATTGTTCTCTCAACCGGCATGATTCATGTTCCAGATATATCAGCAGTAGCCAGAATAATTGTCAACCTTCTAATGTCAAAAATCAGTGTGGCAGCTACCATGATTATCTTGCTTCTCCTCATGAACATAAAAAGAATGATTATGCCTCCGTGCAGTTAACAACCGGGCAAGTACATCATTCAGACATGTCCAATCAAGACAACCATACAGTCTGTCATAACAAAGATGGTTCACATCATGATTGCAGCCATGGGCATAATCACAGTGGAAGTCAACACAAAGATCATTGTTCCCAAAGTCATAACCACAAACATCATGATAATGACCATGCACACAATTGTGCTGCTGTCGAACATGATCATCATAGTCACAGTCAGGACAGTGGGCATGATTGTGATCATCATAATGGCCATGATCATTCTTTTCCTTACAGCAGTCATCATCATCATCATGTTCAAGACCATGGGCCCAAGCATCTTCATCATCATGGGAACCATGACCATGACCATGACCATGACCATAACCATAACCATGACCATGACCATGACCATGACCATGACCATGACCATGACCATGACCATGACCATGACCATGACCATGACCATGACGATGACCATGACCATGACCACGACCATGGCCATCATCATTATCATATGGATCATAACATGTATGGCATTTTTTTACATGTTTTGGCAGATACACTAGGCAGTGTCGGTGTGGTAATATCTACCCTGCTCATCAAATACAAGGGTTGGGTGATTACAGATCCTGCTTGTTCAATTTTTTTGTCGGTTCTTATAATAGGGTCGGTCGTGCCTTTGCTGAGGAATACTGCAGAAGTACTCTTGCAAAGGGTTCCCAGGCATAATGAAAGATCTTTGAGGGATGTAATTGAGAGGGTAAAACGACTCGATGGTGTTCAAAGTGTAGGAAGAGTACATGCATGGAGCTTTACAAACACAGAAATTGTAGGTAGTCTTCATTTGCAACTTGCAACAGGAAGCAACAGAAAGATGGTACAGGAGAATTCATCAAGAATGCTCAAAGAAGCTGGTATTGGTGATCTGACATTGCAGCTCGAGGAAGTTTCTTGATGAAGGTGCAAGGCTCTGTTGTTAGTATTGGAAGCAGGTGGCAAACTTCACCAAAACAGTGATTATCCTTGTATGTCCAATTCTGTTAATATTAATTGAAATAGAATCATAACTTGATCCTATCATGGGAACAATCATTGGTAAGGTGGCCTCCTTTAGTTGATTCAAAGTTGACAACAAAGATGGCTGTTGAGTATGCTGTTGTGCCAAAAAAACCAGTGGTGCTTATCATATTAGTCAATTTGGCCATTTGGCATCTCAAATCTATGTTTCCAAGCAGAATTTAAGTGTCAATGGTTTTGGGTGTTCCCTATGGCACTGGTTAATTTTATTTTTATCAAGTTCATTCATTTCAATTGGAAAGTTTGTATGCTTCGGGTTTGAATCGAAGCATGTCCACGAACTAGGGAGCTGTTCCCTTTTTCCTTCCATCTGTCAAACTGAGGGGTTTATAGAAATCCATAACTAGCCTCCTTGTGGACATAGTTTTTCCATTTGGAAACCATACGGCAAATGCATACGGGTACGGAAGTATGAAAAATGTATGGAATTTTTTCAAAAATATGATACTTGATATCATTTGTCTAGCACAAAAAGTATTGAGATTTTGAAATATTGTATATATAATAATATAATATTGAAGATGAGAATCTTGTTGGTTACTATAGCTTAGGGGTAGTATTTATGTATGGGTATAATGGAGGAGAATATCTGAGAGTGAATTTGCATAAAAACAACATGAAATTGCTATGTATTTGTCCTGAACTGGAATCAATGAGAGAATAGAAAAATCACAGGTACGAAAAATTCCATAATATACGCATACGTTTTCATACGTACAGTATTTTTTCCATATGCGTCCGAAAATAACTATGTTTGTGGATACACATGCTACACACAAACAGAGCATTCAGATGCATAGACTCATGTTCAAACATAGACATTGTTAGAATAGATGGAGTTTGTTGATGGCTATACATACAGGCACATACAAATTTCTTTCTGTTGCAATCCCTATCAATAAATTATTTTTGAAATAGTATTGTTGAATTGCATTTTTGTGAGTATATGCCTTGTCAAATTTGTTTATAATGACTCAAGAGCCATGTCTGGAGTAACGAGTGAAAGTTCTTTTTGTCTGATTTCCTGCCTGGATGTGCACCATTTTCTGAAATGCACAAATGCATGTTTGCAAAGGCACAACATTATTTAACATAGTAGTCTTATACATTTTCTTTCTTAAATGTCCACTTTCAAGACGTATTATATTTGAAACTTGCTTGTCAACTCAGAACCCATCTACAGAAGGTAAAACAAGACACAAGCATTAAGTGAGAATTCTTGTTTGCTTCTGATGCTTGCAGGAAATTCAATAACAGAAAGTATAGGGGACTAGTATGCATTTAGACCTCGTCATTTAACTCACACTTATTTTGCATTCAAAATTTATCATTGTTAAATATTGACTAGGTTTGGGTTCATGAAATCTATATTGTCCATACATCTTCATTCTGAATCTTACCTTTCAAGCATTATGAATGAAAGCTAAATTATTTTGTAGGCCTTCAAGCCTTTTTATTTGCGTCTTTTTTAGCAAAAATGAAAAAAATGGGCCATCTATTGTCTCTTAGTTTTCTCCCATCTTTCATACATTTGAGTGCATGAGCAGCTACAGTTGTGTGTTAATGTGGTATAATGGTATCCTTTCTTTCCTGTTTAGATGGTGAGGACGAATCCTACCGTGGACTTCTCATCTGCAATGGAAGTGAGAGTTTGATTTGATGGAAGAAAGGAAACTTCTAAATAGGCCAAAGTCCCTGGAGACTACACTTGCTTCAAAGTGGCACCACAGTGTTGCATATCAGCATAGAAATCCCATGAGTTTGCATTCTTGGTTTCAAATCAAAATTTAATTATTTTTTTAGATTTTAGGTATCCTAAGTTATAAATCCTCTTATAAATGCTAGAACATATTCAAAAACCACATTTAAGCATTATATATCAACATTTAAACATATCATATATAGGTCATCGACGTCGACTTCTGACTTGCATTTCAACTTAGAAATTTGATTATAATTCACAATGCAGATTAACTTTTAAGCTAGGCAATACTAAATAGATCACATTTCAAAATCAAAACTTATAATCACTAATTCATATGAATACTCAATAAATTCACCATTAAAACTTCAATACACCATATCATAGATGGACGTGGGCACAAATCACACAATGCAGATAGATGAGTCATTTCAAGAGTCAAGAGTCAAGATATTATCATAATATCATCTAAATGTCATAAATACATATCCATAATATGATCAATGACTCATGAGTCATGTGACATGTCGAAATAAATATAAATCAAAATAAACCAAGGTCCAAGAGTCAATCAGCAGAATTTGACTCAGTATCTGATGAAATCTCATCCTCATCCTCATCATGATCCCCTCTACCATGTGGAGAAGAACAAGTAAAGGCCCTTGAAGTCGATGCAAAATCTATGGCTCGCGATCGAACACGTCTCTGGAAGCGAGTATGATGATATGTCTTGGTCAACTCTTGATATGGCATGCTGTAAAGGTCCAACTCCTTTGAAGGTGTAGAAGGCATCTCATGGACCTTTTCTATGTTGATATGGTCAATGTCGACCTGCCGCACGTCCGCTGTGTGACCTATCTGGTCTCCAAAAGGGGCAAGTTGTAGTGGTAGTATACTAGCCGCCCCAATTGTGTAGTAGATAATCGATTCCTGCTCTTTGTGTGGAAGAGGGCCCAAGTGCTCTGGTTTCTTTCATAGGGATTAGCACTACAATCCTGTGAAAGAATACAGATGGAAAGTGATCTCTGCATGTTCCATATCATAAATGTATTATTTTCTTGAATTATGAGTTAGAAATTATGAATTAAATGAGACTTAGAAGTTAGTATTTACCAACTCAGGTGCACGTAAACCAGATTTCTCCCACCAAGATAGAGGTAACAAGTAACTAGACCGTAACATGGTGGTTGTCTTTTCCAAAACTACCCCCATAGTTCCGGAATAGTAGGAGTTGATCCTCAAGTGCAAAGCGCATATCAACATCATCAACATATAATCTACGTGTGTATGAAGTCCATGCACTGTCAAGCTCGTGATCCAACATTTGCCCTCTGAAATCTCCATAAGGGATGTAGAATATGAGCCATGCCATGAACCGGTCGATGGAACCAATCCCATCGATCCCTCCATATAGATCTAATCTCATCAAGCCTATTGATTCAAGAATCAAGATTTAAGAGTCAAGACTTAAGCATGCCATTGATTATTGGTAATAAAAATAAGAATAATAAAATTTGAATGTAACACTATCAAAATGCATATTGCATACCTATATGAAGAAATAGAAGTGCATCGAGCAAGGGACTCCCCAATGCGATCCGTATTCTCATAGATGAGGCAAAGAGTACTCTCCTCCATCTCAACGATGCGTAGCATGGAGTATAGAGGCTGCATCACTCCCACCAAAGCCTCTACCTCTCTCCAAAAGCCGTCACTCAAACATGTAATGCAGACCATTTCTGCTTTCTCGGTTGTATGGCCACTCCATGCCAGCCACTAAGGTGAAACAACTGTTTGCATAAGTGATTGGCCTCACTCTAAGCAATCTTTCCATCACAATACACATATAAGCAAATATGGTCTTTGCATGACTAAGAAGCTCCAAATCATTGTATGATTTGAAAATAGGAAGCAACTTTGGCCTCTTTTTGAACAAGGTGACCACTTTCTGACATGTGGAAAAAATCTCATGTATCCAAGGGATCTTCGAGACATCCTGAATCGGCAAGTCTATGCTGTGAGCTTCACATGGAGTTCATACAATGGATGGGAACTCTAACTTTCGTTCCCTGGAAACACAATTACTTCCATTGTCCGTTATCACTTGGACAACATTCTCCACTCCAATGTTCAAGATTGCCTGTCTAATATGTCCAAAAATGTACTCCCCTGTGATGGATAGGCTTGGAGTAGATGCATCAATGGCACGTAGGAACATGGTGCCTTTGCAACAATGAACAAATATATTATATACATTCATCTTTCTAATGTCTTTCCATCTATCACACATCAAAGTGCAGCCATATTTCTTCCACGCCTCATGCATAGGCTCCAATTGCTTTTGCACAATCTCTTTTATTTTCTTGAGCTCACTTCCTCTTAGCTCTTCATAAGAAGGCCCTTCCCGCTCAACCCCAAGGCTACTCACCATTTTCATGGCCTCTTTCCATGAAGGAGCGCACACTACATTAAAACTTAGACCACATTTAATAAACAACTCCATAATACCTTGGCTGGCCTCATGCCTCCCTTGCTTTTGCAAATTAGCCTGTACGGATGATGCGTGTAGACTTCCATGACCTATAGGAATGCTTTGACTCTCCCATGGTCTCTTTTGTTGAGGCTGAGATGCATGTGGTGCCT
>CM035411.1:168031334-168106334 GCA_020310875.1 Ceratopteris richardii | reverse complement strand
TATAGATAGTAAAACGAAACGTTACACTAGAATAGTAGATGAAACCGACATTTTTCTTTTGTTCGATTTTCTTTTAGAAAACTTGTATATTTCAGTTGGTGATACTTTATTCAAACAATGTATTGGAATTCCTATGGGTACAAATTGTGTTGTCTTTCTTGCTAATTTTTATCTTTTTACTTATGAATTTGAATTTATGGAAAGGCTTGTTTTAGCTAATACTTGTCCTATCATTATACACAAACTTTCTAATATTAGACTCTTTGTAGATGATGTGTTTGTTCGTGATTTTAGTTCTTTTCAAAATTTTATGTATTTAGACAATGATGCTTTCGGTGGTGGTATTTATCCCAAAACTTTTTGTGAGCTGAATTGCACTTCACATGGTGATTCTTGTGCTCGTCTAGATCTAAAAATATTTCAGTCTCCTTTTGGTTTGGAAGTAGACATTTATGATAGAAGATTAGAACCGGAATTTGCTAGCATTAACATGATACGTATGCCTAATATTGATTCAAATATTTCTCATTTAGCAAAGTACGGCGTTATTTGCTCTTAATTGTTTAGATTTTCTCGTCTATGTTCAAGCTTGTCTTCATTTGTAATTCAGCGTTGTCAACTAATCTCTTTGCTTGTCAAAAAGGGTATTTATACAAGAAAGTTTCAAAGAAGGTAAGGACTTTCTTACTTCGTAACAAGTTCATTTATGGTTCTTCTTCTTTTCATGTGTTCAAATTAATCATTAGTAAATTCAATAGAAAAGGGGAACACTGTATGGGTTAATGATAAGGTATTTTGTGGGTCCCCCCCTTCTTTTTCACTTGTTATTTATAGCTTCTTTCTAGTCTTTTGTTTTTTTATGTTTATTATTATTATTATTACTTTTATTATTATTATTTTAACTATTTCTTTATATATATTATTATTATTTTTAATATAATTTTTAAACTTTTATTTTTATTTTTATTTTTTATTTTTATTATTTATTTATTTATTATTCATATGTATATTTATTTATTTATCTATATATTTATTAATTTTAATTTTAATTTTTATAATTCTAATTCCTTTCTTCTTATTATTTGTTTGTTCTTTGTGCAAGACTATCATGGCTGAGTTTGCCCTTAACTTCCGGAAGTGATAGAAACTCAGTTCGTTGACTTTGTTAGAGATCTTGATTTTGAAAAACTCTTAATTAAAGTCTGCACCCACTCTAGGGCACTGATGACGTGAGTAGGGATGTCATAGCTATTTGTCCAAGCTATGCATGATAAAGTTTAATTCTGATACTTCTTGTTTAGGACAGACATAGAAGTTGAGGATTCACTTTCTGTTTCGTTTTGTTTTTGTTTAATTTGCTTATATATATATATATATATATATAAAATTTATTTATTTATTTATGGAATTATTATTTTCTATTTATTTTCTTTTAATTTAATTTCTATTTTTATATATTTATATTTTTTATTTTAATTTTATTTTTTTAATTATTATTATTATTATTTTATTATTATTTAACTATTTATTTTTATTATTATTATTTTTTTATTTTAATTATTTATTTATTTTTTGTTTTGTGTGTGTGTGTTTTTTTTTAATTTTTATAATAATATTTTAATAGTAAATTTTTTTTTTTTGTGTGTTCGTGTGTGTGCGTCTCTTTTTGTATTGGTTTTCTTTCTTGTTTGTATTTTTCATGTCTTATATTGGTCTTAAGTCTCTTGCTTTTGTTTGTTATTTTGTTCCAATGTGTATGTGTTTGTGTTCTCTATCATCAGTTCGTAAGTTTGGATAACTCTGAACTTATGAAGGTATATATCAAAGTCACATAGCGGACATGCAAATCTTTTGAGTTTCGTTCGAGTTGTGACTAGCTGTTTGTGCTTATTGGAAATATCTCTTTATGGTGTGCATACCCCAACAGCTAATCTCTTCATACTTTAATGTTTGGGTGTATGAGTTTGTGATTGTGAGAATGTCCGTTTGTGTACGTGCGGTCATGGGTGTGTATGTGTATGTATGTATTTGAGTGTGTGCATGAATGTATGTGTGTGGGTTTATTTTTAATTTTTAATTTTCATTTTTATTTTTTTGAATTTTTTGAATAATAATAATTATATATATATTTATATGTATTTTAAAATTTTAATTTGTAGTGGCTGATAGTTAGTTTGTTTGTGTTGTGAGATATTTTATTATTTGATTATTTTGTTCTTAAGTCCTCTCTCTCTCTCTCTTTTTTTTTTTTCTCTTTCCTTTTTTTCCTCCACCCCCCTTTTTATTTGGTAGGTTTGCTTTATTTATTTTTTATTTTTTGATTCAAAAAAAAAAAGTGAGTCTTTTAGACCAAGGGTTCTTTGTGTAGTTTCATGAACAATTTCTTGTGGCAGAGGAAGTTAAGTAATGATTCTAGCAAAGGATCACGGGCACTTGATTTCACATTTCGTCGATGATCTCTCAAGTGTAACAAGAAGCCTTATTTAAGGGCCCCACTGCTTGGAAGCAACCTTGCTACACAAATGGGGAGTGTTGTTAGCACTTTCTCTAACCTAGGATCTTTGGCCTACAGGCGGGCGTTGATATGATTTTTTGACCTGACTATATACATTTCTCATAATACTTATTCAGCGACTTCGAGTTCCAATTTTGACCAGGTACGTGCTTCAACCTCTTCCTCAAATCTTCTTCCTTATCGTCTTTATAGTAGTGGAAGAGAAAGGTTCAAATTCTTAGCTAGATCTAATTTAAATTCTTTGCATTGCTTAGATAATGGTCATATTCATTGGTCTTCTTTCAAAACGGCCTTAGTTAATACTCATTACACTAATAATTCAATAAAAGCTCTTCTTCGTTTAAGGCGTTTAAGAAAAAAGCATTTGCATGAAGATAATCCATTAAGTCCAATTCATTGTTCACAAGTCATTTATGTGATCTATAATATTTACGATAGTTCATTTTTATATGTTGGTCAAACTTTTAGGACTGGGTTTATTCGTTTTCAAGAGCATGTTAGAGAAGCTAGGAAAATTCATTCCAAAAGAATTTTAATTGAAAAAGTAAAACCTCTTTATGCATCCATAGCAAAATATGCTTTTGAATCGTTTCGTTGTTTTCCTATTGAACACATAGAAGGTAATTTTAGAAACTCTAAAGAGTTTTACAAAGTAGCTTTGCCTAGGGAGTTATTTTGGATGCGAACTTTACATACCTTCTTTCCTAAAGGCTTCAATTTGGAAGGAAAATCTAGCCTTCGTAAGAGTAGATCTATCAATAAGAAAACTCCTATGTTATGGCGTAGATACCCAAAACTTTCCTCAACCATCCAATCTTCTCGACATACAGAAATTTGGGTTCTACATCGTAATATTAATGTTTCTGTTTCCTCTCCCCATAGGTTCCTTAGTTCATGCTATAGGTTAGACTCTTCTGATGAGGATTTCCCAGCATCATCTTCTAATGAACATATGTTTAGCTCTTTGGATGATCAATCTTTAAGTTTAGTGATTTTAAAAGAAGATTAATTTTCTTGGATAGAATTATGCAAGAGGGGTTTTTTTCTTTCAAAATCTTTGAAAAGTATAACAAAAGAGTCCTCTTTAAACTTCTATATATCTTGGAAAATTTTTCTCATGAGGATTTGAGTCTTAGAAAATCCCATAGTTTTCAACTTCGAATTCTCATATCCAAATTTCTAAAATCCTTTTGTGTTTCTCATAATCCTTTGATTTCAAGAAGAGTTTTACTAATTACTATCTTTACTTCTCCAGAAATGGATAAAGTTGGTTTGAACTCTATTTTGAAATCAAAAGAAGTGATAGAATCTCTTCCTTCGTATGTTAGAAAGCTTTGGGTCCATCCTTTGGTTACATACAAATATTTGAAAACTTTGGGTCAAAAAGCTTTCAATTACAATGATATTGGAAGGAATATGAAAGAGAAAGATAGATTGTCGATTTCTAGACGATCTTGTTGTTGCAATAATGATTCCTTTTCCTCTTTTGTAAACAAGGATTTGGGTCATATAGTTTCTGCCGATTGTTCTATTCTTCCTACTAGTAGCTTGAAAGAACTTTTTTCTTAGAGGAACAAAATATAGACTTCATACCTCTAAGGATGCTTGCATCCTTAAAGATATAGAAAAGGGCATTGATAATTTCATTCTAAAATTTGAAAAATCTTTAGGTATTCGTGGAATTTTTACACATTGGAAATCAGTAGTAATGAAGAAAGTTTCTATGAAGGTTGATATAGCTTTAGGGAGGAATTCCCCTTCATTAGATAGCTTATCTGTAAGTGATTTGACTTCACTAAAAAATTTTCATAGAAACTTTGTGATTTCTTATGTGGATAAATGTCCAAATAATTTTGTTTTTACTTGTTTAAAAGTTTTATGTAGAGTGTCTTATAAAAGAAACTCACTCCTCTACATATCAACTTTGCAATGTTTCTTCTGGAGAAGTTATTTCAAGTCATCAAGATTTTTGTAAATCTTATGGTTTCAAATTGTATCAAAATTTACCATTTTTATATACAGTTTGGACCCCATCAAATCGAGATTTATAGCTACATCTTGTAATACTTCTCTCACAGATGTTTCCAAATGGTTAAGCAATTGTTTAAAAGCCATTTTACCTACTATTCATGATATTTGGAAGGAATTACTCAAAGATGTAGATGTGCCAACTTCCTCTAGTTGGATCTTAGTTAATTCTCTAGGTGTTATTCCTGTAATAAAGTCTCAAACTCTTCAAGAACTATAGAAGAAAAATTCGTTCCTTTGGGGCTTCAAACTTTTGACTTCACCACTTTGTATACAAAGTTAGATTTGAATGATTTAAAACATAGGATTTCTTCTTTAGTTAGGAAAGTTTTCTCTTTTAAATTCACCAAAGATAGATGTAAGGCTCTTTTGGTAGAAAAACCTGCATTACATTTTGATTATTTTTGGTTGAAATCCAAGTCTCTAGATATAGATAGTAAAAAGAAACGTTACACTAGAATAGTAGATGAAACCGACATTCTTCTTTGGTTAGATTTTCTTTTAGAAAACTTGTATATTTCAGTTGGTTATACTTTATTCAAACAATGTATTGGAATTCCTATGGGTATAAATTGTGTTGTTTTTCTTGCTAATTTTTATCTTTTTACTTATGAATTTGAATTTATGGAAAGGCTTGTTTTAGCTAATACTTGTCCTATCATTATACACAAACTTTCTAATATTAGACGCTTTGTAGATGATCTGTTTGTTCGTCTTCATTTGTAATTCAGCATTGTCAATTAATCTCTTTGCTTGTTCAAAAAGGGTTTTTATTCAAGAAAGTTTCAAAGAAGGTAAGGACTTTCTCATTCTTTTCATTTGTTCAAATTAATCATTAGTAAATTCAATAGAAAAGGGGAACACTGTATGGGTTAAGGATAAGGTATTTTGTGGGTCCCCCCCTTTTTTTTCACTTGTTATTTGTAGCTTCTTTCTAGTCTTTTGTTCTTTTATGTTTATTATTATTATTATTACTTTTATTATTATTATTTTAGCTATTTCTTTATATTTATTATTATTATTTTTAATATAATTTTTAAACCTATATTTTTATTGTTATTTTTTATTTATTTATTATTCATATATATATTTATTTATTTATCTATATATTTATTAATTTTAATTTTAATTTTTATAATTCTAATTTCTTTCTTCTTATTATTTGGTTGTTCTTTGTGCAAGACTTTATCATGGCTGAGTTTGCCCTTCACTTCCGGAAGTGATAGAAACTTAGTTCGTTGACTTTGTTAGAGATCTTGATTTAGAAAGACTCTTAATTAAAGTCTGCACCTACTCTAGGGCATTGATGACGTGAGTAGGGATGTCATAGCTATTTGTCCAAGCTATGCATGATAAAGTTTAATTCTGATACTTCTTGTTTAGGACAAACATAGAAGTTGAGGATTCACTTTTTGTTTCGTTTTGTTTTTGTTTAATTTGCTTATATATGTATATATATATATATATATATATATATATATATATATTTATGTATGGAATTATTATTTTTTATTTATTTTCTTTTAATTTAATTTCTATTTTTATATATTTATATTTTTTATTTTAATTTTACTTTTTTGCAAAAAATTTATTATTATTGTTTTTTTATTATTATTTAACTATTTATTTATTTTTATTATTTTTTTATTTTTATTATTTATTTATTTTTTGTTTTGTGTGTGTATGTGTGTGTGTGTGTGTTTTTTTAATTTTTATAATAATATTTTAATAATAAAATCTTTTTTGTGTGTATGTGTGTGTTCGTGTGTGTGCGTCTCTTTTTGTATTGGTTTTCTTTCTTGTTTGTATTTTTCATGTCTTATATTGGTCTTAAGTCTCTTGCTTTTGTTTGTTATTTTTTTCGAATGTGTATGTGTTTGTGTTCTCTATCCTCGGTTCGTAAGTTTGGATAACTCTGGACTTACGAAGGTATATATCAAAGTCACATAGCGGACATGCAAATCTTTTGATTTTCGTCCGAGTTGTGACCAGCTGTTTATGCTTATTGGAAATACCTCTTTAGGGTGTGCATAGCCCGACAACTAATCTCTTTATACTTTAATGTTTGGGTGTCTGAGTTTGTGATTGTGAGAATGTCTGTTTGTGTACGTGCGGTCATGGGTGTGTATGTGTATGTATGTATTTGAGTGTGTGCATGAATGTATGTGTGTGAGTTTATTTTTAATTTTTTATTTTTATTTTTATTTTTTTGATTTTTTTTGAATAATAATAATTATATATATATTTATATGTATTTTAAAAAAATTTTAATTTGTAGTGGCTGATCGTTAGTTTGTTTGTTGTTGTGAGATATTTTATTATTTGATTATTTTGTTCTTAAGTCCTCTCTTTCTCTCTCTCTCTCTCTTTTTTTTTTTTTTTTCCTCTCTTTCCTTCCCCTCCCCCCCCCCCCCCCCCCCCCCTCTTTTTTTATTTGGTAGGTTTGCTTTATTTATTTTTTATTTTTTGATTCCAAAAAAAAAAAGTGAGTCTTTTAGACCAAGGGTTCTTTGTGTAGTTTCATGAACAATTTCTTGTGGCAGAGGAAGTTAAGTAATGATTCTAGCAAAGGATCACGGGCACTTGATTGCACATTTCGTCGATGATCTCTGAAGTGTAACAAGCAGCTTTATTTAAGGGCCCCACTGCTTGGAAGCATCCCTGCTACACAAATGGGGAGTGTGGTTAGCACTTTCTCTAACCTAGGATCTTTGGCCTACAGGCGGGCGTTGATCTTGTGTGTGTGTGTGTGTGTGTGTGTGTGTGTGTGTGTGTGTGTGGGATTTGAACTCATGACCTACTAGCTACGAGTATGATGTGCTAACCACTTGCCCTAAAAGCCATGGTTTTAGGATTACTTCCTAATCCTCCCTCTTAGTGTGTCGTTCAACCATCTCCTGTGTGTCATATCTTGAGTCTAACACTCTCTTACCCTTCTAGAGATCATTGTCTTCAATGATCAATCCTTGATCTCCCCTTGAATTGATGTCCTGACCCTTGTACAGTCTCTTGAACCTTCTTGTTCTCAACGTTGGTTTCTTAAACCCTTGCTCTCAACTTTGGCCTCTTGAACCTTGCCTTTCTGCTTCTTGGCCATTCGCCTATGGACTTGCCTTGTTCGCAACCTTGGTATCTTGAGCCCCTTGTTCTCAACCTCAGTATCTTGAACCTGGCTAGGTATCTTGGATCCTCAATTCTAGTGCATCCATTGGAAAGGTTTGTTCGGAAAGCTTTCGAATGATACCTTACTTGTTTAAATCCAACCTATGGATTGGGAGATACACTTAAATCTTTGTTGAGATCAGCTTTGAAAGCGACGCGCACGGCTTCCATCCACCTTGCCGAGGCCTACTTCTTAAGCTCTGATACCAAATGTGAGAAGTGGAGAATGACATGCCTGGGACTCACCTCCCAGCCTATTTATAGCCCTTGCCTAGTCACCATCTAGAGTTCTCTCTAAAGTTCCTCTACTCATTTGGCCATCATGAGTAGGTTCCTCGTATGAACTCCTTGGCTTTTGGCCTTGGCTATCTCCCGAGCAAGGAACTTCTTGTTCCTCCAAGCATGTACATCTCTGGAATATTACTCTCTCTCTCTCTCTGGAATATTATATATATATATATATATATATATATATATATATATATATATATATATATATATATATATATATATATATATATATATATATATATATATACACATATACATACACATACATACATATATATATATATATATATATATATATATATATATATATATATATATATATACATATACATATACATATACATATACATATACATATACATATACATATACATATACATATACATATACATATACATATACATATACATATACATATACATATACATATACATATACATATACATATACATATACATATACATATACATATACATATACATATACATATACATATACATATACATACATACATACATACATACATACATACATACATACATACATACATACATACATACATACATACATACATACATACATACATACATACATACATACATACATATATATATATATATATATATATATATATATATATATATATATATATATATATATATATATATACATACATACATACATACATATATACATACATATATATATACATACATATATACATATATGTACGTATATATGTATACATATATGTACGTATATACATATACATATATGTACGTATATATGTATACATATATGTACGTATATATGTATACATATATGTACGTATATATGTATACATATATGTACGTATATATGTATACATATATATATATATATATATATATATATATATATATATATATATATATATATATATATATATATATATATATATATGTGTATATATATATATATATATATATATATATATATATATATATATATATATATATATATATAAAACCACTTAGACACTTAAACACTAATTTTTGTAACTAGAACCCTTAGATTTAACATTACATTGTTTGTAATAGCATTAAGCTGCTGCACTTTTATAATTGTTTGATCTCTCTATATTGTCATTTATCTCTCTCCATCAAGATTAGGTGTGTAATATTCTAAGGTCAAGTGTTGGAATGATCTTGGATTCAACCTGCGATTATTATTGGACCTACCACACTTGAAACAGATATGAGCATAAGTGTTGGTCTCTACCTGTTGTATTCTTATGTTATTCCTGAATGCTACACTAGTCCTTGTAGAGAGTGTTAGGCTGGTAATAACAATCCTTCCAAACAAGTATGTTGAATAATACTCACAAGAAAGGAGCCAGTAGCTGCACACCTTGATGTTGGTGAAGGCAAGCCTTCACCTACCAAGGTCTACCAAAAGCTATGCGAAAACGCATCTAAAAAGCTACCAAAAAAGCATTAAGTCGGGTAGAAACCCTAATAAAGCTTTCCAAAAATTTTGGGACCTCCTTTTTTTAGGGTTGGCGTGTGCTTTTAAGATGCTTCATGGCATTGTTATAAGTTGGATCTATTCTTTAAAGTTACTTAGGATTTTGACAAGTGTCACATGCTTCAAACTTTAGAAAGTGCTTTTGATTTTTTGACCAGAAATTAGGGTTTGAATTTTGACCTTGACGATTGATCCACATACACAAGCATTATACATGGTTGGATAGCTCTCATTGAGCTCTACAAGAATTTGTCAAAATATATTTGACCATTTCCCAAAACTGGAAACCATTTTTTACCATTTTTGAGCAATAAAATTCCAAATTATCTACCTTGTGGATATTGTTTTGACCAATTCTAACCACTCTATTGAGCTGCGGGTTGGGTTTCCCTTAGTGGAAGGTTGCCCATTTTATATATGTTTGTTGATTTTGCTCACAATTCCCCTCCTAACCTGATAGTGGGGGCGTATGTTTGGTACCTGTATAATATTCACAGATCATGCAAAGTATCCACGAGCACACACAAGGACCTTTAACATGAAGAGCACTCTCCAACACACACATCACAAAGAGTATTCACACATCCGATACTCTTCTCAACCAAGTACTTTCCTGCACTTTTTGTGCACTTTTTCCTTAGTATATAGGTTGTCTACAATGTTGTTTCTACTACAATAGCTGAAACCTGCCTTGTTCTTTTTCAGTATCACCCCTCCTTCAGTGAAACTCTTCAAAGTAATATCCAACATCTTCATATGAGCTGATCACTTGATCTCCACTGCTGAATATGTAGCTGAGCTTGATTTGCACCTGCCAAAAAGATTCAATCCTTCTACATGTCTGTATGTGCTCTATCTTTTCCCGTTTTGATACCAAATTGTTAGAAAATATGCAACATTTGATATAGAGACATAAAGAAAATAGAGACAACATGAAGGATAGATTGCACATGAGAGAGATGTAAAGAGCCATGCTCCAAATTTATCATTAGATTACAAGGTAGAAGTTACAAGATAGCATACAATATGCTCTTGATATACATGCTGCTGATTACAAGTTGTCCAATAAATCTTCTGAAATAAAGTACGATCCCCTCCAAAATAACAATCTCTTCCAAGCAAGTATGTTGAATAATTCTCCCAAGAAAAGAGCCAATAGCTGCACACCTTGATGTTGATGAAGACAAGCTTCCACCACCTCCAAATAGAAGGAGACCACCACTGCCCAAGCTCATATAGAAGAGGACCTTTCCATGAAGTGATATATTCAATGACTATGGAGTGAGTCTTTTTATAGATATCCAAGCTCTACAAAAAGCTATGCGAAAAGGCATCTAAAAAGCAGCCAAAAAGGTTGTATCACAAAAATCAGGCAGAAACTCTAATTGATGTTTTCAGAAATTTTGGGACTTCTTTTTTTTAGGCTTGATGTGGGATTTTTAAGGTGCCACATGGCATTGTTATAAGCCATTGGATCTTTTCTTTGAAGTTACATTGGATTTTGACAAGATTGCTTTTCAAACTTTAAAATGTGCTTTTGACTTTCTTGACCAAAAGTTAGGGTTTGACTTTTGACCTTGACAATCCATCCACACACAAGTGCTATACATGGCTGGATATCTCACATTATGCTCCACAAGAATATATAAGAATATTTTTGACCATTTCCCAAAAATGGAAACCCGTTTTGGCCATTTCTGATCAATAACTGTCCAAGTTAGCTAGCTTCTGACTATTGTCTTAACCAATTCTAACCACTTAATTGGCATGCAGGTTGGGCTTCCCCTAGTGGAAGGTTGGCCACTTCATATAATTTTGTTGATTTTGCTAACAACCTGGGTTGGATCTATGGGAATGGGCTGGATCTGATGTGAAACTCAGCCTACTGGTTCTCCACAGAGTCGGCCTGCTGTTGGTTCTCAGTAAAGCTGCACGATGAGTTGAAATAAGTCAACCTAGGATCTGAAGTCAACATGAGAGGAGGATGGAATTGACCTTTTCATCCTGTTTGGAGAGGTCGATAAGGAGGAAGAAAGTAGACTGCTTATGGATAAAGGATTTGATCTGATAGTTAAACTCAGCCAAGGCTGGAATAAGTTGACCTTTCTGAGGTAGGGCATCAAGTCAACCTGAGGTGTACCTCACCTGGAGGGATTTGATGAGTCGGTCAACACTTCATCACGAGAAGCATCAAGGTGCAAATGATGGGGCAAAGTAAAAGGTGAGGAAGTTGTAAAAAGCAATGATCAATAGGAAAAGGTAAGAGACCATGGGAAAAGGTAAGATGCGTAGTTTGCATGAATAGTGAGGCATTGGGACATCTGGACCAGCCACCTCAGGGGGCCTTTCTTCTCGTCCCCCTTGTGGTGCACACCATGGATTTGACGAGCTCAGGAGAGGCAAGCTCCTCCACCCACCATACATAGCCATCTACATAAAGATGCAAGGGCAGGAGAATAGCTGGTCTCACAGTCTACATAAAGAGTAATTATAGGGTAGTGGGATATACAGAGACACATGTATGAAGGGCAAGAGAGACGAGCCAGAAGAGAATAGCTAGACTTTGGAAGGAGATCTACAACAGCCTACAGGAGTGCGTGAAGTGAGGGGCCACAACTTGCAAGTAGAAGAACCTGGTAGTGGAGACTCAGAGGCAAGAGTGGTGCATGTATGGCCACTTAGTGCACTCTTGGTGAGAGTAATTTCAATTGGTTGTCCCTGTTCTCAACTTATACCTATTTGGAACCCCTTGTGGTCCGTGGAGAGTATATCTTGTACAATTCGAGTCATTTGATATAAATGCCCTCTAGTCAGAGTATCATTGTATCATTATTTGTTCTCCGGTCATTGTATAATTGAAATGGTTTTCTGGTCATTGTACCATTGTAACTGCTCTCTGGTCATCATATCAGGTCTTTATAATTTATGACAACATTGAAATCAGGGGCTTTTCTAACTCTGTCTAAATGTATGAAGGCAGGTCATGTGCTCAAATGAAGGATACATGAGTGAGTGACCATTGTGTTAAAAGAGAGACCCGTTAGTGTGAGGCTTTTGAAAGAAGACCTGCTGATACTGTCATTCTAGTAAGGAAAGTACAAAACAAAGTATAAAAGGAGGGGGTAATAGCTGGCGTTGAGGGTGTGGGGTGCTATGGGTATGCACTCTATATGCTCAGGGGGTGAGATACAAATATGATATGCATAGGGAGGGGAGGGTGGGTGGAGTCGTAGTCCTCTAGATGCCTAGAGTGGATGTAGGATATAATGCATCGGTGGGTAGGGGTGCATATGTCCATGTCATGGTGTGCAGGAATCGCCTGAATCTCTCTCTGGTGGAGACGAACTCTCTGGAGTGGGGGTCTCGGTCGTTGGTGCTGTTGTCTAAGCTCCTCTGCTCTCTGTTGACAACCCGGCATCGAGCTGGGCTCCCGAGCGGTGGGTTGGAAGAAATCTGTAATATGAGTTTGGAGGGTCGGGTGTATCTCCATCCGCTGGAGAAGTGAGGCACGGCGGCACTAGAGCTCTACTAGGAAACGACCTAGAGGGCACTGGTCCTCCGTCCCCAGTGATGCACTGATCTCTCTGGGTCCCTTGAAAAGATGTGGGTAGCAGTCTCTGATATTCTCATATGCCTGACATCTACATGTGTAGTGTTCCTCGTCCTCCACCTCCTCTCGGCAGATCCTGCATAATCTCTAGTCCCTGGGGGTGTGCATCGCTCGCCCGGCCTCAATCTTGAGTTGGTGTGACGATACTCTGAGCTGCCCAATGGCCACTCTCTCTGTTGGTGCCATGTGCTCTCTATAGTGTTGCCTCTTTGTGGGAAGAGGCTCCCGTGGTGCTATCCATGTCTCCCTGATGTGCATATGTAGTAGGTCCTTACGGATGATCCTATTCCTCTCCGAACGAGAGAGGGTAATGTAGGGGGAAGAGAGGTTGTATTGAAAAGGGGGGAGGTCAGTAATGCTCATGATACTATATTCTCTTATGCCCTATCTCTGCCAAAAGGATGGAGCTCTCAAATGCAATCCTTGTGAGTTGGCTGGTGGGGAGCTCCCTGACTCTCAGGATAAAGGTCGCCAGCTGGAAGAGGGCCTCCACCAGCATCGGTGGTGTGTCAAGCTCAGCCCGTACGATGTCATTTGGAACCGAGGGCTTGCTGCGGAGCAAGCGCGAGATCATGGTGACCAGGGGCATCTCAACCTGTGTCCACATTGCCGTCATAATGCCTGGTGCCCATACTACCACTGCGTACATTAGGGCGGGTGTCACGAGAGTATCAAAGAGCCACCCCTTAGTCCGGGGCTCCTGGAATGTGCCTGAAAGAAGCATCTCTCCAATCCTGCAAGCGCCGCATAGCCTTGCGCCAATATGGCTCTCATTGCCTGGGCCATGGAGAACATACCTGCAGTGCCCGAGAAGGTGACACCTAAATAGACATAAGAGTCCGCTACCTCTATCTGTCCTCGGGCTGCGGTGAAAGAGGCTCGACGACATTCTCTCCTCGAGGTGTGGAAGATCATGACCTTGGTCTTGCCAAGGTTCACTGTGAGTCCTCTCTCAGTGCAAAAGGTATCGAGCACCTGCTGTAAATGTAATTGGAGCTCCTCATGTGACTCTGAAAGCAAGACAATGTCATCAGCATATAATAGGATGTGTACTTGCGTACCTCCGAAGAGAGTGGGTGAGAGAGGGAAACCTTGTTTCACACCAATGGTGCTAACAAGGCTGTCTGATAGGCCGTCGAGGCAATGTACCCTACCTGTGACTTGTGCATATAAAGCATGGATGGCCCATAGCATGTTTGACGGTAGCTGTAACTCTTGGAGTCTCCGTAGTAGTCTCTCTCAGGGAACCATGTCGAAGGCTTTGTGGAAATCCACAAAGGAGCAGTAGAGTCTCCGCTTCCTCGCCTTCGCGCTCTTGATCAGGAAACGAAGCACTAAGATGTGGTCGATGGTGGAGAAAGTGAGACAGAAGCCTGCTTGGCCGGGTGCTCTGATCCGAGCTGCCTCAGCGTGTGTACTAAGCTTTGCCTCTAGTACTGCCTCATAGATCTTTGCTAGGATATATCATAATAGTCCTGTAGTTCCTATAGAACAAATTTTTGAAGGACAGAGTAAAGGATGGCACCAAGGAACCAAATATCAAACTGGACGCCAAGACGTCTAAAATCTGGAGTTGGGTGCCAAGACGTCCAAAATCTGGAGTTGGGTGCCAAGACGTCCAAAATCTGGAGTTGGGCGTCAAGACGTCCAAAATCTGGAGTTGGGCGCCAAGACGTCCAAAATCTGGAGTTGGGCTCCAAGACGTCCAAAATCTGGAGTTGGGCTCCAAGACGTCCAAAATCTGGAGTTGGGAACCAAGACGTCCAGATGGTAGAGTTGGGCGACTTCATGCCCATACAAGCAGACCTGACAAGGCGGCCAAGTGGGGCCCAACCACTCATCATTACACGATAAAGTCTGGTACTGGTGACGGCCAGGCTGACAAATGAAACCGCCTCGTGCATTAACTTCCCATTACTCCCATGTAACAGACTCTCCTATTGTAACCGGTTCCTCACCTCTCTCCTATAAAAGGGGAAACCTCAAGAGAGAAACATATGACAGATGATAGAGCATATAATGCACACTATAGGAGAAGATAGCTAAGAGTGAGTGAAGGCTCAGACTCTGTAGATAGTAGAGTCTTGCTCATGTTATTTGCTGATGTTACTTATGTGAGAATACTTGGAGTTTGCATTATGTTGTTCCTTTGCTTGGTATGATCAGCTGTGGTATGATTAGCTGTGGTATGGTTAGCTAATGGCTTGTATTCTGATTGTGTTACATTTGGCTTTCTAGTTAGTGTTGTCTTGTGCTCTATTCTACTCCATGCTTGTTGCTGCTGTGACTCTTACTCCTAAGTGTAGTTTCTAGTGATGATATGGAGGCTTGGGGATATGTGTCTATTATGGTAATGTGCTTTAATATGTTCATGTGTTTACATATGCTCCAGGAGTAGTGCATTTTACATTCCCTGCACCCACACACTTCACTTCACCACCTACAGTTCCCCGGGTCTATCATATCGCCGAACTTGTGGATAGGCGCAATGGTGTGCATAGTCCATGAGTCAGGTAACCCCTCAACCAAAGCATGGTGACATCTGTAGCCCATCTCTGAGCAGCTGCTTTAAAAACTGTGACCTACGACCAGATCCTCTGTACTGCTTCTTTGTGTCGATTTTTTAGGTTTCTTTTGCAGATGGTGGGAGGAAGATGGAAGGATGCTAGGAACGAGTTACCTACTTCAAACCATTCGGCATGGGCTTATATTCACTTCCAGGAACCTTCTCTTTCAAAGCTCCTCAACCCGAGCAGCTCGCAAATCTGAGCAGGGAGTTGTCCCGAACCTTAATCAGAAGCTATAGTAGAAGCTCGCGAACCTATGGAGATGTAGGCAAACCTGAGCAGGACATCGCGAACCCTAATCCGAGTAGTACAGTGAAAACCCTAATAGTACAACATGAATCTGAGCAGCTCGCAAATCTGAGAGAGAGAGAGAGAGAGAGAGAGAGAGAGAGAGAGAGAGAGAGAGAGAGAGAGAGAGAGAGAGAGAGAGAGAGAGAGAGAGAGAGAGAGAGAGAGAGAGAGAGAGAGAGAGAGAGAGAGAGAGAGAGAGAGAGAGAGAGAGAGAGAGGGAGGGAGGGAGGGAGGGAGGGAGGGCGGGGGGGGGGAGGGAGGGTAGGTAGGGGGGGGGAGGGGGGAGGGGGGGAGGGTGAAGGGGGGAGGGGGGAGAGAGAGAGAGAGAGAGAGAGAGAGAGAGAGAGAGAGAGAGAGAGAGAGAGAGAGAGAGAGAGAGAGAGAGAGAGAGAGAGAGAGAGAGAGAGAGAGAGAGAGAGAGAGAGAGAGAGAGAGAGAGAGAGAGAGAGAGAGAGAGAGAGAGAGAGAGAGAGAGAGAGAGAGAGAGAGAGAGAGAGAGGGAGGGAGGGAGGGAGGGAGGGAGGGAGCGAGAGAGTCATATTAATGTCTTTTGGAGGCCAAACTTGGCTTATGAGACAAAAACCATGTACAAATGTAGCAACCTTGTGTAGAAGATGAGAGAGAGAGAGAGTCATATTAATGTCTTTTGGAGGCCAAACTTGGCTTATGAGACAAAAACCATGTACAAATGTAGCAACCCTGTGTAGAAGATGAAATGAAATAAAAAGTATATTGCTACACAAAGCTATATAGGGTTGGAAAAGGTTGGGGAGACGTGGCTCTGACTCTGCAGATAGTGGCCACCTAATACATGGGGGATCCATGATGTGAGTAAAACACCCTAGCTACTCAAAGTACCAAATATCTGAGTCTAGTGCAAACATGCACTGCTCATGAGCAGACGGGTCAAAACTGCAAACAGTAGTAAACGCCCATTCTTCATCTTGCACAAGGTTAGCAGACTCTACTTTTGGAGTAGAGGCCTCTGCAACAACTATTCCAACCTCTTTTTTCTTTGCTTCTTTTGCAGCCAATTTAGGACAGTTCTTTATGATATGATTATTTCCTTTATAGTACTTGCAAAACAATTTTTGCTTTTCTGATTTCTTTTCATCTTTGTCTTCCTTCTTCGAATGTGCAGAATTAGCAGATTTTTGCTTACTAGTTGAAGAGCTCCATTTTCCTTTGTCTTTTGACTAGCCAAGAAGGCTTGATCTGCAACATGCATAATGGACCTGTTCTACCTTGACTGATCTTCCTGCAACAAAACAGAAACTAAATCCTCAAATGACAAGGCATTTTGATTGCCTTTCATCATCATCCGAAGAGTAGAAGCAAAACTCTGATATGAATCAGGAAGACCATTCAGAATGGTATGCACAAGTGAGCTATCTGGTATAACTTCATCAACAAAAATCAACTATTCCTTCAAGTCTTTGATCTTTATATACAAACCGGGGAGAAAAACCTCCTAGAAAGGGAAAAAAGTGGGCCGGCGGTCCTAGTGAGTTCACACACATCACTACTTAAATATATCAACAAAAGATTGTCAATGTAAACAGAAGGACACATTGAAAACCTTGTGTTTACTTTTTTCGATAGGTTTTTTTTGAGAATTTTCATGAAATCGAAATGAAATAGTGTGATGCGATATGAGCATGGAATGGTTAGTTAAATGTCTACAACAAGTAATTGTGAACAAAGAAAATTCACTTTAAGACAAGATGGTGAATTTATCTATATCCTAGGTGTGTGAGCATAACCCTAAGCTTTATCTCATTTCTGTCATGTAGATAATTAGAGGTCTATGTGATGGCTGCAAAACATTTGCATGTATGTGAATAATCTGCATGGGAAACACAATGATGAAAAATTTTGAATTATGTAGAAAATATTTTGAAAGAATACGTAGATGTATTTCCTAAAAACCTACATGGTATACTACCACATAAGAAGATTGAGCATGCTGTTGACATGTATCCGGGGAGTGACCATATTCTAGAGCATCCTATAGATTTAAGATAGATGAATTAAAGGAGCTCAAGACTCAATTAGATGATCTTTTGAAGAAAGGCTTAGTAAGTCCGAGTGTTTCACCTTGGAAAGCACCTATTTTATTTTAGAAGAAGAAAGATGATTCATATAGATTATGCATTGACTTATATAGCAAGTTGAATAGAAGAAGGATTAAAAATAAGTCTCCACTCATTCATATAGATGAATTGTAAAGTCAATTGAGTGGAGTGTTTGTATTCACCAAAATTGACTCAAGAACTAAATATCACAAATTAGGATCAAACTTCATGACACCCAAAACAACCTTCCCAACATGTTACGGTCACTAGGAGTTTATAATTTTACCTTTTGGATTAACAAACACTCCTACCATATTCATGTGCTTGATGAACAATATTTTTCATGATTATCTAGACAAATTCACATTGGTATTTCTTGATGATATATTTGTATAATCTAAAGATGATGATGAGCATGTTGTATGCCTCAAGAAAAATTTTCAAACACTTAGACAAGACAAATTATATGGAAAGAGGATTAAGTTTTTTTTTGCAAAGGAGAAACTTGTGTACCTAGGAAGAGTCATATCTAAAGAGGAATTCTTATAGTCTACGATAAAATGAACAATGGTTGATTTAACAGTTCCTAAAATTGTAAGGAATGTAAGAAGTCTTTTAGGATTGGTATAATATGAGAGACCACATATTAAGGATTTCTCTAAAATAACTAATCCCCTCATAGAGTTGACTGAAAATAATGCAGGATTTGTGTGGACCAATGCTTGTGAAACATCATTTAAATTATTGAAGCAAAAATTCATTGAAAAATTTGTTTTAAAAATACAAGAAATGGGAAAAGATTTTGTGGTTGCATGTGATGCAAATGGTAGTCAAATAAGATGTTTCTTTCACATAATGGTGGGGTAGTCGCACATGAATCTAGAAAATTTAGGAAACATGAACTTAATTATCCTACTTATGATCTAGAAATGCTTGTTATTGTACATGCACTTAAGTATTAGAGACATCTTTGGTTAGAGGTTAAGTTTGGATTCAAAATAGATCATTAGAGTCTAAAATATATTTTCACACAACTATTGCTTAACAATAGGAAAAAATGTTGGATTGAACCATTAAGTGAGTATGATTTGACATTAAGAATTTTGCTCATAAGGGAAATAAGATCACTCATGCATTGAGTTGAAAACCTTTATGTATTCTGCTTTTTGTAATAGATTATGATTTTCTTAATCAAATTCAAGAAGAGTGGAAACATGATTCTTTTTATGCACCTATTGTGAATTTTATCCATGCAAATAGGATATTGATGTATTGCAATAAATTTCATTTGTAGAATGGATATTTATATTAGAACAATTGATTATGAATATCTTCTAAATCTCCATTATAAGTTAAAATTTTACATGATTGTCATGATGCACTTTTTCAGCATATCCACATTATTTGAGGACCTACATTGAAATAAAATATTCTTATTTTTGGCCGTGTATGAAGCGGAATATTAGAAACTATGTGAATGAATGTCCAAAGTATCAACCGATGAAATCTTAGTTTAGAAGGGTGCCTGGAATGTTGCAACCCTTGGATGTTCCAAACTAGAAGCTGGAGTCTATTTCTATGGAATTCATCATTAAATTTCTTGTTATCAAGAGTAAACGTGACACTATATTTCTTAGAGTCAATACACTTACCAAGATGGCACATTTATTTCCTATGAAAAAGACTTGTACTACCTTGAATATTGAAAAATTGTTTGCATAAGACTTTTTTAGATTGCATAATATGCCTAAAAACATAAGTTTTGCTAGAGACTTTAGGTTTAGATCAAACTTTTCGAAAGAAACATTTCAATCAATTGGTACTTAACTTCACATGAGTACATCTTTCCATCTATGGACTGATGGGGAAATTGACAAGGTAAATAGGGTATTTAAGGATATGTTGTGTATGTATGTGAATGAAAAACAAGGTAATTGGAGTGAATATTTATCATTAGTTGAGTTTGTGTACAATAGTGCATGGCACGCATCTATAAAACTGACTCATTTTGAGGATTTTATGGTAATAATTGTTTGACTCCAGCTTCCTTTTCTAATTTCTAAAATAGAGTAGAAGCATCTAAAGAAATGCTTGACAAGATCGATGAAGAAATTGAAAAAAGTAAGTAGCACATAAAAGAAGCTCCGAAAGACAAAAGAAGTTTTTATGACTCAAACAAAAGACCACTCGAATCTCAAAAAGATGATATGGTATTTCTTAAGGTTATCCTCAATGATCTAAATTGTTGTCAGGGAAGGAGCATAAAAGTTCTCCACAATATGCAAGTCCTTTTAAAGTTTTGAAGAAGATTGGATCTCGGTTATTTCTTGGAATTGCATCGATATTTAAATTTACATCCTGTATTTCCTGTTAGCTTACTTAAACGATATGTACCTAATCTTGCTCATGTTTTGCAAGACAACCCTATGCTGAAAGATAATGGCTCTTTTGAACTTCAACTTGAAATAATATTAGATAGGAGGGAAAGATTACTTAGGAATCAATCTATAGTAGAGATTATGGTAAAATGGCACACATGCCTAGTTGAAGTTTTGACATGGGTGAATCTAAACAGTTTTCTGACATATTATCCTTCTTTCCAACTATGAGGACAAAGTTCTTTAAAGGGGAGAAGAATATTATTAAGCCTTTTGATATTGAAATAATTCATTTCGAACTTTCTATTATACATTGTGTAAATAATTTTAAGAATGAGTGTTCAAGCCATTTTATGCATATAAACAAAATTTAGGGCTGAATTTTTTTATATTTTCTCTCTAAACCTTATTTGCATCATGTTTTCTAGTTGAAAATTGAACATGAAGATGAAAGATTCAAGATCAATGTTCGAGAGAAAGCTAGGGCACGGTTAGTAGAATAAAAATGTCTCCCTAAAAATTTTATAAATCATGCCTTAGGTACCTCATTTTAGAAGATGATATTAGCTCATTGTAAAATAATGGCTTGATTTTATTCTCTCTAGATTGAATATTTTTGAGCTTGCAGGTTTGAACATGGATATTTAGAGGCTGACCTGAACCTCGAGTGTCTCTAAGGATTGTGCAGATTGAAAAATTGAACACTTTTAACATTCACAAGCATTTTGGAATTTTGCACCTTGTTCCACACTACCATATGGAGAAGGAGATGGAGTTCTATAATTTTTGACAACACAAGGTTGACATACATAACTTTTCTGTGGATGATTATAAAGAGAAGTTTTTGTGTCTTTATAAATATGCATTGGAGGTTAGCAGAGATGCTCTGAAGAGCAAGTTTATCGAATGGCTTCATGAGGAAATCTGTTATCAGGTGAAGGGATGTTGATGTGTTGATTTTGTGGATGCTATTGCGATGGCCAAAAATTTCAAGGAGATGGAGAAATTCATATGGATAAGGCAAGTAGAACTAGATTCATCGTGACATGATATAAACCACAAAGACTTTCTACAAAAAACATGAATGACTTAAAGCAGACTTCATCTTTCAATAATGAAGGCAAGAATCCTACCTAGGTAGAAACTCAAAGGAGGTGTCAACCCATTCGTTGGCTGCAGGACCCTGATTTTATTGAGTAGGCAACAAGATTGGCTTTGTGTTCTCATTGTGGTGAACAAGGACATCACACATATGAGTGCCCAAATAAGGCAACCATTTGACCTACATAAGCAAAGATGATAAACAACATTGAGAAAGGAACAATGATTGATAAAATAGATGATGGAGGTAAGTGCCCTAATTCTAATTTACATTGCATGGTGATTATTTCTTTCCTAAGGGATTTTACATTATGAGTTTGGGTATGATTTAAAAATGTAAAATTAGATTTATGATCAATACAGATAGTACACATTGTTTTTTAACTCTCAACTTGTTACAGATTTTAGTGACATGCTTAAATATGTAGATATCAAGATCTTTAGACATGGCCAATGGATGACTACACTATACAAAATGATAAATTGAAAACCTTGCATTTAATTTTTTTGATGGGTGTTTTTTTAGGAATTATCATGCTATGATGCAATTATAGGCATGGATTTGTTATTTCAAAAGTATGCAATGATTTATTCTGAGCAAAGAACAATCACTTTAAGGCAAGATGGTGAATCTATCCACATCCTAGGTGCATAATGCTAAGCTTACTCTCATTTTTCCATGTAGATAATTAGAGGTATATGTGATTTTTGCAAAAAATTTGGTGTATGTGAATAATATGCATGGGAAAGATAATGAGGAAACACTAAATTATGTAGAAAAACTTTTGAAAGGATATGCATCTGTATTTCTTGAAGACCTACCTACTATACCTCCACCTAGGAAGATTGAGCATGTTGTTGACTTGTATCTAAGGAGTGAACCATATTCCAGAGCACCCGTTCGAGTCAACATAGATGATTTAAAGGAGCTCAAGATTGAATTTCATGTTCTTTTGAATCAAGGCTTAATAATATCGAGTGTGGCACATGTTTTCTTTTAGAAGAAGAAAGATAGATCTTATCGATTATGCATTGACTATACGGGTTTAAGATTGATTAAAAATAAGTATCGACTCCCTCATATAGATGAATTGTTAAGTCAATTGAGTGGAGTGATTGTATTCACCAAAATTGAATTAAGATCTTGATTTCACCGAATTAGGATCAAACCCGATGACATACCCAAAACAACCTTTCGAACATCTTATGGTCACCACTAAAAGACCCAATGAGCTATATGCCACTCTCCTCCCAACCTTAAATAGGCCTTGCCCTTGGCACATCTAGAGTCTTCTCTATGGTCCAAACATTCCTCATAGGGCCACTTGGAGGAGATGGAATAACCTCGAAGACTTGTGCTAGAGCCTTAGCTCCCTTGAGCTCTGGTCCCTGACTGGGCTAGGGTCCTTGACCCGGATAGGGTCCTTGAACAAATGTAGGTAGGCCAATCGTAGACCATGGAGGTCTAAATAAATGTGACACTCTCACCCCCTCTAGAGATCACTATCCTCAATGATCAAGGAAGGAAAGTGTTTACCAATAAGAGCTTCTGACTCCCAAGTAGCATCCGTGAGTGGATGGTTGGTCCATGCTAATAAATAATTTGATATGGAGCGATTTCATAACTTTTGCTTCTTCTTACCAAGGACTCATGACATAACATCTAGCTGAGATGTTCTATCTTCTAAAGCAACTATATCATCTACACAATTCTCATCTCGAGAAATGCATGGTCTCAACTTGCTAAGATGAAAAATTGGGTGAACTTTGCAATCATCTGGAAATTGTATGTATGTGAAATGACTAATCTTCTTAATGATTGCCCAAGGTCCACAAAATCTAGGGGGTACCTTGGGTTTCTGACCCACTTTCAATGACAAACAAAGTGGAACTTGTAAAAACACACAACCACCCTCTTGAAAAGTTCATGGTGTACAATGTCGATCTACAAATGTTTTCATCCTCTCAGTAGCTTGCTAAAGATTGAACTGAGCTATTTTCAAGTTAGCTTGCATACCTAAAGAAATTGTGAAGCACTCCGAGATTTTTTGGGTAACCCAATGGTAGCTGGATTGTGGGGAATAAACCATAAATCACCTCAAAAGGTGCAAGGTTAGAAATGTTGTGCTTCCAACTATTATAAGCAAACTCAGTTAATGGGAGGAAACTATCCCAATCTGCTTGTTTCTCTGAAACATATGCCTATAGCATATCTTCCAGTATTTGATTAACTCTTTTGGGCTGACCGTCTATCTGTGAATGCTCTCCACTACTCATCTTGATTTGAACTTGATGTTTATTAAACATGTGTTTCCAAAAAATTCCTATAAGCCTGGGATTCTTGTTTGAAACTATGGATTTAGGTAGACCATGTCATCTAAAAATATTATGAGTACATAGGTTTGCAACCTTCAGAGCTTCCACTGATTCCTTGGTAGGAATAAAGTGTGCCATTTTTCTCAGACGATCAACCACCATAAGAATAACATTCTTTTGTTGTGATGTCCTAGATAAACCCATTATGGAGTCCATAGAAAATTTTTCCCAAAAATACCATGGTATTTCCAATGGATGTAGCAGACCTGGAGGATTGATCCTCTTAGATTTATTCACGTGACATTTAAAACATTGACTTACATAATTGTTTACATCTTTGACCATCTTTGGCCACCAAAAGCATCTAACCAATTGCAAAGTTTTCTCAATACCTAGATGTCCTGCACAAGGTATGCCGTGGTTCTTGAAAATGACTTCTTTTCTAAACTTCCCTTCTTGGGAACTAGGCACACAAATCTTTCCTTTTCTTTATTATGATTAAGCTAATATATACGAGTCCAAAAATCTATAATCAACTTCTTGCTTGCATGCCACTATTGGTTAAGAATGAGATCAAATCTAGATAGCCTAGCGATTTTGAAATCCAACTCATTTTTGTATGACTAAATTTGGACTAGCAATCCGACAACTCATCAATCCCAAGTCTGAGATCCCTTTCCATCTACTAACTCTACCTTGTAGGTGTACTCAGATGGAATAGTCTTCAACTTCAATTTCTTCACCATAAAAGAGTTAATAACATTATGCATCGATCTTGTGTCAAAAAAAACTTTAACAAGATGACCATTAACCTCCCCACTCATGAAAACCACCTCGATGTCCAAAAACTGATACTCTTTCTTAGCAACTAGGGACAACACCACATCTGACACATTATTCACCTTCTTGGTGATTGTTATGTTTAAGATGGGTTGTTTGTTTTTAGATGGAGGATCCATCTTATTGTTTGTGGCTAAAAGGTCAAACACTAAATTAGATGATGGAGTGGATGATGAGGAATATTGCCTCTCCACCACCATTGCTACAAAAATCTTCTTCTTTGTCTTCCCATAGCTTGAATTCTGAATGATGTTCGTCTATCTATTAGGTATTTGAACTGAAGTTGTGGGCTTCCTAAATCTCATCCAAGTAGTCTTTTTTCCTAAAGGTTGCGGTCAAGAGCATCAGCCATCCTCCAACACCAATGCTAGTTCTATTACCTCGTTGAAGGTGTGGTGGTGCTCCTTGCACATAAGCGGATGCAATGTCTCCCTAAGCCCAAGCACAAACTTATGTACCTGAAGAAAATCAAGCACCTGATCTGGTATCTTCAATAAAATTTCTCTATAATTATCTGCATACTCCTTCATTGTAAGCTATCTCTGCTACAAGAAGAACCAGCCATCTAAAGCCCTAGTACGCTCATCTAGAGGAACAAAGTTGTTATAAAATATGACCTTGAATTCCACCCAAGTGGTGGGTTCTATCTTTTCTTGGTCTGTTTTCCTCCACCATTGGTGGGCAATATCTATCAAACTATAAGCAATGTTGGATCTTCTTTTTCTCATCAATAATATTGCAAATCTGAAAGCACTGCTCCCACTTACTAATCCACTGCTCTATTGCATCCATTGTCATGGCGCTAACCCATCCGTGGTACTTTGGTGGATTCAAGCCCTTCACTTGGCACTTGACATCTCTACTAGCTGACATTCCCACATCTGTAAGTGGTATCTGTGAACTAGATGGTTCAAAAGATGGAACTTCCATCTATGTTGTTGTGCCAACTGGTAGCACCTCTGGTTTCCTAATCACTTTGAGGATCATCTGAAGATTATCCTCCATGCTTGTAACCTTGGAGTTAAGAGTTATAATCTCCTTAGTGTATGGGCGCTCAAGCTCGGCCTCAATAATGGGAGATACAATCTTGTGCGCATTCATTCTAGAAAGATAAGATAACTAATAAGTCATGTGAATGCAAAATGCAATTCCTAAGTAATAATATTCCTTATCAATGATTTGTTTGCAAAACATGAAGTAAAAAGGTGTATTCTAAATCCTCTCTCCATCCACACATCCACAAAAAGATAAACCTCACTCAATCCCCATGTCCTATACAAGCTTACATGACGAATATGGAAGTTATGGTAAGTCCTAAAATACTGTTGGAACTAGGGTGGGCCTCAACAACAATAATCACATGCTTACAAGATCTTCCAACACATGAACCTTAGCATACACACATTAATACTAAAAAAGAAGATGAGTGAGAGATAGAGAGAGAACAAATGAGATGTTTCAAAGTGTATGGTAAGCTAGGATGCTCACCTACACTATCTATATTCCATTGTCAATTACACTCTGTGAATATGATACAAACTGACAATATTTAAATCTAGGCAGAAATAGGAACTAGATACAAGAGATTGTGTGTCTAAGTGTGTGTGTGTGTGTGTGTGTGTGTGTGAATATGGATAATAGGAACAATTTAGAATTGTTTTATAGCAAGCCTGATTATCCCTAAATAAAAAACTAGTGAATGAACAAGTGAGGGCAGATGTAGACTTGTTACTCATAGTATGTACAAACTCCTCAAGATGTCTCTAGATGTAGAGCACATCTCCTCCAAGAGTGTAAGAAAACTTCATCAAAGATGACCTCCTCCTTGCACTGAGAACTTAGAACCTAGAGCTCCTTGAGAAGATATTTCAATAATGATCCAACTTGGTCTTTATATAGTTTTGAGTGTTTCTTGAAAAGCAGCTCTTGAAAAGTATAATCACCAAATCGTACTCGGAAATATACAATCTCTAAAATCAACGTCGCTACAAAAAATCATTGAAAATCAAATCCGAGCTTGATTCGCAATTTAAAAAACAACACTATCATTTTCATGCTCCTGTCACCAATATTCGAGCCATGGTGGCTTTATTGGAAGTGAATTAGCCTAGCCACGCCACTCGAACGATTCTCTTGTGAAGTGTAGTCCAAAAAACAACTCATATGCTATCTTTCTTGAGATTTTGGACCAATTTTAACATTGTTTCCAACAATACCCCCTTCAATTTCATAATGGCACAAGTTTCAATAACCTACAAAACTTTTGATATCTCCAAATATCTCTTAACCTATTTCCACTGAATCTTGAGTTGATTATGCATGAACCTAGATTTAGCATCAAAAGGTTCTGAATCTACTTCTACCTTTAATGACATATTGACATCGATAGGTGTCTACATAGGCTTAGAACTATCATCTCAAACCTTTCCAATAATTTCTCAATGTATTTTTGTTGTGTCATGTAGATACACTGATCTCTATATATGAACTCAATCCCAAGATAATAATCTAAAATCCTTAAATCATTTACATCAAATGTATGCTTAAGTTGTCCTTTAAACAACTAAAGCTCTAAACCTTTAGGACCTATGATAATCATATCACTTTGTAGTGCATCTTGAACACTATTTGGTTCATTCTTTATTGAAGTGAGAGCTAAAATGTTATGAATCTCAAAATATTCTTCATAATTTACATGGTCTGCTTGTTGTCTCCTTGTTTGACTTCTAGTTCTTCGAGTGTATTCCTTTATACCAATATCCTTCCAACTTTGATATAACCACTTGGTGTATCCTTGAAAAGTGGTGGTATCCTTTTTGGTTCTTCAGTATCTCTTTCTTCTGGAACTCATGAACCTTCTCCAGCTTCATAAGTCAGAACTTCAAGAGGTAATGATGATGGACTAGGTACTGATGTAGGTAATGAAATTCTGCCTTCACCTTTATCTTTAAGGGTTTGACAAGGTTCATCATCCCCCTTGTATGGATGAATATAAGAATCCAAATTCCTTCTTAAAAATGCATAGTCATCTGCTTTTATGCAATCTGGAATCTCTTCCTTTATGATACCTTCTTATCATAAATCTGACTTTTTGCAATATATGCAAAGCATGATAGTAGGATATCACCTGTATCTGGAACATAGAATCTGTATCCTTTGCTTTCAATTGCATAACCAATAAAGATGGCTTTAATGGCTTTACATTAAGCTTACCACGATCCTTCTTCTCAATGTGAACATAAGCTAGAGAACCAAGAAAATTGAAGTAACTCACATTGGGCTTCTTCCCATTATAAGCTTCATAAGGTGTGATAACCTTTAAAACTTTTATGGAAGGCCTATTCAAAATGTGATTAGTTGTATGTACTGCATCAAACCAAAACATGGGGGAAAGCTTTTTGGATGACATCATACTACACATCATCTCAAAAAGTATCTTATTCTCTCTCTACAACATCAATAGTTAGTTGATGAGAAATACATTTGTCTTCAAGAAAAGACTTAAAGTCTTTAGACATGTACTCTCCTCCCCTCTCACTTCTCAAAATTTGGATCTTTGACTAACTTTCATTTTCAACCATAGCTAAGAATTTCTTAAAGGTAAGAAAAACCTTTGACTTCACTTTAAGACAATAAATCCTGTATTTACCATCTCTTCATCTGAAATGTTGATTCCAACATTGAGTAACTAATCTTGTAAATATTTGAGCTTCAAAATATGTGATTGAACTAATTCACCAACTTTCATCCTTGTGTTGGCTAGTTGTCTTCTTAGATGAACTTTATGCTCTGATAGAGATTCTCTAACTCCAAACAAGCCTCACGAGAACTTTTGCATGACATGATCTGGGGTATAATATGCCTCTTGACTCCCATAGCAATATATGAAAGTGCTAGGGCATCCCTTGAATCCCCTCTGGATTGCTCTTCAGTACGAAGTAATCTTGTAGTAGTATGGACTCTTGATGATGAAGTAGTTTCTTCTTCTTCACTATCCTCTTGTTGAGTAGAAATAGGAATAGGGATTCTTCTAGAAGATGAAGAAATATCTTCTCTGACTTGTCTTGACCTTGGACAAGTGCCATTGACAATATTCCACAAGTCTCTTGATACTAACAAATTCATCGTCATAAAACTCCACATTGGATAATTAGACATGCCCTCAAGCTTGTCTTCGTTCTCAAGTCTATAGTCACTCATCTTGTTAAGGGTGTATGTCAACTATGCTCCAATGCCAAATGTTGGAAGTGGGGTGGGACTCAATAACAACAAAGCATAGGTTTGTATGATCTTCCAACACATGAACCTTAGCATACACACATTAATAATAAAAGAGAAGATGAGTGATAGATAGAGAGAGAATAGATGAGATATTTCAAAGTGTACGATAAGTTAGGATGCTGACCTACACTATCTATATTCCAATGTCAATTACAATGAGTGAATATGAGACAAATTGACAATATCTAAATCTAGGAAAAAATAGGAACTAGATACAAAAGTTTGTGTGCCTAAGACGTATGAAGAGTGTGTGTGAGAGAATATGGAGAATATGAACTGTTTAGACCTATTTTACAGCAAACCCAAATTCTAATTATCCCTAAATCAAAAACTAGTGAATGAACAAGTGAGGACAGATGTAGACTTGTTATTCATAGAATGTTGGCTGAAATAAACTCCTTTAGGTGTCTCCAAATGTAGAGCACAGCTCCTCCAAGAGTGCAAGAACACTTTGTCAAAGATGAATTCCTCCTTGCCCTGAGCACTTAGAAGCTAGCGATCCTTGAGAAGATATTTCAAGAATGATCCAACTTCATCTTTATATAGTTTTGAGTGTTTCTTGAAAAGCACCTCTTGAAAAGCACAATCGCCACATCGTACTAAAAAATTTATGATCTCTAATATCGGCCTCGCTACAAAAAGTCATTGAAAAGCAAATCAGAGTCTAATTCACAATTTAAAAAACAATATCATCATTTTTGCACTCACGCTTGCAAGATTCACACCATGGTGGCTTTATTGGAAGTGAATTCACCTAGCCACGCTGCCCGGATGACTCTTGTGAAGTCTAGTCTAAAAAACAATTCATATGCTGTCCTTTTGGAGATTTTGAACCAAGTTTGGCATTATTTCCAACAAATACATTCAACGATAAGCACCATGAATAAACTATACAAGCTTATAAATTTGAAAAAAATGATTCTAAGTGAGCCTATACAAACTAAAAAACTAATACAAGTTAAATCCAAGTGATATTCCCTAAAAATTTAAAGTCTTTGATGGATTTTGATAATTTTTCATGTTATAAAGTGTATTACCTGCAAAAGGACCAGAGAAATGGAAATACCTAGAAATCTCCAAAAACAATTATTTTTTGTATCTGAATATCCTAGGTGTTTTCCTTAACCTCCAAGTGGAATCAACTCAATTGGAGCTATGACCATGAATTTATGGCCAAAAATCTACAAGCCTACACCTATGTGTAGAAGGTCTTGTGAGTGATACATACCTTCCAAGAACCACTCAATAGAATAATCAAATGAACTCCTGTTTCAAAAAGAAAATTGGATCATTTGAAACCTTAGAAAAGCACCAACTAGTCTATCAAGTTTCCTTTCAATCTCATAATCCCTATGAGAGAAAAATTCAAAATAGTATCTACAACACTTGCATAGTTTTCATGACTCAAAGACTAGACCATAAAAAAGATGGCATTCATAGGCTCCCAAAATGAAGTTTAAATCACTTCAAATTTGGTGAGCAACAAGATCCACCCTTGCATTGAGACTAAGTGATCAAGAGATGATGAACTTTATGAAGCAACATTATAATCAATTATGAATCTGTAACTTGTATTTTCTCCATTATTTTCATTAGAATTATATGGACATTTATGAATTGATGAACTTTATGAAGCAACATTATGATCTATGATAAATGATAACATGTAATTTTTTCCATTATTTTCAATTAAAATTGTATGAATGCTTATTATGAATCAATTTCCAATCTTTCCCTACCTCTGGAGGGATCAAAGAGCCAGTCCCCAACATGTAGCAATCGTTCACATAATTTGGACAATGCAACAAAGAGAAAAAACCAAGTTTTTGCACACCTGCAACAACTTGCTAGAGAGAATTCCCTCCACAATGAACATATATATTTTCAAATGTCTCTTTGCTTAAGATTCCAAATTTCATTAAATTTGGAGGCTACAAACTAAGATACATAGGGGATCTAGGCAAAGAAAAAAACTCAGCAACTAGCCTACAAATGACCATTGTACACCTTTGAGAGGGTGACTTTTGCTACATTAGGTATGAACCTTTGGGGTGTTTTTTAGTGAAATCAAATCATGCATTGCTTTTGCTAATGTCAAATCATACATAAAAGAAACTAGATGATTGACTCATTTTGAGTATGATTTGATTCTTTGTGCGTATTATTTAATGATTTTATTATTCTTTCATGAATAAACATTAGTTAATCCATTCTTATGAATGCATATATTCATTCTTCCTCTCAGAATCAACCATTTATAAAGCTATGTGTATCCTTAAATGCATAGGAAAAATGCATTTCAAAAAGAACTAAAATGAAAGGGTATAAATAAATGAACTTCAATAATTTTCTATGTGTATCTATGGTACATAAAAAACTCATTTATGATAGATTAATCTCACAAGGAAGAAATAAATCATTAAGAAAATTATTTCTTAATAATGGAAAAATAAATTGAAAAGAAAGATTCTTTTGTGAAATTTAACTTTGAAATCTCATCTCTGCTCAAATAAAAAGGAATGTAATAAAAGTCATTTCCTATAAGATGCAAACACTTCCTATAAGCATGTATGTAAGTATAATGAAGCAACCCAAGTCTCAAGGATTTCTCATAACCCTACTCAATAAATTTGCAAGCACTGTACAGATGGTCATATCTGTGAAGAGAGATGGTGGATGCAATCCAAAGATGAGTTGGTGCTGCTACAACCAGCTTCACACCAGCCAACTGAGACTTCAGAGATGATTAGAAGACCCTTTGAGCTTCCTAAATCCACCAAAATATCAGCCAAGTACTTTGGAACATGTATCCCAAAAGTTTAAGTCAAGACAGACAAGTTGCGAAATGACTAGCTCCCAAAACTTGCTATTTTTGGACATACACCTGCTGGGAAAAATGAACAGTGCTCTCAACCTGGAAGGAATTAGAAAAATTCCTTTTGGGAATAGCAAATAGACTTAGCAAGATTCCCAATCCAAGTTAAAACACTTCAAATGATGGACTGAGCACTGAGAACAAGTTTCATCAATTTCTGGAACATGCCCACCATTCTCAGGGATCCGCAGAGATAGACCAGTGAGCAGTAAAATGCAGGTATCTCCAAAACTATAAATCCAATGACCTTGAAAATTTATATGAAAAAACTAGACAGTAAGAGCTATCCAACGCACATTAAATCACTGAAAAAGAATTAGTAGAACTCGAGATATGACCTTCTGAAGGTACTGCTCTGAGTGAGTATAGCAGAGAACAAAACAGAGAAGTAGATGATGATAAATGTATAAATTCATATATGATTACAACCACATTGGCAATGAATCTTTGCACAATGGGAGCAAAATGATAGAGCTATGGAGTAAGCTCTTCAATATCTACAAAATGACATGAAGTGGTCATGTACAAGGCTTGCTAATCGCCTCTTCCTTCTTGCTCCTTTTATAGCTATTCTTGGAGGGAGTTTTGAATTCGAATTCGAATGGCTCCACCTAAAAGTGATCCCCAAAGTTAGGAGATATTCCCTCAGCTCAAAAAGTCGTGGGTTTTGGTAGTTAGAGCCACGAAATTGCTTTTACATCATGCATGAGGTAAGCCATCCTTTTCCTTTTTCTTTTTTCAATTACAAGAGATAAAAATGAACTCTTTTACAAGAGGTGTTCACATGACTACTCATGTGACTTACAAATGAGGATGATATCAAATATATCAAGCACGTAGGCTTGGGTAGAATGCACCAACAGCTCCCCCTCAAGCCTAACATGCTTGGCCTTCAAATAAGTCTTCAATTGTCCTTGATTTCCTGCAAGCCAATCATAAACTTGAATCTACTTAATTTTGTATCATCAAGAGCTTTAGTCAACATGTCGGCACATTGCATATCTGTAGAGACATAGGATAGTTGAATATCCTTGCTCAATAGCTTCTCCCTTACATAATGGTAGTGGACTTCAATATGTTTGGTTTTAGCATGGTATACCAGATTAGCTGCTAGATGTAGTGAGCTTGTGTTGTCACCAAAAATGTGAGGTGTTGAGGAATGAAGTCCAAGATCTGTGTACAAAGACTTTAACCACATGATTTCTTGAGTTGCATTAGCCAAACCTCTATATTCTGCTTCAGTAGAAGATAATGCCACGGTTGGTTGCTTCTTCGATGACTAAGAAATGATTTTTGAACCTGCAAATGATATATACCCGGATGTGCTTCTTCTATCATCTCTAGATCCGGCCCAATCTGCATCTGAGTAGACCTTTAGCTCAATATCTGAAGTATATGAATAAAACAAACCTTCATTCATGGTTCCCTTTAGGTACTTGAGGACTCTCTTGGCCGCTTCCATATGTGGTCTTCTCGGCTTATGCATAAACTGACTCAATATGCTAACACTATAGCATATATCCACCCTTGTGAGAGTTGCATAGTTCAAACTTCCAACCAAGCTTTGATAGCTTGTGATGTCTTCAATTGGCTCTCCTTCATAAGCACTAAGCTTATGATTTTGCTCCATAGGTGTACCTGCACACTTGGTATTTTCCATCTTGAACTTGACGAGCATGTCATGGACATACTTCCTTTGTGTGATGTATATACCTGAATCTGTGTAGATCAACTCCAATCCAAGAAAATAAGTGAGTGGTTCGAGGTCACTTATTTTGAACTCCTCCTTCATTTGACTCTTTACTTGTTTGATTCCTTCAAGATCATTGCCTGTGATAATAATATCATCAACATACACACATAAATAGATCACTTCAGATCCATTCCTCTTTATGAACAAAGAGGTATCCGCCTTGCTAGCTTTGAATCCTTGGTCTTGCAAATAAGTCACCAATCTGAAATTCCAAGCTCTTGGAGCTTGCTTCAATCCATACAAAGCTTTCTTTAGTTTGCATACATAGTTAGGATGATGTGCATCCTCATATCCAGGAGGTTGTGCCATATACACTTCCTCAGAAATCCATCCATTCAAGAAAGCATTATTTACATCAAGTTAATAAAGATTCCAATTTCTAGATGCAGCAAGACTAATGAGAACCCTAATTGTAGGCATTTTTGCAACAGGAGAGAAAGTCTCCTCATAATCAATACCATGGGTTTGAGCAAACCCTTTAGCAACTAACCTTGCTTTGTGTCTATTTATACTTCCATCTGGATTCCTCTTGATTTTGTATATCCATCAAGATCCAATTACCTTCATAGATGGCTTGTTAGGTACAAGCTCCCAGGTGTCATTCTCCTTCAAGGCTTCCATTTCTTCATCCATTGCATCTCTCCAAGCTTTCTTGCTTTGTGATTCTTCGAATGTGGTAGGTTCTTCATTGGTTGAATCCTTTGCAATGTAGATTGAGTGCTTCGTGACCAAAGAAGTATCATAACCAAACCTCTCTGGTTTCTTCTTCTCCCTCGAAGACCTTCTAAGTGGTTGATGTGAGCTCTCGGGTCCATATGTAGCATCCTGCATCTTTGCTTTACCTTTGTTCTTCCATAGCTTTAGTCTTTACAAGTCTTCTAGGTCAATCTCCGAATCACTTTCTTCAATCTGCTTTGGCTCCTTTGGTTGAAGTGATGGAAAATCTTCATCCAAGTCATATGGCAGCTTCACTTTCCTATCATCATCAAACCATGATTTGTTTTCATCAAAAATTACATCTCTACTCACAGAAAATCCTTTATTGGTTGGATTGTACAATCTATATCCTTTTTGGTTTTGGTCATAACCAATAAATACGCACTTCTCTGCCTTGGGATCCAATTTCCCTCTTACTTGAGAAGGAATGTGAGCGTAGGCTAAGCATCCAAAGATTTTGCAATGCTCTAGACTAGGTCTTCTTCCATTCCACACTTCATATGGAGTGGTTCCATCTAGTGACTTAGATGGAAGTCTATTTATGAGATATGTGGCTGTCGACACAGCCTCTGCCCATAGGTAGTTCGGCAATCCCTTTTCGTTGAGCATGGACCTTGCAGCTTCAACAATAGCTCTGTTCCTCCTCTCTGCTACACCATTGAGTTCGGGTGTATACCTTGTAGTGACTTCCCTTTTAATGCCTCTTTCATGCAAGAAGGCATCAAATTCAGAAGAGAAGTATTCTCCTCCACCATCTGATCTGAGTCGTTTCAAAGTCCTACCTGTTTGGTTTTCAACAAGAGCAATATACTTCTTAAAGCAATTAGAGACTTCATCCTTGTGCTTCATGAAAAACAGAATGGTCCACCTGCTACAATCATCTATGAAAGACACATAATATCTTGAGCCTGATATAGATGGCTCCTTGCTTGGACCCCACACATCCGTGTGCACTAGATCCAAAGGATTTTGATACATATATCCTTTCTTATTGAAAGGTTGTCTATGAGCCTTGCCGAGTTGACAAGCTTCACACTTATAAATCATGTGTTGCCTTGTGATATTAGGCAAACCAAGTACACTTTGGTCCCTGCAAATCTGTTTGAGTGTCCTCTCACCAATGTGAGCAAGCCTTTTGTGCCATATCTCCAACTCTGTTAGAGTTTGAGATCCATAGCTAAACAAAGCTATGTTCTTTGTATCTTCCACTTCAAAAGTGAAAAGCCTTCCTGTCTTTTCTCCTTTGGCAATCCTTCGAAAGCCTTGCCTTGGGTCTTCAACATATGCTCCAAATCGATTGAATCTAACTTGCAATCCTTTTTCAACAATCTGTCCAACACTTATTAAATTTTTGGTAATTGTAGGGACATACAAGACTTTGCTTAAGAGGTTCATATTCCCATATGATGTCTTCACATTACCTATCTTCTCCACTGAGTGCTTTGTGTCATCTCCTGTCTGCACTTCATGCTTGTTATGAGGATCTTCCAAATCAGAAAGTAAAGCCACATTTCCTTCTACATGGTTCGAGCATCCCGAATCAATGTAAAATATGTGATCATCATCCTTACCCTTCTTCGCTGATAGATTCATAATCAATAATGAATCTTCTTGACTTTGGTCCTCTGCATAGTTATTGTAATCTCTTCTTCCTCTATGTCCACCTTGATAGTTGTTGTTGTTGTAATTGTTGTTGTAGTAGTTGTTGTTGTAGCCTCCATTGTATCTGCCTCTATTTGATCCATAGCCACCTCTATTGAATCCTCTTCCTCTTGAGTTCCTTGGATTCCTGAAACATTCTTCAGTAGTATGGTTAGTTAAGCCACATATGTTGCAAGGTTGAGATGATTGGAATCTCCCCCTGCCTTGCTTTCCACCTTTGCCTCTTCCTCTAGCTCTTCCTCTACCTACAAAGTTTTCTTGGAAAGAGCTACCTTCATCTTCATTCTTCCTATTCTTTGACTTGTCCTTGACCTTAGCTTTATCAGAATATAAGGCAGAAGTTTGATTACCTCTTGCGGACTCACCACCTTTGCTAATCTTTGCTTCATGAGTGAAGAGTTGGCCCATGAGTGTGTTGAGGTCGGGTACATGCATATCCATGTATAAATCCATGGCTGTTGTGAATGACTCCCACTTGTCGTCTGCTTTGATTCCATTCATGATTTGTCTTATGATTTGCTCCTCTTCAATTACCTCTCCAATGCTTCCAAGTTGGTCGGAAATCTCCTTCATCTTTGTGACATAATCAGTCACATTTTGCTTCGGGCTTTTCTTCATTGTTGTGAACTCCATCCACAATTGGTTCTTCCTTGCTCGAGTGTTGGAAGAGAAGAAAGAAGCAAGTGCATTCCAGGTCTCTCTTGATGTCTTGCATCCCTTGACATGAGGTAAAGGAAAATCAGAGATTGAGTTTAGAATATAGGACCTTGCAAGTGCATCCTTCAAACACCAATTTAAAAGTCCTTCCACTTCTTCATGTGATGGTTGCCCTTTGTTCCTCATGGTTGGCATTGCTTCATCTCCGGATATGAATCCATATAGATTCCTCCCTTGGAGGTAAGCCTCCATCCTTAGAGACCATGCCGGGTAGTTGTTTTGATCCAGTTTGTCAATTGTTGATGGAAATCCATCTCCCATGTTGCTTGACTATGCTCTGATACCACTGTGAAGAGAGATGGTGGATGCAATCCAAAGATGAGTTGGTGCTGTTACAACCAGCTTCACACCAGCCAACTGAGACTTCAGAGATGATTAGAAGACCCTTTGAGCTTCCTAAATCCACCAAAATATCAGCCAAGTACTTTGGAACATGTATCCCAAAAGTTTAAGTCAAGACAGACAAGTTGCGAAATGACTAGCTCCCAAAACTTGGACATACACCTGCTGGAAAAAATGAACAATGCTCTCAACCTGGAAGGAATTAGAAACATTCCTTTTGGGAGTAGCAAATAGACTTAGCAAGCTTCCCAATCCAAGTTAAAACACCTTCAAATGATGGACTGAGCACTGAGAACAAGTTTCATCAATTTCTGGAACATGCCCACCATTCTCGGGGCTCTACAGAGATAGATTAGTGAGCAGTAAAATGCAGATATCTCCAAAACTATAAATTCGATGACCTTGAAAATGGATATGCAAAAACTAGACAGTAAGAGCTATCCAACGCATGTTAAATCACTGAAAAAGGATCAGTAGAAATCGAGATATGACCTTCTGAAGGTACTGCTCTGAGTGAGTATAGCCAAGTACTTTGGAACATGTATCCCAAAAGTTTAAGTCAAGACAGACAAGTTGCGAAATGACTAGCTCCCAAAACTTGCTATTTTTGGACATACACCTGCTGGAAAAAATGAACAGTGCTCTCAACCTGGAAGGAATTAGAAAAATTCCTTTTGGGAATAGCAAATAGACTTAGCAAGATTCCCAATCCAAGTTAAAACACTTCAAATGATGGATTGAGCACTGAGAACAAGTTTCATCAATGTCTGGAACATGCCCACCATTCTCGGGGCTCTGTAGAGATAGATCAGTGAGCAGTAAAATGCAGATATCTCCAAAAATATAAATGCAATGACCTTGAAAATTGATATGCAAAAACTAGACAGTAAGAGCTATCCAACGCACGTTAAATCATTGAAAAAGGATCAGTAGAACTCGAGACATGACCTTCTGAAGGTATTGCTCTGAGTGAGTATAGCAGAGAACAAAACAGAGAAGTAGATGATGATAAATGTATAAATTCATATATGATTACAACCACATTGGCAATGAATCTTTGCACAATGGGAGTAGAATGATAGAGCTATGGAGTAAGCTCTTCAATCTCTACAAAATGACATGAAGTGGTCATGTACAAGGCTTGGTAATCGCCTCTTCCTTCTTGCTCCTTTTATAGCTATTCTTGGAGGGAGTTTTGAATTCGAATTCAAATGGCTCCACCTAAAAGTGATCCCCAAAGTTAGGAGATATTCCCTCAGCTCAAAAAGTCGTGGGTTTTGGTAGTTAGAGCCACGAAATTGCTTTTACATCATGCATGAGGTAAGCCATCCTTTTCCTTTTTCTTTTTTCAATTACAAGAGATAAAAACGAACTCTTTTACAAGAGGTGTTCACATGACTACTCATGTGACTTACAAATGAGGATGATATCAAATATATCAAGCATGTAGGCTTGGGTAAAATGCACCAACAATATCTAGTAAAAAAACTATCAAGCGACCTATCACTAGAAAGTCATGAAGCAAGGAATCCATATGATTTTGGATTTCTTGATTTGGACATGTGCAGCCCAAGATGTGGCCAATTTAGTGGACCTAGGTAGATATATGAGTATCAAATCAGAGGGTTAATGACCATTCCATGGCTCCCACTTCCTCAATCAACTCCCACTTCATGGATGCACACACATAACAGATAGATATCCCACGTATAAGAAATTCGGAGATTTATGGCCTATAAAGAGCACCCTAGAAGTAGCACTTGCCAATCTGAATGGGAGAGAAAGAGAAGAGATCTCCTCTTTCTTCTCCCCATGGCATGGGTGGTAATTGACAAGCGTCCAATCCTTGCTATGTGTCGTCAAGTATTCTTAACTATGGATTTGTGAGGCTCCTCCGTCAGCTGATATAGCTTTTGAATGAAGCTCCTCTACTACATGCAAATCAAGTTGGCTCACACATGCACACACGCACACACTCCACGAAGGTCCTCAAGGTGCACTTTCTTTTCACTTAGTGCATACACAACATGGTTTCTCGAAAAAAACTCCCATGATTTCTTTCTTCCAAGATCTTCTCAAGAATTTGATGAGATGAATCTTTCTCGATAACTTTCCCCTCTCTCATTCAAGCTCTGATGCATTAGGGTCCTTGACCAAATGTAGGTAGACCAATGGTAGAACATGGAGGTCTAAATAAATCTAACAATTACGAGTAAATTTCACCTTTTGGATTAACAAAATCTCCTACCACATTCATGTGCTTAATAAGCAATATTTTTCATGATTATCTAGATGAATTTGTCTTAGTACTTCTTGATGATATAATTTTGTACTCTAAGGATGATGGTAAGCATGTTGTACATCTCAAGAAAACTTTGCAAACGCATAGAGAACAAAAAAATATGAAAATGGGAGTAAGTTTTTTTTTTCCAAGGAAAAACTTTTGTACCTACAAAGAGTCATATCTAAAGAGGGAATTCATATAGACCAGGATAAAGTGAAAACAATAGTTGATGATGAGTTCCTAAAACTCTAAGGGATGTTAGAAGCTTTTTAGGATTGGTGCACTATGCGGGATCACATATAAACTATTTCACAAAGCTAGCTAATCCTCTCACTGAGTTGACTCAAAGTGAATGCAAGATTTGTGTGGTTTGTTACCTATCAAACATCCTTTGAACCATTGAAACAAAAAGTCATTGAAAAATGTGTTTTAAAACTACCCAAAATGGAACACCTTTTCTGGTTGAATACGATGCAAGTGGTAGTCAAATAGGATGTTTTCTTTCACAGGATCATAGGGTGGTCGCATACAAATCATAAAAATTAAGGAAACATTAACTTAACTATCCTACTCATGATCTAGAAATGCTTGTTGTTGTACATGCACTTAAGCATTGGTGACATCTATTGTCATGGGTTAAGTTTGAATTGAAAACAAAGCATCACAGTCTAAAATAGATTTTCACACAACCATTGCTTAACAATAGGCAAATTGTTGGATTGAACTATTAAGTGGGTATGATTTTGACATTAAGTATTGATTGGTTGGTAAGGGAAATGAGTTCGTTGATGCATCTAATCTCCTTTTTGTAGTAGATTTTGATTTTCTTAATCAAATTCAGGAAGAGTTGAGCCATAGTTCTTTTTATGCATCTATTTTAAATTTTTTGCATGCAAAAAAAATATTGATGTATCAAAATAGATTTCATTTGCAGAATGGATCTTTACATTGTAAATTGATTGTGCATATCTTTTGAATCTCCATTGAAAGTTTAATATTACATGATTGTCATAATGCACGTTTTTTTGCACATCCAAGTTATTTGAGGACCTATGTTAAGATTAAATATTCTTATTTTTGGCCATGTATGAAGTGGGTTATTAGAAAATATGTGAGTGAACTTTTGGCCATACATGAATGTACTTTGACCTGAAAAATATTAGATAAGAGGGAAGGATTACTTAAGAATCAATCTATAGTAGATATTTTGGTAAAATGGCACCATACTGGATTTGCTGCAAGATACAACGAGCTCATATTATCTCCATGTATGATAGGTATACCTTGATCAATACCCATGCTTTTGAACAAGGTTTGCATCCATATCACTTCGTTAGCTGCTTCTACAAGTCCTTTATATTTGGCTTCTGTTGACGATAAAGCCACTGTGTGTTGTTTCTTCAAACACCAGCTTACTAGCTTATCTCCTAGGTATATCATATACCCATGTGTTGATCTTCTGTCATCTTGACTTCCTGCCCAGTTTGAGTCACTGAATGCTCTCAACTTTATATCTGACGTAAAAGGATAATATAATCCTTCCTTTATAGTTCTTTTGATATATCTAAGAACTATTTGTCCTGCAACCCAATGTTGATCCTTCGGACAATGCATGAACTGTGAGAGAACTCCCACTGCATAACTAAGATCCGGTCTTGTTAGTGTAGCATAAATTAGACTTCCCACTAACGACTGATACTTTCTCATATCTTTAAACTCTGCTCCATCATATTTACTGAGTTTATGATTTACCTCAAGCGGTGTTGAAGCTTCTCTGCAATTCTCCATATTAAAATTCTTTAGTAAGTTTAAAAGATACCTTTCTTGCGAAACATATACACCATGATCTGTGTAGGTGATTTCCATTCCAAGAAAATATGATAACTTTCCTAGATCATTGATCTTAAACTCCTTTTCAAGTAATCTCCCTACTTCTTTAATTCCTTCATTTGAGGTACCTATGATTATAATGTCATCTACATAAATACAAATGTAGATCATACCTTCTTCTGTTCTCTTGACGAGTAGACTTGCATCTGCCTTCAAACTTTGGTATCCAAGTTCATTGAGATTTTCACAAGTCTGTAATTCCAAGCTCTTGGAGCTTGCTTCAGTCCATAAAGTGCTTTTCTTAATCTGCAAACAAAATTTGGGTATCTGGAACTTACAAACCCTTCAGGTTGTTCCATATAGACTTCATCTGATATATATCCATTCAGAAATGCATTCTTTATGTCTAGCTGACTTAGCTTCCATCCTTTGGATGCTTCTATAGCAATCACTGTCCTTATGGTTGACATTCTTGCCACCGGACTAAACGTCTCATCATAATCTATGCCATGCGTCTGAGCATAGCCCTTGACAACCAGTCTTGCTTTGTATCTGGCTATCCTTCCATCTGCAAGTTTCTTAACTTTGAAAACCCATTTATTTCCAATCACTTTCTTACCATTTGGTTTAGGAACAAGTTCCCATGTCTTGTTCTCCTGTAGTGCGCTGAACTCTTCTTCCATTGCTTCTTCCCATTGCTTCTTACCTTTAGCTTCATCATAGTTCTGAGGTTCTTCATCATCTTTGACCATATATGCATAATTTTTCTGAGTTATGTACGAAGTATCATAAGAATACCTTTCTAGTTGTCTTCTAGTCCTGCTTGACCTTCTTGGTTCACATTCTTCATGTGTCTGAATACACTTCTTCATTAAATATAGGAATTTCTTCATTCCTTCTCATTAATCCATTTCTGGACATACTTGCTTGCATATAGTCTTCATCTCTATTCACCTGCACAATTGATTTCCCTTTCTCTTTTCTTCTTACCTCTTCTTCAAATTCTTCCGTTGTATGACTTTGATCTGCATACCAGCTTTTCTGTTCATCAAATGTAACATCTCTGGAAACAGTAAACTGTTTTGTTAGAGGACTCCATAACCTGTAACCCATATGCTTTTCATCATATCCAACGAACACATATTTCTCTGCTTTTGGTTCAAGCTTATGTCTGAGTTGTGATGGTACATAAGCATAAGCTACTGATCCAAACACTTTGCAATGATCAAGTGTTGGTTTCTTTCCGCACCAAGCTTCATAAGGAGTCATTCCATCTAAAGCTGTACACGGTAATCTGTTTACCAAGTATGTAGCTGTATTTACAGCTTCAGCCCAAAGATAATTTGGACAATCTTTTTCTTTTAGCATAGCTTGTGCAAACTCAACTAGAGTTCGGTTTCTTCTTTCTGCTACACCATTTTGTTGTGGTGTATACCTGCAGGTTATTTCTCTCTTAATACGTGCATTCCAAAGATAATCATTGAACTCTCGAGAGAAGTATTCTCCCCCTCCATCAGACCTCGGTCTCTTAAGCTTTCGACCTGTGAGTCTTTCAGCATATGCATGAAAATGCTTGAAGGTTTCAAATACTTCTGATCTTTCCTTCAAAACATATAACGTTATCCATCTTGTAGCGTCATCAATGAATAAAACATAATACCTTGAGCCACTGATTGATCCTTCTTTTGTTGGACCCCATACATCTGTATGAATGAGTTCCAGTACTCCATCATGTTTGAATCCTTTCTTCTGAAAAGGTAACCTGTGGGCTTTTCCCATCTGACATGCTTCACACTTATGAATCATATGTTGGTTCTATACATTAGGTAATCCCAGTACTCACTGATTTGAAATCATAGCTTTTATTCCTCTTTCATTAAAATGACCTAATCTCTTATGCCAGAGATCAAGTTCTGTAATCACCTTTTCACCATGTGTGAGCAACGCTTGACCAATGTTCCCTTGTACTCTTAAAGTAAAGAGTCTACCTTCTTTCTTACCAGAGACGATCTGATGATATCCATTCTCGGGATCTTCTACAAATACTCCTTCATTTGTAAATCTGACCTGAAAACCTTTCTCAACTATCTGTCCCACACTAATCAAATTTTTAGGTATTGTCGGAACATACAAAACATTTGTTAGTAGGTCAGCTCCATTCTTACATTTTACCTTTCCAATTGACCTTACATTATGTTTTGTGTTATCACGTGTCTGTATTGTATGATTTGAAATGCCTCCTTCTAATTCTGATAACAATTCTATATTTCCTGACAAATGATTTGAACAACCAGAGTCAATATAGAATACCTTGAGGTCTTCATTCTCTGACACACTTATCGAGTTCATCATCAACGTCGTATGATCATCATTCTGTGTATCATTCGTATAGTTGTAGTAGGTAGTGTTGTGAGACTGATTCTATCCCCAACTTCTTGCTCCACCTCTACCATATCCACCTCTTTGGCTTTGTCTTCCTCTTTGATATCTTCCGCTTCTGCCTCTACTGTTGTTATTCTGATTATGACTTGATCCTTGGGAATTGTGCGAGCAGTTATGAGCCAGATGATTACTTAATCCACAAATCCAGCAAGCCTTCTTGTTGATATTCTGACTAGCTCTTCCTCTTCCAAAACCTCTTGCTCTTCCTCTGCCAATGCCTTTACCTCTTGCATAATAAGCCTGAGAACTCGACTCTTCTTCATCTTTTGACTTACCTTTATCTTTCTTCTTGTTCTTCATGTACATTGCAGAACTTTGTCCTTTATCTCCATCTCCTTTCATGTCTTGCTCATATGTGAGCATCAAACCAAGCAACTGATTTAAATCTGGTACAAAATGATTCAAAGAAAGGATAATTATCTCTGTCCAATTTGTCAATTGAAACATGATCTGCCATAATCTTCTTGTTTCTGTTTCTTCTGGTGAGTGTAACGTTAAGAATTTTACCTTTTGTAAACCTTTACCTTGAGAATGTCTTCGGAATACTTCTTGATACCGTTTGCTGTTGATCTCTTCAGCATTCACCTTTCTTCATGAAAGTTCTTCGAATTCTCTTGTATCTTCACTTCTGTTTGCTCTTTGAGAATCTTTCTGCTTTTCAGAATCTTTCTAGCTCTGATACCACTTGTGGATCTTACCACTCTGATATCACTGTTGATTAACCTGCTCTGATACCACTTGTTGATGACACGGCAAAGGCTCGAACCTTATCAAGCCTGCGGAATTCGCCGCGTCATTGAAGGTGGCTAAGCTAGAGTGATATTAGAACACCTCTATAATCAACAGTAGCTTAGCAAAGTTTCTGTCACTCAAACATATAAGACTGTGTATGGAATTCACTGAAATTCCATTGGAACTTCACCGGATTGTCACCGTAATTATACCGGAATCTTATCGGAATCAACTCCAATTCTGTTTGTAATTACTTCAAGTGTATATAGATGAAGTAAGGAAGTGATGCGTGAACTTCCTTCACTGAATGAACTCTTTCTAAAGTTTAAGGAAAAACTTCACCAGTTCAGAATGCCTCTTTCCGGTCAAACTTTGTACAGTGTGTACATATCCATTTCACCGAAATCTTTGATGAAGTGATAGTAGAGATGTCTAGCTGCAAGATAAGTTATCTCTCATACAAGACTTTACATTATTCTGCGAGATCTACTTCGTTGTTCTACCGAAAAACACGTTTACTAAAAAAATAGTAACTGACCGAAAAATACATTTACTGAGAAGACTGTAACTCTTAACTAACTTTATACCGTAACATGAAAATACTCAGATTTCTTCACATACGAAGAATGCGTGCAAACTTCCACATGAACATGTGTTTTCTAATAGAGAAGATGTGTACAAAACTAGCTTGGCCTCTTCTTGCTCAAGCTATAGAAACTCTCCTACACTGAGTAGTTTCTTCTTACCATCTCTCTCAGATGAATACCTGACATTTCAGGTTTCTGTTATTCATCTTTACATACACAATCTCTGGCGTCTTCTAGACCTATTCTTGATTTCTATATGCGCTCTATTCGCACTACGCGCTCTTCTCACGCACACTCATGCTCTCTCTCATTTTCTTTCTTCCTATCTCATTTATATACAATTTTGATCCGGTGTAACAAAATCTAATTCTAGAAGTTTCTACGCTGTACATTATAGTCATGAATTTGTCCCTTCACCAAGGCTTTTATTTTCTGAATACTTTGATTCTGCTTCTCTTTATCTTTCTTTATCTTTATGTCTGTCTGTATGTCAAATTCGTGAGTGATTCTTCAACATATATGTATATGTATATGTATATGTATATGTAAATGTATATGTATATGTATATGTATATGTATATGTATATGAATATGTATATGCATATGTTCATGTATATGTTTATGTTTATGTATATGTATAGATATTTGTATTTGTATATGTGTATGTATATTTATATGTATATGTATATACATATGTATATGTATATGTATATGTGTATAAGTATGTGTATACATATGTGTATGTGTATGTGTATGTTTATGTGTATGTGTATGTGTATGTGTATGGGTATGTGTATGTGCGTGTATATGTGTTTGTGTATGTGTATGTGTACGTGTATGTGTACGTGTATGTGTATGTGTATGTGTTGAGGAAATATATTTTGAAACCCCTCCTTAATAATACCTCATGTATAGATATGTACCGCTATAGTATTTGTATTTTTCAAACCTTCATGGAAACCATAAATATATGTATTTGAAGGAAATAAAAAGCCAAGAATAAGTTGGGCCCCACCCTAGTAAAGTAGCTACCCTCACGTGTAGTGAATGGTAGAATCAAATCCTAATTTAAATATGAAGTGGGACAAGTAGTTTTATAAATTTAAATATTTGAGCTTGACCCACTCTCCCTTTTGAAAGAGTCCAAACAACTTTTCAAAGACTCAAGCCCCACCATAGACTTTTGAGTCCTACACAAAGATTCTTGACAAATGGGACACATGTGATTGACTTTTTGCACCCAAAATCAAGCATAAAATATTCCAAAGGCCCAAACTCGGATATGAGGATCATTCCCACGAAATGGAGGTGCTATTTATAGTAATTTTATGATTTTTCATGAAAATATCAAAGATATGACTATATGGGATAAGGTGCATACCTTACTATGGAAAAAAATCTTCTAGGATTTTGTCAAAGTTGTATTTTCTACCACAAAAGTATCACATCTAGAAGATTCTCCCAAATAATTTCATCTCCAAATATCTTCCCAAAGGGCCTATAAAAGGACCCCCTTTGGTGCCCTCAAAACAATCAAATGGTGTGTAGGTACATGCTATCAGCACTGCGGGGATCATAGTGCTACCCCTTTGGAGGTGGAGGTCTTGGCTACAAGAGAGGTGCTACACTCTCTTCCTGATGTACTCCATATTCTTTGTATCCATATCTTCTAATATGAGCTTTATTTCCTTTTGAATCCAACTATCTCTTCTTTCCTCTTCTATCTCCCACCCTTTCTATTTCTTCTAATTCCTTCTCTACATTCCCCATGATTTCCAAACCCTCATCATTTTCCTTCAACTTCTATCGATTGGGAAGTGATGTTATCTTGCTCCTTGTGTTTACGTATGTGAATGATTGCTCTGTGAATGCTAAGAGGGCAGTGCAGAACACCCGTGTCCTACGAGCATTTGGTGTAACAGTGTATGTACATGTGTATGTGTTACTTATGTGAATGCTAAGAGGGTAGTGCAAAACACCTGTGTCTTAAGAGCATTTTCATTTTTGTGTGGGTGCTAAGAGGGTAGTGTGGACCACCCCTACCCTAAGAGTGCTCTTTGTGTTGTGTGCATATGTGTGAAGTGAATGTGTGAGGAGCTAAGAACCCTTCCTTTCCATCATATCTGTTGCTCTAGCACAGTGGTGAGAACCACGTTAAGAAGCTCCACCTCCTTAATGTCAATCCGCGGAAGAGATAGGAGTGATATGAAGATCGTGAATGTGAGATGAAGTGAGAGTGAAGGTGAGAAGCATAGAGATGCACACACACATACACTCACACTACGAAGAGACAAGCAAGACACAATGGAAGGTGAGAAATCAACTCTATTGCTCAAGATCTCAATTACAAGCTCAAATTAGCTCTAAGCTCACACTAACCAACACTAAGTAACCTCAAAAATGAGCTCTCTAGCTCTTTTTATAGATTCTAGACTAGTTTTGACTGGTTTCACATCTAGTGACCGACATAGTTACAAAATACGTCCTAAGTGCTATTTGAAAGGGTAAACGGTGTGTAAAAATAACCAAAATTGATATGCTCTATCTACCTAAGCTCTTCAAGCTCGATGACTCCTCGGCTTGCACAAAATGGAGCTATGGATTACAAAAAGGGTTTTTCTATGTTACATATGTTACAATAGTGATGAAAATCACTGTTGGAGGTTTTGAAGAATATTTATAAAACATAATCTTTGAAAAATTGATTCGACTGACTCCCTGCTCTGTCTTTACATGCTTCCGCGTCTTCTATGCCTTTGGCTACTGCCAACACCCCCCTCCCTCTTGCTTTTGTCGTCCTCGACAGAACCTTGTTGTGAGGTCTGTCGGATGTAATTCTGGAGTAGTTCCTGAGCGAGGGTGTGTTTTGAGATTCGAATGCCTCGGACCAAATCTACCTCGAGTTTCTCCCAATCAATTGGTTGCGGTTCATCGGATGGTGGGAGTCGATAATCTCTGGAATATACCATCTGTTCACAGGCGAATAACTGAAGCAAATGTGTGGGCCTGCTGAATGGTATTCCCAGAAACCGGTTGTGAACATTTCTTCGAAGGTCTACTTGTAGCACGCCAGTAAATATTTGATTCTGCAATGCCATGCATAACACACCCGAAGCAATGGCGTTGTACTCATATCATATGCAAGATCTAGATTGCCATGCTCGAAGCCCGGGGTGTTTACATGAGGTGCCTTGACGCGTCTGAAGACTTTAAAAACCATCTGCATCATGTCAAATATCTTGACAGTCATGTGTGCTGCTATATCGTCCATATGTTTCAAGCGAGGGAGCCAGTGATGAATCGTTGCCATCATGTATCCGACTGTAGGTGGTCCGGTGGTGGGTGAAGTATGGGTAGTTAAGCCAATCCTGGCATTGCTTGTTGTTTTGTATCTTAATTGCAAATGCCTTCCAGGAACGGCGACGTGGCACTGGTCCCCAACATGGGTTGTACTTTAAATGTAGTGGTGCCTTGGCCCATGTACTCATCATCTCAGGATATTTCTGTAAGAGATCCTTGCGCCATTCTGGCTGATAGATTTGTCCTTGCTGCACGTCTGTTGGCAAATCGTCAGGCTCAAACTGAGTAGCGTGAGAGGGTTTCTTGCCTGTTTCTTTCTCTATGGCCAACTGATATTTTGCCATTAACATAAAATATGGTTTATAATGGAGCTCATGCCCTGATATGTATCTGCGAGGGGCCAAATGAGCAAAGTATGGGGACTGTAAAATGCGTTCTTCAATCATTGCCATGGCATGAAGCTGCGCTTCTACTCGTGCTGAGTGGGTTTTTCCTAATTCTTCAATTGTCTTCATCCATGCGGGGGTAGGAAGTTCGTAAGTCGTCTGGCCTTCAGCCGTGACTCGTCCGCCTGGGATGGGTTCGCGCTCATAGGCTTCTTCAAAGGTTTCCTCCACCGGAATGGTTACAGTTTCTTCATCAACTGGTAGCTCTGGTGGGGAATCTGGCCTTGGTGGTGCTTCATATACCGCTCTTTCTAGTTCTAGTTTGTGGTATGCCTCTCGGAGTTCTTGGTATCTAGTGTTTAGGGAGGCATTCTCGATGGTCAGTGACTCTTAGCTGCGACTGTAAATCATTGGTTGTCCTCTGCAGCTGCTGATAATTATTTCCCAGAGATGTGAACTCATCTCTTACTTGAGTCATACAGGTGAGCATTGGTCGAAATGCATTATCTACAGTGGGTGATAATATTAATGGTGTGCTAAGTGAAGATGCAGTAGGTGTGGATGCAAAGGGAATGGGGAATGGGGGTGGGAAAGTGGATGCTGTGGTGATTGTGGAAAATTGTGGTGTGCCTATGTATGGTTGTGCCATGAATGAAGTGAGTGGTGGTGCGGTGGGTGGTGAGATATCCATGTCATTGGATGTGGTGTCCAGTGCGGTGACTGTGAATAAGGGCGTGATCGTGGGTGCTTGCGTGGGTGTAAATACAGGGTTGACAAAGGTTGAAGAGTAATTTACAGAGGGGTTCTCTAATGCTACTTGATGGAAAGGGGGAAGAGGAATGACGGTGGGTTGGGGAGGTGATACAGGGGAAAAAGTCATCGGGGTTGGAAATGGAAATAGTGGTCTCGGGGGTGTAGGGAAGGATGGAAAAGATGGATGGAGAAATGGACTAGATAGAAGAGTGGCTGTCCGAGGGGGAAAACTAGGTTGGGTGGGTGTGGACATGGTGAGAGGAATGGATGTTACAAGGGCTTCTGCTACTTCGCCGTGGAAGGAGGTGGATGTTCTGGGAGAAGGAGGGTGTATGGGGGAGACTGGATGGATGGGAGGTGAAGGAGGAGTGGTTGGGGTGGTAGGTACTTCGACAACTGTGGTGGCATGTACAACAGTAGTACGGGGTGGGGAGTTGATGATAATGGTGTCTTCTACCAATGAGCCTTCAGGGACGAGACGTGCTTCCCTGGCCTGTTCTGAAGATTGACCGCCGGTGGGTACCCGAATGTATTCACCAGGTTTGGTTCGTAGACGGATTCTACGAGGATCATATTGTGGTAACGGTTTCCTATGCAAATATCGTAAGGCTTCTGTGGATCCCACTGATTTGACAAGTTCTTTGAAGCCTCTGATGTATAATTCTTCGAATCTGCTGGAGACAAGTTCCTGTTCTATAAGACTCTCTTCCTCAGTCAATTTCTTGCGCGCCCAAACTTTCTCCATAGTACGATACAATCTCTTGATGGCCAACATATAGGCTGCTACTTCATAGGTTTCATCTTCGTGTGTGGTTGTGTCACCTTGGGTGTCAATTTGTCGTCCTTGTTCATCTGTGTGTACATGTTCTTGGGATTCATGTGTGCCCTGACTGGCTTCGTCATCGCCGTCATCTTCATATGTCTCTGTTCTTTCCTCTTCAGAGCTAGACACGACTTGTCCTTGTGGTTGATCTCGGGGTGTGGTAGTGTAGCTTGGCCATTCGTATTCTTGAGAAAATATCTATCCTTCTGAGAACTGAAATTCACTGGAGAAAGCATCTTGCATTTCGAGATCAAACGTTGTGTCTATAGGTTCCGCTTCCAGGTTGGGTATTGGAAAGGAAAAAGCTTCCGCACCAATAGTGGTGGGAACTTCTGCTGTGGTGAAGGCAGGTCTTGGGACGGTGGCTGCTTGAGTAGCGACTGTGCTGGTAGTGGCTTCCGTTATAACCGGTCTTGATAACCGTATGCGAATAGGTTGTACAGGGGGTTCAGTAGGAGACTGTTCTGGAGAGGGTTGCGGTGACGGTGATTCTGGGACCTGTAGGCATGGGATAGTACCTCTCATGCGCTTTCCTGCTCGTCCTTTGCTAGGCTTCCTAGCTTTCTTCGTTGTCCCTTTGAATGCTTTCAGCTCTTCGCTTGTCATTGCTCGCTCGATAGGTAAATCATAGGCCAAACACATATATACAATGCGTGTGAGGGTGCAACATCCATTGATAACCTTCTTTCTTTCCCATCTGTGTTGTGCTAAATACAATTGATCAATGATCCAGCTAGCTAGATCAACTGTCTGGGGTCCAATACAAGATAAATACAAACCGAACCATATTCGTTTGTGAGGCATTGTGAATCTGTCCTGAGCGGGGAAAGCAAAATGCTGCATACATATCCGTAGTGGTTTTGAAAGCTCAGGTGTGATCGCCGAAATCTCTTCCCATTTAGTGACGTCCCCACATTTCATAGGGTCAACAACTAACCTCTCTCACTCTGTGGGCGCGTGGGTTCCATGAATCTTGATTTTATCTTTCGAAAGATAAAATCTTTTATATGGTGGATCGTTCACTAAGGATGGCAAAATAAAAGTGCCGGGCAGATCCTTGTTCTCAGAAGCTGTCAAAGTGGTGATCAAGTAATAGCATCTGTAGAAGTCAGGTTTAGGCAAAGGGTCACTGAAATAATCTGTGAAGCCGGCTCTTGCCCAAACATGTGTTAAGTCTTGTGTGTTCTGTAGTCCTTCGAACTCTCTTGAAAAAAACTGATATTTGCCCCAGGTACGGTCATCAAAAGTCAAATTAGCCTCAAATATAAAATCAGCATCCGCCAATGGTCCTACTAGCCCTTGAAACTAGTGAGAATTACGATGAGTCTTCTAAGTATACCCTCTAGGAGGATCGTCAATAGGCATGGGTCCTGGGAAACCTTGAAATTCTGGTGGTGGAGCCGTCGGATGGGGCTCAGCAAGTAAATCACCAATAGTAGCCCTGGGTATATTGGTTCCAGCTTCAGATGGTCCTTCTTTGGTTTGCATGATGATTGATGTGCTAATGGAAAAGATCTGCTACAAAAGATTAGCACATTAGTATGGAAATTAATTATGATCCCATTAAAGTGAGACCGCAATCCCTTTCCATAACCGATGTGTAACCCGTGTAGCCAAGTGTTGTGATGTGGTTTATGGAATGATTTCTTGCAAACTAATGCAGGTCTCTAGACACCTACATGCTTCAGATGATGCATACATTTCTTGATGAGGTGTTATTACAAATGATGGTGGGTTATAGTGTGTGGATTTTTTACAAGTTTCAGTCGTGAATGAGTTATTACATGGTTGTAGATTAGTCGGGGTGGGAGTTATGTTAAACAATGGATTAGGAGAAGACTTCTGGATACGTTTCGGTACCCACTTCCTAGGAGTTTGTGATCGGGTGATGGGTCTCTACGGAGGGACAAAAGATGATATCGGATTTGGTGGTATGGAGGGTTGAAGAGATTTCCGAGGGGTATATATTACATGGCTTGAGGGTTGAGCTATAATACACTGTTTGGGTACGCAAATCTGCATGGGTGTGGGTCGATTCGTTAGGTACTTCTTGGCGATCCAAATTTGTCGAATGTTCATATTCGTAGAAGAAGGTTGAGAAGGTGTTGAATATTGACTCTGCTTCTGCCTTGACTTCTTCTTGTCATTATCTGCATTGTTGAAATCTGTCGGTGGTTTCTGTCCTTTTGGCACCCATATTTGTCTTGTGCCTCTTGCTTTGTGATACTGATACTGCTGCTTTCTTTGGGTTGTCTGATATTGTCGTCGGTCTAGGTTCCTTCGTCGTGGTTGACTCCTTTGTGGATGAGGTTGAGAGGTCGGAGGGACACTCTGTTTTGGAAAAGAAGGGAGGTCCAACACTTGCGAAACTTGCCCATTAGGAAGTGAGGCATTCTGTACCACAGATCTAGGCCAGTCCGCAGTAAGTGTGGAAGGATGGGCACCGCAGGGTGTTTTGCCCATGTGGATGCTGATGAAGTCCACCTGACCTCTGATCGTCCCCATCTGTCCGCTGATTGTGCCCATTTGACCGCTGATGGTGTCCATTTGACCAAGCGGTTGGGCGGTTGCCCCTTCTAATTTGCAGGAAGCCCAAGGGAAAATCTCTTGATGTCCTTCTGATTGACAATTGTCCATCACCAAGCCCGTGTGGGTTGGTGTAGACGTAACGTGACTCATCTGACCAAAGATCTTCCGGTCTTCCGTCGCATGAGTGATCGTATAGCCAATCTTGGCCAAGGATTAGGGGTTCTATCAGGTCGTCATCATGGCACACTAGTAACTTTACTGTCATGGTCACTTCGCTTATGAGGATAGGAAGGTCCACCTCACCCATGCAAGGGGTTTCCATGCCTCCTAGCCCTATGACGTATGCCTCAATTGGCCGCATTTCTATTCCTGAATCCTTATAGTGGGACCATCTAATCGCACTAGTCGCAGCACGTGAGTCAATTAAAGCCCTGAGCTCTTGGCAAGGATTGCCGTGCTCTAGCCTGACTATAATGAATGGTCTCTTGTCCACTATGCTAGGATGAGTGGTTGACTTTACTTGACACATGGCCATGGGATATCTGGGTGTTGTTTCCAGATGGTTATAATGTTCTCTCCCTAGTCCTTGTCTTCTTAGCTTCATGCGCTTAATGCGTTCTATAGCTTCTGCCTGAGCTTCAGCTCGTATTCTATTTTCTTCCTCCTTACGCTTCTTTGCCAACGTGAGTCGTCTAAGCATATCCTCAGTAAGAGGTTCCTGATATAACTTGACTCTACAGCCACTAATGTAATTAGGCATTATGTCTCCTTCTAAGGTGGCTAATTGTACTGCTCCACTTGTCGAGAGTCTGTTAATGATCATAGGTCCATAACCTCACTTTTCTAACTTCCGTGCGTGTTGTTTCAGTGTATATACTAGGACTAAATCTCCTTCTTTTAAGCCTTTATCTTTCACATGTGCATCAAAATATGCTTTCTGTCGTTTCTTTGCTGCATATATCTCTGCTGCTGCTCTCAGCCTGGTTTCGCCTAATCGTTCCAAGTCCATTATTCTTGCTGATAATTCATGGCCGGTCCATTGATGTTCATGTGCAACCTTAAGGGTCGGTATCAAGAAGTCCAAAGGAAGCACAACATTCTGACCAAAAACCATCTGAAAGGGAGTTGCATTGAGTACGGTCTTGTAGGCCACTCGATATGTCCAAACAACATGGTGTAACTGTTTGTCCCAATCTGAACGTTTGTTGTTCACGAGCTTCGTCAGTACATTACATAGGATCTTGTTAGTGCTTTCAGCCTGACCATTGGCATGAGGATGATATGGTGCAGATTTCTTGTGAATCACCATAAAATCCTGTAACAAATATTCAATGACTTGGTTTAGAAAGTGAGTTCCTCAATTGCTCACTAACTCTATAGGCAATCCATATCTTGTAAAGACATTTTCAAATAAGAATTTTGCAGTCATGTGTGCATCATTCTTTTTCGTGGCTTTTGCCTCTACCCATTTGGTGAGATAATCAGTCGCAATAATGTATTCAGCATGTGTACCTTTTGCAGGGGGGTTAATGGGTCCTACAAAGTCTATACCCCACTTAGAAAATGCACGTCCTCCCATCATGGGTTTCAATGGCATTTCATCTCTACGAGTAGGAAACTGAATTCTTTGGCACACATCACATCTCTTTACATAGGTATGTGCATCCATGTGAAGAGTGGACCACCATAATCCTGCAAAGAGGATGGCTTTGATTATCCTATCTGGTCCAAAATGACCTCCTGCAACACCTTGGTGTGCAGTCTCTAGTATGCTCAGATAATTGCTTTCATGAACACATTGTCTTAGGTATCCGTCTCTTCCTCGTTTGTATAGATTATCGCCAATAAGTGAATAGTCTTGAGCTTCTTGCTCTAGACTGCGTTGTCGTGCTAAGGTCATTCCTTGAGGGAATGTGTTTGTCCTCAGGTATGTCACTAAAGGTTCACTCCAGTCTGGTGTGAGAGACACATGATATAATGTAGCATGTTCTACTGGTGGTCTTCACAAGAGAGAGGGCATTCTTTACACAACTTGTAGACATCTGCTTCCATTGAAGGCCAATATACTCCTAGTCTATGCAGAGTCTTCAAAGTACGATGTTTCGAATGATGTTGCTTTAATGCACCTACATGTGCTAATTTCAACCAATTCGCATGTTCTGATTCATCTACACAACAAGCAAGAATCTTTTGATTATCCTATTTATATATACTTCCTGCTATGATTTGATATCTTTGTGATTTGGTAATCCCTCCTTCTTTGATCCTTATCCTCGGATTCTTGGGTCCATATGTGAGAATCGGGACTATCGGCTTAGCCCATTCTGGTGCTATCTCAAGGTTGAACAAGTATGCATTGGGTAACTCATCCGCTATCCCTTGAGGAGCTTCTCCTGAGGTTAGTCTCGAGAGGTGGTCAGCTCTAAGATGTGTCTTTCCTTTCCTGACTACTACTTCAAAGTCATACTCCATGAGTAATAGAAACCAACGTATTAGTCGTCCTGTGTTACATGGCTTATTGACTAAATACAGTAATGCTTGATGATCTGTAAAGAATTTGAATTTGTTTGCCAACAAATAATGCCTGAATTTCTTTACTACGTAAATCATTCCTAATCCTTCTCGTTCCGCAGTGGTGTAATTTCTTTCTGCTGCGTTCAACTGTCTGCTCGTGTAAGATATGGGGAGATCTATATTATCTTCATTCGTGGGTTGTGCTAACACACATCCTATGTAATAGTTGGATGCATCCACATGTACATGGAATGGCTTACTCCAATTCGGGGTTGTTAATATAGGTGCTGAGTACAAACGTCTTTTAAGTTCATTGAATGAATTTTCACACTCATCTGTCCATTCGAACTTGGTCAAAAGAGAGTACAGAGGCTTAGCTATGATTGCATACATGTGTATGAATCGTCTGTAATAACCATAATGACCCATAAATGCTTGTACCTCTTTTACATTATTTGGTCTAGGTAGATCTGCAATCACCTTCACTTTTTCTTCATCTGTTGAAATTCCATTCTTTGACACAATGTGTCCTAGAATTTTGCCTTGTCTGACCATGAAAACACACTTTTCTGGGTTCAAACAAACCTGATATTCTCGACATTTGTCAAATATTTGTCTTAACTCTGCGATATGTGTCTGTCTTATATTCGAGTGTGCACATAAGTCATCGACATAAACTTCCAAATTCTTGCATAAGAATTCCTTGAAAACATGACACATGAGTCGCTGGAAAGTAGCGCGTGCATTTGTTAAGCCAAAAGGCATTACACAAAATGCAAATATGCCTCATTCTATGGCAAAAGCCGTCTTGTGTTGATCACTGGACATCTTTCAACATATTGTCTAAACCTACGTCCTACCAGTCTTACTGTTTCCTAAGGGGTCTGTTTGAAGCTATGAATCAACGAAGACGTGTCATGTCTGATCCCACTTTTAGAGAATTCAGTAATGAATGACTCTAAAAAGTGATGGATGTCTCTAAATTGCCTTTGTTGCAAAGGTTGGAACCAAGTTAAAGCTGTATTATTTAACGTTAGTCCAAATGCATTATATTGCGTGAACATGTCTTCGACTTGCTCTGCTCTTAGTACTTGCTTGAATTCCGCAACATGGTCATAGGGACCTTCTGTCCCGTCAAAATAATTTTTCATGGATTTTACTAATTGAGTGGGTCTCAATATTCTTGCGTGTTCACGTGGTCTAGGTAGAGGAAAATCATCTCTACCACCTGGCATTCTAGGTTCGCCTTGTCTATCCACTCTGTCCGTGTTTATGGTGGTTCTATCTCTTCCTATGGGATGATTGAAGCTTACTTTCGGTCTTTCTTTATTTTTTTCTCTTTGCATGCCATGGGTTGAGGATGTTCCTGCCCCTTGTTGGCTAGCATTTCCGTTTGCTCGTGATGGAGGAAATACTAATTCACCTCTCCATGTGTATGTGTTTCTAGTGTGGTCAGGTACCACAAACACTCTTTCTGAAGTCTCATCCAGGTATACAACCTTTCCAGGTGTATCGGGGTCCTTGAACTCGTAGATTATAATGGAGCCTACCTCACTAGGTTGTTCCGTTCTATATCTCCAAAATGCTTCGTCTGTCTCTTTATTCACAAACAACTCTATGCTTCTGTTATCTTGAGGGGTCCAATCTAGAACTAGTACTCGTGTTAGTACATATTTCCCTCTAGGTGTCTTAGGTTCTTCTAATGGTTCCTTTCCTTGGGATCTCGCTTCCGTTTCCAACTGAATTACACCAAACTCATTCGTATTGTTTGGCTGCGTACTTAAGATGTACATCGTTCCTTCTTTGTCTATGTACGCATCTCGCTCAAATTTCACCACTGGACGTTCCAATCCAATGGGTTGATCAGGATTGTGCATTTGCACCACTTGTCTTCACAAACCATCCTCATAGATGCGAGCACCTAAGCGGTTGGTTCGGAGAAATTCTAACTGAGTCCTATAGGGTCCTTCAGGTTTTTCTAAATATGCAACGTTTGACCCTCCTTCTGGTCTTTCCGTGCTAAATGCCATTTCCGATTCACTTGTATCTGAGCTCTCGTAGGGATAACTAGTATTCAATTGTTGAGCCCACGATCATGCAGTGGTTCCTACGCTTGCTTCTGATGATCTAAGGCTTCGTCTGTCTGACTTACCTATGTGTTTGCCCAATCTAAGGTTCATTAATTTACTTCCTTGCACACTCAGTACATGCTCAGATCGTCAATGGTTCTTTTTTCTTACTTTCATGATTCTTTTTAAATTCCTTTAAATTCTTGTCTCGATGTATGCGTCTGAAATTCGACTTTCTGTGGTACTTTTGAGTTCTCGTTCCGTCAGACTTAGGTTTTTTTCCTTTAGGTTTTCGTATCACACACCTTTAATTTTAGTCTTGGACTTGAAAATATTAGATCTTTTGCACTTGAGGCGTTCCTATCGTCTTTAATCCACAATGCTACCGTTTTAGCCTAAGCTAATAATTGACTGAGGGGGTTGAGTAATCTTCCAACCTTGAGTCAGCTGCTTTGGTTACCCTCATGCCCAAGAAGCCGTGCTTCCCAAGCTTCGCGTTCTTCACTGCCTTGCCTTGCTTTGCTTTGATTGTCCTTGCTAGACCTGGAAAAAAATCCAATATTAGACCAATTTCTCAAATGGATGATCAAGCACTTGAGTATATACACCCTTAAAGTCCCTTAACCTTTGGCAAAGTTTTCTTCCAAAGCCCCCTTTCTTTCCTAGTCCCACAAATGGTCAACCTCAAATTAGCTTATTTAAGAATCAACATATTCTTTATGAAAAAAAACATTTGAGGTCACGTAGTACTCGTAAAGAGCTTTCTAATGAGCTAAAAAGCTCAAAAAACGGACTTCAGATGAAAAAGACATGACCGTTTAGGCTCTAGGGGGTAAAAACCGACAGACAGGTTTTTCTCCAAATATGAGCTAAGGGGTCTCCTATGAGACTAATCACCCAGAAATTTCCAAAAAATAGCCCCAAAATTGGCCAAAAAATTAAACCCTAAAAATGCGTTTGGGGTGGACAATCGTGATGGTCTGAGATGATCGCGATGGTCTGGGACCGTCGCGATGGTCCAGGTGAACCGTCGCGATGGCGTGGCACAATCGCGATGGTCCGATGGGGCAAATTGTCATGATGGCGTGAAATGGATGATCGTGATGGTCATAAAATGAACCGTCGCGATGGCTCGATCGGTGGACAATCGCGATGGCGTCAGTCAACGGTCAACGTGAACCGTCGCGATGGTCACAGATGCGATGGTGTGACACAATCGCGATGGCATGAGCCAATCGCGATGGTCCACCAAAATGCAAATTTTCAAGATGTGTTTGTGGATTCCTATGTGCGCAAGTGTGCTCTACACGCTGTGGTCGCCTTCCTCAAATTCCGAACTTTGTAGACCATCTTGATGGTCTGACACAGTCGGCAATTTCTGACAGAGAGTACATTTCTTACCTTTTTGCAGCTTTCCAGATGCTCTGGAGCTCTGTACCTGCAAGAGAACTCAAAAACACACAAGTACACACAAGCACAAAAGCTCTCTCTCTCTCTCACGCATGCACAAATGAGGGGAAATGAGGAGAATGGGTGGATATGGTGAATTTTCTGATTTTTTTGGAGTTGAAGATGATGATGCGGTGATGAAGATGGAGTGTGGGGGAGGTGAAAAACACTAAAGACTAAGTAAAAACAACAACAAAAACTAAAATTTCTACCTTCCAACACCACTTCTTGCTATACCCTTACCATCACACATTCGTCCTAGACTCGATCCTCGGCACCGGCGCCAAATTTGGTGTTGCTCTAGCACAATGGTGAGAACCACGTTAAGAAGCTCCACCTCCTTAATGTCAATCCGCGGAAGAGATAGGAGTGATATGAAGATCGTGAATGTGAGATAAAGTGAGAGTGAAGGTGAGAAGCATAGAGATGCACACACACATACACTCACACTACGAAGAGACAAGCAAGACACAATGGAAGGTGAGAAATCAACTCTATTGCTCAAAATCTCAATTACAAGCTCAAATTAGCTCTAAGCCCACACTAACCAACACTAAGTCACCTCAAAAATGAGCTCTCTAGCTCTTTTTATAGATTCTAGACTAGTTTTGACCGGTTTCACATCTAGTGACTGGCATAGTTAAAAAATAGGTCCTAAGTGCTATTTGAAAAGGTAGACGGTGTCTAAAAATAACCAAAGTTGATACGCTCATTCTACCTAAGCTTCTCAAGCTTGGGGACTCCTCGGCTTGCACAAAATGGAGCTATGGATTACAAAAAGGGTTTTTCTATGTTACATATGTTACAATAGTGATGAAAATCACTGTTGGAGGTTTTAAAGAATATTAATAAAACATAATCTTTGAAAATTTGATTCGACTGACTCCCTGCTCTGTCTTTACATGCTTCCGTGTCTTCTATGCCTCTGGCTACTACCAACAATTTCCATTCTTGCTTATGAGCCCGAGTGCTAAAGGAGTGTTAGAGGTCATTTCTTTAGTGCCCCTCTCAGTGTATGTGTATGTGTATGTGTATGTGTATGTGTATGTGTATATGTATGTGTTGGCAGTAGTTGGTACACCAGGACTTACAAGACGTGAAAGTCAAAGAAGGGAGTCAGAGCGAAGGGACAGCACAAGCAAACAGGGCAGTCAAAGAAGATCTGGCAAGTAGGCCAATATTTTTTCAAGACACTAATGCAGATCAAAGAGATGGACATGCAGGGAGGAAGAGCAAGTAGGGAGCTTGAAGATATGTATGGCAGATCACTAGAAGAAACCCCTACAACAACAGTGATTTTTATCACTAACAATCATTGTAAATATCATTTCACATTTTTGTAGCTCCATTTTGTGCAAGCCAAGGAGTCCTTGAGCTTGAGGAGCCTTAGAAGTAGTTGCGTACCAATTTTCGTATTTTTTAGATCTCGTTTGAGCCCCCAAATAAGCCCTGGAACCTAATTTTTAACTAGGCCGGACACTAGGTCTGGACAGGGCCAAAGCTAGTCAAAAACTATAAAAGGAGCTAGAGAGCTCATTTTTGAGGTTAGATTGTAATTGAAACAAACTTGCAAGAGCATTTGAAAGTAATCTAAAGAACTCCATTGATTCTCTCTCTTTGTCTTGCCGTGTGTGCGCGTGTGTGTGTATGTGTGTGCATGCTTGTGTGCTTCTCACTCACGCACTTGTGCCGCCACTTGCTCGAGGTCTTCATACCATCCTCACGTCTTCCCGGATAGACATTAAAGGAGGTGCTACTCATCACTGAGCTACACCAAATTTTGGCGCCGTTACCGGGGAACGAGCTTTGAGGACGAGCGTGTGATGGTAAGACGTAGAGTTGACGCGTTGGAATTGTAGGTATTTTCTTCACTCTCATCGATTTTCTTTTACTTTCTTTACCATCTTCACTTCCATCATCATCATCACCATCTCCCACCTCCATCTCCATCATCGCGAAAATTTCAGTTTTTTGACTATATCCCCACCTCCACCTCACTTCCCCATTTCACTTGTGAGAGAGAGCGAGAGAGCGAATTTGCATGTGCTGTTTTTGCATGTTTTCTGAGCTGTCTTGCAGGTACAGGCTGCATCATCCCCAGCACTCCGCGCAGGTACGGAAATCTGAGTAATTGTCTGTGTGTCGCCGAGCTCTGTCAATCGCGACCGACAGAAAAATTGCTCTAATTGCTAAACAAAGTGCATATCCATGACCTACAGGCCTAGAGCTTCCCAAAAATGTGTTTAGTTTTTTGAAATTCCACAGATTTCTGTCAATCGCGATCGCTCTGTCAATCGCGATCGACAAACCACGACGGACAGACCTGTCAATCGCGATCGACACGTCAATCGCGACCGACAGCCCACGACGGCTCTGTCAATCGCGACCGACAGAGTCAACGACCGATTGACCACGACTGACGGATCATACGCGCGACACGTGTCAATCGCGATCGAGTCATCAATCGCGATCGACTCATCAATCGCGACCGACGCAGTCAACGACTGTTTGACCACGACGGACAGACCACGACGGCTCTGTCAATCGCGACCGACGCAGTCAACGACTGTTTGACCACGACGGACAGACCACGACGGCTCTGTCAATCGCGATCGACACAATCAACGACTGATTGACCACGATCGATAGACCCTTGCGACCGACCTGTCAATCGCGATCGACTCATCAATCGCGACCGACAGAGTCAACGACCCTTTGACCACGACTGATTGACTTTTCGTAACCCCTGTCGATCGCGACTGACCAGTCAATCGCAACTGACAGCCACGACGGACCTGTCAATCGCGATCGACACGTCGATCGCGACTGACCTGTCAATCGCGACCGACAGACTTTGCGAACACGTTAGAAGGGCAATTTAGGTCAAATTTTTAAGGTAAAAGTAGTGGCCAAGTGTGGGACAAACACAAGGGTGTAGCATTGCATTACGAGGACACGACCCAAGTAACTTTAGAATTCCTGTTTGCCTGATAACCGAGCGCAATCCTGTTTTAGCCCCAAAACCCTGAACCGGCATAACTTTCTCATACGAAATCCGTTTGCCGTGATTTTTGTTTTGTTGGAAAGCTCACAGGGAGTACGACAAAAACATCGACCAGGGGGAACAAAAATTCAGGGATCTCTAGAGTTGAGTCCAAAAGGTCATAGTGTAAATTGGTGAAGTATTGCAGGAATGAAAGTGATTGAGTGTGTCTTTTGAATTTAAGTCTTGAGCTAACAGTGGGCCTTTTACAGGTCCTTTGAGAGAAGCAAAAGGTACACAAGGCAAGAGTAAGTGCAAGCTTGGGAACGCGCGTCCTGGGCACATTTGGGCAACGCCACAAGGAAAGGAACTCAAGGTTGGAAAACCCGCAACACTCTCTGTCAATTCTTAGTATAGGCTAAGTGCGGATAGTGCTAGAAGTAATTCCAGGGAACGACAGGCACAAGCTAAGTCAGAGACTATCTAAGAAAATCAAGTGCAAGTTAAGAGATAACCTGTGTGTGTGCGAACGTCAATCCTAAAAGGGAAAGAACCTAACAAGAAACGACTAAACTAAAGTGCGAAACTAAACTCAAGTATTCCTGACGACGGGATATCAGACAAGAGTATAAACACGATAATCAACATAAAAAGAACTAAGTGACAGATACAAAAGGACTCAGAAACGTGGTTGTACCTGGAAAAACATTGGGTTAATCAGTTAGGCATATGAACCTTAGATCAGGACGACACCTAGCAAAAGAGAGACAAAGCCTTAGATCTTCAGAGGCTAGTGTCAACCACACTGCTAGGTCCTGGGCCCAGCAGTTGAGCCACCACTCGAACTACCCTAGCTCTGAGACCAGTGAGTCAGAGACGTCTCAAGGCATGGACAGACCTACGGGAAGTTCAGGTGTGCCTTACTTGTACATGGTAGAAGGCCCTTACAAAACACAGTTGGAATACCTTAGGACCAACCGATTAGGTGCTAGCATCTATGAGGACGGCCTAGGAAGATCCGTGGTCCAGATTAAAAATCCTGATCAATCCATTGGACTAGAGCACCCAGCTGTCAAATTTGAAAACGGTGCATACCTGGATAAAGAAGGAACCATATACGTAGTCACCAGTCACCCAGATAGGACGGATGAATTTGGGAATGTAATCTGAGAAGCGGACTTAGGTGACTTGGAACAAGGGAACATGGGTGCGGAACCTAGAACCCCTCGAGGTAAATCAGTTCTCACTAGGATTATCACACCTGAGTGGGTACCCCAGGACAACAAGAGCATAGAGTTGCTCCTCAATCGAGAAACCGACGAAGCCTTTTGGAGGTATAAATCTAATCAGCCAACTGATATAGGGAGTATCATGATCTATGAGTTTAAGGATCCGGATAGCCCAGGAAGAGTGACCTACTTAGATCACACTTCAGAACGGATCTTTGTGGTGACAGAGAATGATAGGCATGCTTACACTTGGAAGGGTGAATTCATTTTCCCTCAACCAAGATCGAATGTATCCTATGGTCACCCTGGGGCTGGAACATCCCAAGCTCATGGAATGCAAAGAGACAGAAGCAGAGATAGACCGGAAGTAAGCTTTGCTAACCCAGTGGGCAGAGAAAGAACGAGGACGGAAACGAATAGGGTAGAACCTGAGATGCTTAGAGCTCACAGGAACCAAAGAAACGTGGATGGATTTCCGCTGCCGAGACCTAGAGAGCACACAAGAACTCTGAGACCGACCCAGCTAGTTAAGTCCATGAAGAATTACTTTGATGGCACAGGAGACCCCTATGATCATGTGGCGGAGTTCAAGCAAGTCTTGAAAGCTGAACAAGTGGAGGATTTGTTCACACAGTACAATGCCTTCGGTCTAACCCTTAGGAACACAACACTTACATGGTTTCAGCCATTGGATGAGCGGCAATTCAGGTGCATAGACCAACTCCTAGAGGCTTTCATTGTAGAGTTCTCTAAGAGCAGCATAAGACACAATACCTCCTCATTGATTCACAGCTTCAAACAGACCCCCCAAGAGACTGTCAGATTGGCCGGAAGAAGATTTAGACAATATCTTGAAAGGTGCCCTGTTTCGGAGCTACCCACATCTGCTAAACAAGTAGCCTTATTCCTTGATGGATTGCTGAGTACGAAATTGAGATCCTACGTGTATCTGAAGGACCCTAGGACTATAGAAGAGTGTGTACGCATGTGCATTGACATTGAAGATAACTTGGGGGAAGAACTAGAGCTTTCAAAAATCTACAAAGATTCAGATAGTGCATCTAGTCACTCTTCCACGCAATCCACATCAATTGAGGAACTCGCAGAGAAAGTAGCTCAGAAATTAGGAGTAACTAGTAAACAAATCCCACGGTTTGCCCCTGTGAAAAGATGCTATACTTGTGGGGGCGACCACATGGCGAACGTCTGTCCCATTATGGCTCAACCCCAAATTAATCCTAGTAGCCAGTATTGCACCATAGAACGGAAGTACACCAATCACACTGCGCAAGATTGCCCATATAACAAGCAGGCAGTTAGGCAACCCTACCCTCAGCCATACCCGCAGCAAGGAAGATACCAGAACCCGTACCCTCCACAACCATATGGCAGGCCACATCAGCCGTATCAGCAACCCTACCAAAACCAACAAAGGCCTCAGCCAGTGTTAGCTCAACAACCCCCTGCCCCAGCTAATGTGATTCCGGTAAAGTATGCTGTTGCAGAAGAAAACCTAAATAGAGCTATAGTCCCTGTAACATCCTTGCTTTCTGAAAGTGACCCGAGTGACCATAGCTTTGATTCCACACATGTTGATAGCCCCCAGGCCTACTACATGCAGTCTCCGGAGCATGGTGAGTCCTATTATAGCGAAGAGACAAACGAACCTAGTTGGGAGTCAGATTACACGAACGTCATGTATGCAAACCCCAATCCTAGGCCTCAATCTAGGCAAGTAAGACCTCCATTCCCAAGAGGACCGTGCTACAGATGCCAAGGAGATCACCTCATTCGTGATTGCCCCTTGCCTCCACCTACACAACCCCAGTCAGTAACGATCCAAGGTTTTTGCCAAGATTGTGGAAAAGAACATCTCTTACGAGATTGCCCTAAGAATCCTAATAATATGCCAAAAATCACTCCGATTAACGTTATTGGGTTAGTGGTAGATTCCACAGGAAGTGTCACTTCCACTGCTCCCGTACAGGTAGTCACTCGCGCTCAAGCCTTGCAGCAGAATCAAGGAGTAAACCAGGATAAGAATTCAGAGGTTAGTGAAACAGAGAGCGTAACAAAGAAAAGGACTAGAGCATGGAAAGATAGTCGGGAAAGAATGAAAAGACAATGGGCTAAAAAGATGAGTGAACTTGAGGAAAGCATAAGAGAAACCAAAGCTAGGATAACTGAAATCACCTCTCAAACCCCCTCTCACACTATCCCATCACCACCACTCCCATCGCCCTCCGACCCGCCACCTTCCAACCCACGTCATACGATTCCACCACCCCCTAGAGTAGGATCAGTATTAGCTGACCCCATTCCGGAAGACATAGACATGATGCTTAAAGCATATCAGGCCAGAATTCAAGAAGGGCCAAATGTCACAGATCATGACAAGTGTTACCCTAGAGCTGACCTAGAGATAGAAAGAACCAAACTGTGCGCGAAAATGGTCGCATTGGCTCAGACTATGTTTGAAGCCAGTCGCCTTTTCAATTACTCGGGCTCAGCCAGGACGCAATTACACTTGGATGGACTTCTAGAGAAATTAGAGGGAATAATCGCTAGAGCTACCAAGGAAGAAAAAAATCAAGGAAGGGAGAATGTAAGTAAAATCATGACCCATTCCCCACCGGAAGCTTATGTGCCAAATTCCATGGAACCAGACAATTCCACCTCCCTAGAGCGAATAGAGAGGTTAATGGCACAATCAGAAAAGGAACCTGCCCCTCAAAGAAAGGAAAGGGCAAGAGAACGGATAAGCAAGCCTCTTCAGGAAGCCCATGTGCCTCCTCAAGAAGCTTATCTTTCCCCCCAACAGGCACAAGAGCCTCTCTCGGAAGCTTGTGTACCTCCACAGGTTGCCTACATTCCTTCTCAGGGAGCGTATGAGCCTGTTCGGAAAAGTAATAGAATAAGTAACCCTCCCCAGGAAGCTTGTGCTCCAGCTATCTATGAGAACGAGGAAAGAGCCAACGATAGAATAAGCCCTCCTTCCCAGGTTGCTTATGTGCCTAATTCTACGGAGCCAGACACATCTTCTTCTATGAATCGGTTTGCACTAGACTTCCTACAAGAGATTCAAGAAGACAAATGGGATAACGAAAGCGAGGTCGCCCCTCCTTTTGAACTTGTGGACGATGCACACGACCAATTCCCACAAGACATCCCATCTATTTACGGGGAACATGAGAGTGCTCAGTCTCACGAGAGATTGGACTTTGAGTCTAATTCCATACAAGAGCTACCCCACTTCACAGGCCCATGGGAAGCAAAATCCACATGTATGAGAGCACCCACAATCATGGTAAGGAACGACGACTCAGTCATACCTAGGAACACAGAGGTAGTGAAGAACACTAACGTGCAGTGTAATCTCAAGTTAGAAGAGCTACTCAAGGTTAGACCTGAATTATGGAAACATGTAGCCAAACAAGTACCAGAGATAGCAAAACCTCGTTCCCAGGCAGGATCCCATAGGACAGTGCCAGAAATTCCCTTGGATAAGATAGGAGATATGTGTGAAGGTGAAGAAGGGAACACCTATCTGCCCATCACCTACCAGGAGTACACCACCAAGGCAATTTTGGACTCAGGTGCAGGAGTTGCAATTGCCACCACCTCCTTATGGAAGCGTTGGGGCAAGCCGGCACTCAGGCCGACGAGAATGAAATTGAAGATGGCCGATGGTCACATAGAGAGACCCCTAGGATTGCTAGAAGGAATAACTCTCACCACTTGTGGTGTCGAGTTTGAACATAGTTTTGCTATATGTGACTTCAGCAAAAATCATGCCTATGAGATGATTTTGGGAAGACCATTTATGCGACAGTTGCAAGTGGTGCAGGATTGGGGGACCAATTCTTTGTACCTGCAACACTTAGGTGTCACGACCAAAGTCAATCTCAAGGATTATTCTCATAGAGATGTCCCTCCTATCCAATGGAATCCCATCCATAGAGCCAAAGAGGATACAGAATCGGTGCATTCCATAGGGTCTGGATCCTCATGGATGCATGAAGACACTCACTTATGGATGTGCAAGGTAGCAGTAGAAGAAGAGAAGAGAGAGAAAGCCAGAGAGGTAGGTGCGAAAGAAACTCATAGACCCATTCAAGACCCAGCCTATGCACACGTAGTTTTCCCAGACGAGGAATTCGAACCCCATGGCTGGGCGGAAATTTTAGCAACCATGGACGTAGCCATCAATGAAGAACAATGGACACCTCACTGTGATGAGGATGGCTATGACATTTCAGTCTTCTCCATAGAGCCAATCATGGGAGAGGCAGTTTTAGAAGAATGCGAACCTAGCCCTGATGCATTTGAGGATGCAAGTGACTCCGATCTAGAGTCAATCATTATGGACCCACCATTTGCATCAGATGAAGAATACTTCCATGAAGTAGAATTTCAACCCCAGAGGCATGGAGAGCTTACAAATGAGGTAAGATTAGCAACACACGTGACCCCGAAGGAAGAAGGAAAGAAACGAAAGAAGAGAGAAGCCTTACCAGAAGAGGAAGAATCTTTGTTTGAGGTCCCAGAAAATTTTAAGAAGTATGAGATAGATGACAGGAGGGTCATGATTAGAATGCCCAAACGAGAGGCACAATCAGGAGAGGCCTATGATAACAAAGAAACTACCAAGAAAATAGTAGTGGCCATAGAAGAAGGAGAGGAGAGATGCACGTACATAGGCCATGACCTGACAGAAGAAGAAGAGCACGAATTGATTGCCTTGCTAAGAGAATACAGAGATGTATTCGCTTGGAGTTACAAGGACTTGAAAGGTGTTGACCCTGACATATGCTCACACACTATCCCCATGACCTCAGATGCCAAACCCTCTAAGCAAAAGCCTTATACATATAACGATAATTACGCTGCTAAAATCAAGGAAGAGATAGATAGACTGGTCGAAGCTGGATTTATCTATGAAATTGAGCACACTGAGTGGGTATCACCCATCGTAGTGGTGCCCAAGAAGAATGGCAAACTGCGCGTGTGCATTAACTTGAAAAAGGTTAATGCAGCCACAATTCGAGATAACTATCCACTTCCCATCACAGAACATCTCTTAGAAAGAGTGGCAGGCAAGGAAGTGTATAGCTTCCTTGATGGATTTTCGGGCTACAATCAAGTAGCCATAGCTCCAGAGGATCAGCATAAGACAGCCTTTGCCACAGAATGGGGCATTTTTGCTTTTAGAGTAATGCCATTTGGGCTTACCAATGCACCAGCTACCTTCCAGAGGTTGATGTGCCATGTGTTTAAGGAGTTCCTGAGGAAGAGTTTAGAAGTCTATGTTGATGACCTTTGTGCTCATTCCAATGTTAGACAAACCCATATTCCTGAACTCAGACAAATCTTTGACAAATGTAGAGAATATCAAGTCTGCCTGAACCCAGAAAAATGCGTTTTTATGGTCAGGCAAGGCAAGATTCTAGGACACATAGTGTCAAAGAATGGCATATCTACCGACGAAGAAAAAGTGAGAGCCATAGCAGAGCTACCTAGGCCAAAGAATGTCAAAGAAGTACAAGCTTTCATGGGGCTTTGTGGTTATTATCGACGATTTATACACATGTATGTTGTCATTGCAAAGCCCATGTACGGACTTCTGACAAACTTTGAGTGGACGGATGAATGTGAGAATTCCTTCCAAGAGCTTAAACGAAGATTATGTTCAGCACCAATCTTGACCACACCAGATTGGAATAAGCCATTCCATGTTCATGTGGATGCATCCAATTTTGCCATTGGATGTGTGCTTGCACAACCTACTGGTGAAGGTAATATGGATCTTCCGATTGCCTATGCCAGTAGACAATTGAATGCGGCTGAACGGAATTACACCACTACAGAGCGAGAAGGATTAGGCATGGTATGCAGTTAAGAAGTTTAGACACTATTTGCTTGCAAATATGTTTAAATTTTTTACTGATCATCAGGCTTTGCTATATCTCGTAAACAAGCCATGCAATACAGGAAGGTTAGTGAGATGGTTTCTCTTGCTCATGGAATATGACTTTGAGGTTGTGGTAAGAAAAGGGAGGACTCATTTGAGAGCAGATCACCTCTCTAGGCTCACATCGGGAGAAGCCCCACAAGGAGTGTCAGATGACCTTCCTGATGCTTACTTGTTTAATTTGGAAGTTGTACCACATTGGGCCAAGCCATTGGTACCAGTATTGACATACGGACCTAACCATCCAGTGGTAAACACACGGAATAGAGAGGTTGTAAAAGCCCAAAAGTACCACATCATGGCAGGAAGCATGTACAAGCACACAGATCAAGGGATCTTGGCTTGTTGCGTAGAAGAGGATGAGTACGCTAAATGGTTGCAATTAGCACATATAGGTGCGTTAGAGCAACACCATTCAAAGCAACGAACTTTACAGACTCTAAAGAGATTCGGAGTGCATTGGCCAACTATGGAAGCGGATGTCCAAAAGTTGTGCAAGGAATGCCCAATCTGTTGCACTAAACCACCAGTGGAACATGCCACTCTTTATCAAGTATCCATTGTGCCAGATTGGAGTGAACCCCTAGTATTATTCTTGAGGACAAACACATTCCCTCCAGACATGACTCTGGCTAGGAAAAGGAGTTTAGAACAAGAAGCCCTGGATTACTCACTCATTGGTGATAATCTATATAAGCGTGGTAAAGATGGTTACCTGAGACTATGTGTCCACGAAAGTGAATATCTGAAGATCTTGGAAACTGCTCACCAAGGTGTAGCAGGAGGACACTTTGGACCGGATCGGGTGATCAAGGCAGTCCTATTTGCGGGCTTTTGGTGGCCTACCCTTCACATGGATGCACATACCTATGTGAAACGTTGTGATGTCTGTCAGAGGACTCAGTATCCTATACGCAAAGATGAGATGCCACTGAAACCTATGATGGGTGGACGTGCATTCTCTAAGTGGGGAATAGACTTCGTAGGTCCTATTAATCCCCCAGCTAAAGGTTCTCATGCGGAATACATCATTGTTGCAACAGATTATCTCACCAAGTGGGTAGAGGTAAAGGCTACGACCAAGAACGATGCTCAAACAACTGCCAAATTCTTGTTTGAGAATGTATTCACGAGATATGGACTACCTATAGGGCTTGTAAGTGATAGAGGCACTCATTTCTTGAACGAAGTGATTGAAAATCTACTCCAAGAATTCTTGGTAATACACAAGAAGTCTGCCCCTTATCACCCTCAAGCTAATGGGCAAGCTGAGAGCACTAATAAGATCTTATGCAATGTACTGACGAAATTAGTGAACACTAAACGCTCTGATTGGGACAAATAGCTACACCATGCTGTTTGGGCATATCGAGTGGCCTACAAAACGGTACTCCAAGCCACCCCCTTTCAGATGGTATTCGGCCAAAACGCTGTGCTACCCTTGGATTTCCTGATTCCTACGTTAAAAGTAGCACAAGAGCACGAATGGACAGGTCATGAGCTCTCCTCTAGGATCTTTGACCTTGAACGATTAGGGGAAACAAGACTGAGAGCCGCTGCAGGGATATATGCAGCCAAGAAGAGACAGAAGGCATACTTTGATGCCCACGTGAAGGACAAAGGCTTGAAAGCAGGAGATCTAGTCTTAGTCTATACACTAAAACAACACGCGAGGAAGCTAGAAAAGAGAGGCTACGGACCTATGATCATCAATAGGATTTCCACGAGTGGAGCAGTACAATTGGCCACATTAGAGGGTGATGTTCTCCCAAATTATATTAGCGGTTGCAGAGTTAAGTTGTATCAGGAACCCCTCACGGAGGAAATGCTCAGCCGACTCAACACTGCTAAGAAACGCAAAGAGGAAGAAAAGCGAATTAGAGAAGAAGCTCAAGCAGAAGCTTTAGAACGCATCAGAAGGATGAAGTTACGAAGGCAAGGTAGAGATCAGCCTAGAGCGAATGACTATGCAGGTCAAGGATATCCCATGGCCATGTGTGAAGTTGCAGGAACAAGCTCGCATAGAATAATTGATAGACGTCCTTCCATAACCCTAGATATAGGACAAGGAAAGAGTGCAAGGACCGTAAGAGCCTTGATTGACTCAGGTGCAGCCACTAGTGCTGTTAAATTGTCTTACTGTCAAGAGCTAAAGTTACATATCAATCATGTGGAAGCATATCTCATAGGATTGGGAGGCGTGGAAACCCCTTGCATGGGCGAGGTGGAACTTCCCCTCTACATTCATGATGAGAGAATGACAGTTAAAGTACTGGTGTGCCAAGATGAGGATCTCACTGAACCTCTAGTCTTGGGTCAAGATTGGATCTATGACCAAGCAGTCAATTTAAACCTAAGAAGTGGACTTCTCCAGGTTTGGATCAATCATAGTCGAGTTACAATAGAATTAGACAATGGAGCACTCAAGGAACTAGGAAAGGCACAGACTCCTGGTCCTTCCAGGGGTACACATGAAGATGACCATGCTGTTCTTGTCCAAAACTATGTGTTGCAGAGGAATGATATTCGCAAAAAAGGAGTCAGGAATGCGACGGAACTCCTTTCTTTTCCAAAGGCCAGAAGGAGGCAGCAACCCAAGGTGGATCAAAGGCAGAAGAAGCAGAGTACTACCTATGTCCGAGATCAAAAGTACCTACTCAGCAGAATGTCTTAGAAAATAAACCATGTGTGGGTGCGGAAAGGCGAACAACCGGTTGCACCACCGTCAACTACACGGACGAAGTTTCTTATTAATAACCGACAACATGACATTAATAAGAAGTATTGCAGAAATTCTCCTGCTAATGTGAAATCTATTTGGGTGCCCAAGAAGTTGATGAAGGCTAGCCCACAATCAAGACAAATTTGGGTGCCTAAGGCTTGCTTGAGGGCACAAGTAGCTACGCCGAGGCCACAACCTAAACAGCATAACGCAGCTAAGCATACTGCCAGTATTCACTCGTTCTCAACGCTCAAGAACACACCAAGACCCAAGAGCGTGCATGTAATCAATTGTAAATGGGTCCCTAAAAGGCCTCATTTCCAAACCGCAACACCAAGAAAGCTCTCTAGAGTCTCTCCGAAACCGAAAACAAAGCCCATCCACTGCATTTGGCAGCCTAGGACGTGTAATAAACCCCCCGACCCCAATTTGTAAACTCATACCTACTCACTAACTGCATTAGTCTCCTAGGACAACCCAAGCACTAACTACACACACTGTCTTCGTGCACTTACTAACCACTAACTCACCATCTACCTCATGTTAATGTTGTAACGGGGACAACAACGGATTTATTCTGTCCATTACGATGTTAACACTTGGTTCTATATTCTCACAGAACCAACCAGCAAACAGGGCCATGGCAGAAGCAGGTGCCAGTTCTCAAGCCGGATCGGGTGCCCAGATTGTGGACATAGAAACACTTCTCCTCGAGCCACATCTCACCGCAAGGCCGCAAGAACTTCAAGCCGTGCATGTGCTCCCCATTCAGGATCCTCCTCAAGGGCACACTTCTCAAGTAGGTAAGCATGCGCATTGGTTCAGTGATGTTGCTGGACCACTGGGCGATGGAACCTATTTCTGGGAAGCAGAATTGGAATTTAATGGCAAATGGGGTCGATACCACTTTTTCACGCGTGAGTTTGAAAGCTATCAAAACGCCGAAGTCATGAGATCAGTTTGGATCAAAGCAGGTGTGGACAGTTATTTCAGGGCCCACTTACCAAAGCCGGATTTTTTACGATGTTCATATCTGATCAGTACCATCACGCCAAGCAGGGCCAAGGGAGGCGACAGCACCTTTGTGTTGCCATCACTGCTGCCGGGTCATGAGCTTAAAAGATTCAAGTTGACCCTCAATCTGGTAAGAGAAGCATTGGGTATGTATGGCATGCACATCCCAACAGAAAAGGAAACCATGGTTCCAGGCCGAATGAAACACAAAGATCTTAATAAGTTGAAGGATATGGTAGCGATGACACCTACCATTGCGCTTCACCTGCGGACCCTCATGCAACATTTTGCTTTCCCCGCCCAGGAACGATTCACAATGCCCCCGAAGAAAATATGGTTCAGCTTGTATCTAGCAGAGACAGAAAGCCTTCCCATCAATGTGCCACACTGGATCATAGATCAGATCCATCTAGCCCATCAAAGGTGGAACAAGAAGCAAAAAAATGTGCTCCACGGGTGTTGTGCTCTGACCAGAATAATCTATAGATGCTTGGCTTATGACGTGCCTGTTCAGCGGGCACTTGTATGGTCCCGGGCCCAAGAATTCCAGAGAAGACTATCAGCAGCAGGTCCCCCATCAAAGAAGATGAGGGGGGGAGTCCAACTACCCTGCACTCAACCAAGGGGAGCCACCACTACACCAAAAATTACCCCTCCCCAGACACGACGCGTTAGGCCATTCACTATCTGGCTACCAAGACCAAGTACAGAGGGACCCAATCTGGTGTTTCCACCCATTCCATCAGATTTGGAATTTCCACAGGGATTTACTCTTGAGGACCTCACGGATGAAGAAATTGCCAGGTTGATCTATGACTCTAATCTCGAAACTGAAGCAGAGCGAGCTCAGGAATCACAACCCTAAATAACAACATGGGCCCCCACCCAACCACAAGTTGTAGAAGTCGATGTAGATGAACAAGAGGCAGGAGGAGACGAAGAAGAAGCCGACGAAGAACAACATCAAGAATATGACGAACTCTCCGAGTTAGCAAGTGCCCCAGCGTATTCGGCACAAATAAAAAGACTGTATTGAACCATGAAACTAGTTCAAGAACAGCATAAAATGTCACTTGAAGCAGGCAAGAGACTCATGAACGACTTGCTAGCTGAGGAAGGTGTGGACGAGTTGTTCATTGAGTCCATAAACCTTCATGCCGATGCAGTAGGATTGGATGAGGCCATACATGAGGCAATGGCCTACATTCACAGATTTGAGAAAAGGGTTCCCGTTCGTCCCAGGAGGTCCGGGAAACAAATTCACATCAATGTATCGGCACCAGGAGAGACAACGCAAGAAGAAGAACATCAGGAAGCACCACTGTCACCACCATCCCCACCTCGCACTACACAATTCACTCCACCACATGACACTAGCACTACCACGTCCACTACCACTACCATTGTCATGGGCATCCCACTCTCTCCGGGAATCCAATTCGGGGGAGTCACCATGCCCACTTTCACCACTCTGTTCACTGACGTCACATCCACTCCACCCACGATCCCCATCTACACTGTCACTCAAACAATTGACACGATGGAAACATCACCTGCCACAGCACCGCTCCCTCCCCCCATGCCACCTTCATCTCCCATGCCCCCTCCACCCACATCACTGCTTGCATCCACATCATTCACATCTCCCATTCCCGCCCCCATTCCCCCTGCATCTTCACCCCTCCCAGCATTATTTAATGTAAATAACATATTTTTAGCATTAAATCAATGTGTATACCAGCTCCAGAATGAGTACAGAGCTCTGGACGACCGGTATCAACAACTGACAACGCACCATCAGAACTTACAAAGACAATTTCACATTCTACAAACAGAAAATGCAGAACTGAATCAACGCTACACAACGCTTGAGCAGGCTCACCAAACATTATTGGAGGCACCCCAACCATCGACAGAATCAGGTGTCAAACAACTAGAAGCTTTGCTCGAAGTATACCAGACCGATAACCTGCGAGTCAGACGTAACTTGGCACTCCTCAGAAAACACATGGCGACCGCCCTTGAAGAGAACAAGAGACTGCAGCAGCAAAATGAAGCAAATCTAGAAGCAGCAATGGAAGGCTCTCCCCACGAAATTGATCCAGAGCAGTTTAAAGCCGTACCCTCAGAGACAATGAAGACCATCTTGGAAAGCTATGCAGATCTATTAGATGCTCATGATGACTTGGAAAGGGAACGTGATGAGCTGCGCAATCAGCTCCAAGAGCAACAGACAGCACCCAGAGTCACAGAAACGACCACGACTTCAGAGGAAGTCAAGACATTGAAAGAGCAGGTGGCCGAATTACAGGAAAGATTACTCACACACGAAAGGCAGCCCTCTCCAGTTGTCGAA
>CM035411.1:168018834-168023834 GCA_020310875.1 Ceratopteris richardii | reverse complement strand
TATCTATGTGTGTGCGCAGGCAGTGTTGCAACTCTCTACCCCTGAGTTCTTAGCATTGGTTCTCCCTCATATGGTATCCATTTGATGTAATTCTTGTCTCATTGGATAGCTATAAGAGTCTATTTTATGCTTACCAATTCACTGGAGCATTCTCTGAGTACGCTGGGAGCAACATTCATTTTAGTGAAGTTGTGTGATTGATATCTCTCTCTTTGTGTAAGCTCTGTTGGAAATATTTTGCTCTCTGTTGTAAGGGCTGGTTCTCCTTCTCTATGTATTCATTTGCTATGATTGTTGTGTCATTGGGTAGCTATTAGAGTGCTCTAAAGTTGACTCAAGTTTGAGATTCATTCTCTGTATAATCTCTGAGAAAAGTTTGCTGGAGTGAAGTGAGGTCTCTGCTTGACTAGCAGTTGTGAGCATTCAACTAGCTCATGTTGTAGACATTGTTTCTCTTTGTGTAAGCATCCATTTCAAGTGAAATTTGTTTTTTTGGAAAGCCCTTGGTGTCTACTAGAGGTCTACAAAAGCTCACTGGAGTTCTCTGCATAAGCTCTGAGTAAGAGCATTTTTGGTGTGCAGAGGTCAAAGAAGGATACTTGTGGAGGTCATTCGCGCTTCACCGTTGCTTAGGGGTTGAGATACTTCCCCCATCAGTGGTATCAGAGCATTTGGGCATCTTGGAGGTATCACATACAAGAAAGAAGACCTCTTGGAGTTGGTGGTTGAAGAGTTGCATCAACAAAAGCTTCTTGGAGGTAGCTCACATCAAGGGGGACCTATTCTACTCAAATTTGCAAGAGCACAAGGTGTCCATCTAAGGAAAGCTTTGGATTGAGGTAACCTCAGAGCCTCATTTTCATTTTACACACATTGGAGCATTAGCCAAGGGCTAGGTCAAGTATCAAAGACTAGATATGGGAGACTTCAACACTCAAATTGAAAAGCTAGACAAAGGTAACTATCAACCATGGAGATTTAGGGTCTCCAACTATCTTATGGGCAAGGGCCTTTGGGGGTTGATTAGTGGAAGTGAATCAAGACCTAGGTTGGATGAGAATCCAACCAATGACCAGAGAAGGGCCTTTAGGGAATGGAATGAAAGAGACAAGAGGGTTATCTTTATTCTTTCCCAACACATTAGCAATAGCATGATCGGCCATATCCAAGACCTGGATTCAAGCATGAAGGTATGGGAGACACTTGAAAGGCTTTATTCAACAAGCACCAAAGCAAGGAAGATCCAACTCAAGAATGAGCTCAACAACCTTAGGAAGAGCTCAGGGAGTAGCATAAATGACTACATACTTAAGGTCAAGGAGTTATCAGATGCATTGGGATCCATTGGAAGCCACGTAGACGATGACGATCTTGTGGCTTATACTCTCAATGGTTTGAGAGATGATGAGAAGTGGAAACCCTTTACCACTTCAGTTTATGTAAGGGATAATCTTCCCGATTTTGAGCAATTGGTTGCTCTCATGGTCACCGAAGAAATGAACATAGGTGGAAGTTCAACTAAAAGCAAAGATGCACAAGTTTTCTATGCAGGTAATCAAAGGGGCAACGGAAGACAAGGACAAGGAAGGGGCAAAGGAAGGTTTGGAGGAAGGCAAGGCCACTCAAGAAATCAAGGACATGACCAAGGCACCTCATCACAAAGAGGGAGAGGAAGATCAAGAGGAAGAGGAGGACGACATCAACAAAACAGGAATCAAGATGGCGAAGGATGTTACATATGTGGCAAGTTTGGCCACTATGCTAGAGATTGCTACCAAGGAGGAAACCAAAGGAACTATAATCAAGGTTCTTCATACAAAGGCCAAGGTAATTATGCTTCTACAAGTTCAGAAAATGACAGTCTCTTGATGATGCACATGAATGGGAATTCAAGCAAAGTAGATAACACTTGGTATATTGATAGTGGATGTAGCAACCATATGAGTTGCAATGCTTCTTGGTTTACTAATCTACATGTTCCCAAAGGTAAAGGACATGTAGAAACAAGTGATGATACAGCCCATGAGATCTCCCATGTTGGAGATGTAGCGTTGGATGACAAGGAGGAAGGAAGATGTCTCAAGGATGTCTTGCATGTACCTACCATCACAAAGAACTTGGTGTCCGTTGGGCAAATGGTTGAAAGAGGCTATCAAGTAAGGTTCAACAAAGGTGGATGCTTTGTGGAGAACCCTAAGCAAGGTTACAAGGTCATAGCAAGAGGAAAGAAGCAAGGGAGACTCTTCACTTTGGAGGTAAATTCTCATTCTACTCAACATGTCTACTTCACATATAGAAACAAGAGGATTTCGGAGTTGGACTTGTGGCACAAGAGGATAGGTCACATCAACATACAAAGAATGAAGGAAATGCAATTCAAGAGGCTGGTTGAAGGTCTTCCCAACTTCCAAGGACAAGGTATGAAGCATTTATGTGAATCTTGTCAACTAGGGAAGCAAGCGAGACTTCCATTCAAGAAGAGTGGCTACATAAGCCAACATCCATTGGAGTTGATACATACAGATGTGTGGGGGCCAACGAAAGAGCAATCCATTGGAGGTAACAAGTACTTTGTCACTTTTATAGATGATTGCACAAGGATGGTTTGGGTTTATTTCATAAAAAACAAATCAGATGTGTTTACATGTTTCAAAGCATTCAAGGCAATGGTAGAGAAGGAAACAGGTACATATATCAAGAAGCTAAGGTCCGATGGAGGGGGAGAATATTTCTCAAATGAGTTTTTTGATTTTTTAATGGATCAAGGCATCAAGAGGCAAGTAACATGCAGGTACACACCCCAACAAAATGGAGTAGCAGAGAGAAAGAATAGATACATTGCCGAGATCGCTAGAGCAATGCTTAATGAGATGAATGTACCTAACATGTTTTGGAGTGATGCAGCAAATACCGCCATGTATCTAATGAATAGGGCTCCTACCTCAGGGATCCATGGCTTGACACCATATCAAGCCTATTATGGTAAGAAACCTGATCTTTCCCACTTGAAGATATTTGGATGTACTTGTTATGTACATGTGCCAAGTGAATTGAGGCACAAGCTACAACCAAAGGCAGAAAAGTGTGTGTTTCTAGGATATTCAAATGATCATAAAGGTTACAGGTGCTTCAACCCAAACACAAAGGACTTGAGGATATCAAGGGATGTAGCATTTGATGAGCTACTCCCTTGGTATAAGAAGAATGATTGTATGCAGGACTATGAAGAAGAAAAGCATGGACATGATGAAGAACAAATCGACCTAGAGCTAAGCGGCCCAAGGTGTTCCATCAATGAAGATAGTTCAAGCATGAACTCACCATGGAGGGGGAGATCTTCATCAAGCTATGAAGCACAATCAATCAACAAAGGCAAAGCAACATTGGTGGAGTTGGATGAAGAAGGTAATGAAGTTGAAGATGATGAAGGACACATGATGGAGAAAGAAGCCACGTCAAAGAAAGAGATCAAGTTCCCAAGGCAAAGGAGGTTTATTCCTCCAAAAGGTGAAGAAAGGAAGTCTTCTAGAGTTAAGTATCCAACTCAAAGGTTTACTTATGATTCATACATGGCAACACATTATGCATATATGAACAAAGTAGTAGAAGATCATGAGCCCGATTGCTATGAAGATGCAAGCAGGTACACCGAATGGAAAGAGGCAATGCAAGAAGAGATCGACGCACTTGAGGAAAATCAAACATGGACTCTAGTGCCCAAGAAGGAGAACATGAAGGTAATAGGTAATAAGTGGGTGTATAAAGTAAAGAGGAATTCAGATGGATCTATTTCTAGGTTCAAAGCAAGATTGGTGGCCAAGAGTTTTGCACAAACCTATGGAGTGGACTTTGAAGAGACATTCAGCCCCGTGGCAAAGATGAGCACCATTAGGACACTCATTGCAATGGCTGCTAGCAAAGGATGGAAGCTCTTCCAATTGGATATCAAGAATGCCTTTCTCAATGGAGACTTGGAAGAAGAGGTATACATGGAGCAACCACTAGGTTTTGTTCATAAAGAGTTTCCACATCATGTTTGTAGGTTGAAGAAGGCACTTTATGGCCTAAAGCAAGCTCCAAGGGCTTGGAACCAAAGATTGGTGGACTATTTGATCAAATGTGGTTACAATCAATGCAAGGCGGATCCATCTCTCTTCATCAAAAAAAGAGGAGAACTTGTGGTCTACATGTGTGTGTATGTAGATGATCTTATCATTACAGGTAATGATACAAAGGGCATTGAGGAGATCAAGGCAAAGCTTGGAAAGGAGTTTAGGATCTCTGATCTTGGAGATCTTAGGTATTTTCTTGGCATTGAAGTTGTATACAAAGAAGAAGGTATTATGCTCATACAAAGGAAGTATATTCTAGACCTACTTGAGAGGTTTGGGATGCTACATTGCAAGCCTATTTCAAATCCCATGGAAGTTAATGTAAAGCTAAGCTCCATTGATGGAGAGCCATTAGAGGATGTAACTTTGTATCGATCTATTGTAGGCTCTTTCAATTATGCCACAATAACCAGGCCCGACATAGCATATGGAGTTGGAGTGTTATCACAATTTATGCATAGTCCAAGGACTACACACTTGCAAGCTGCAAGAAGAATGTTGCGATATCTCAAAGCCACTATAAATGAAGGATTGTTCTACTCATTTGATGATGATATGCAGGTCAAAGCTTATTCCGATGCCGATTGGGCCGGTTCGAAGGAAGATAGAAGGAGTACAAGTGGTTACCTAGTCATGCTAGGTAGCAAGATCATCTCATGGATTTCAAAGAAGCAACCCACGGTGGCATTATCTTCCACCGAGGCTGAGTATAGAGCTTTGGCTCAAGTCACATGTGAGCTAATGTGGATTAAGAAGTTATTTATGGAGCTTAATTTGCAGGTTGACACATATCCAATTTTTTGTGACAACATGAGTAGCATTCATCTAGCATCGAACCTTGTCTATCATGCTAGAACCAAGCATATTGAAGTGCACTATCACTTCATA
>CM035411.1:167993834-168013834 GCA_020310875.1 Ceratopteris richardii | reverse complement strand
GTCCAATGCTTATGCCTATTGTTAAGCAGGATGTACAACAACAAGCATTTCTAGATCATGAGTAGAATAATTGATCTCATGTTTTCTTAAATTTCTGGATTCATATGCAACCACCCTACCATCGTGTGATAGAACAAAACCTATTTAACTACCACTTGCATCACATGCAACCACAAAAATTTTCCTATTTTTGGTATTTTCATACACACACACTAGTACATGTGAAGAATAACAAAAAGAATGTGCTAGAAATGCCCCCCAACATGCATATAAACCTTCAAAGCTCCTCTAACTCTTAATCTTAGAGCTTAAGCTTGTATAGCTTCAGGAATTGATAATTTATGATGCTCCTCAAATCCTCTTTATATCTTGGATTTCAAGTTCTCACTAAAATGAGAATGAAAAGAATGAAAAACTGTGAAAAATCTATTGAAGCCAAGTTTTTTGCACAGAAAGCATGTGACAAACAAATTTTGGGTTTGACTTTTGGTTGACTTTGTAATGCCAGATGGTGAAGTGTTATATATCATTAGAAAGCTCTCAAGGAGCACTTTCCAATGAGCCAATAAACATTTTTGAACATCTTTGCCCAAATTTTGAGTAAGTGCCAAAATTAGGATTGATGAGTTTTTATCATTTTGGAACATTCTAGCATTATTTTCCAAACAATGTACACAGAAACGGTTCACATCAAAGATACTCGAGGGTCACATAAGTGTAACTGGAATGTCCATCATAGCATGGCATGAACACAAATGGAGAATGTGAGCATGTGATGAACTCACGCATTGAATGGAGTCCAAGTGGAATTCCATGCATGCTTTAAAGAGCTGAGGGGTTCAATTTTGAACCTTATGCATGCTAAGCATATTCAAGTAAAGATGCAAAATTTTGGCATACATTAAGTATGCATATCAATGAATTGTATTATGTATTCATGGGTTGATGGGACAAGAGAGAGATTAAATTTACTACACTTAAGGTTAAGATAAGAAATCACTTTTGGATATGAAGTCAAAAACATAAAATCTTAATGGTCGATTGATATCATGTGGCTCAATAACCATTATCCTTTTATGCTTTTTACATGGTTAATCCAAAAGCCAACAAATTATAACATGGATAGAAAAACTTAAGCTTTGCGTCCTCTTTATGGATTCTCAAATTCCATAAAACCCATGTAATGTCTGATCAAGAAGACCAATGAGTTAAACAACAATTCAAAAGCAATGTTTCTCTTCTTATAAACCATGCATTAGTGGTAAAAAAATAAAGATTGAAAGAGATCCAAAAGAGTGTTGGAGTTCAAGGTCTATGGAAGCACGCAAACAACACAAGGAAGAAGAAGAAGAAGCTTGGAGCCCAACACACATTACTGAATGTATTACCACTAGAATGTACAAAGATAGGTAGCCCATCAGGGTAATAGGCGTATATACAAGCCGGGGGGAAAAAGCCTCCTAAAGAGGGAAAAAAGTGCCCCAGTGGTCCTAGTGTGTTTACACACATCATTACCTAAATATATCAACAAATCCCCCTCTAAGAGTGATGCGGTGGACAAGGAGTTGGCACTTAAGTATAAGGAAGTGCCAAGCTATATGGAATCGATCCACAAAAGGAAGCAAGCCCAAAGCATTATGGAAAGCTTCAAACTTCTCCCTAGGCAAAGCCTTTGTGAAAAGGTCTACAATGTTCTCCTGTGTGGGCACATATGCCAAATTGATCTTTCCAGTAGAGAACCTCTCCCTGACATAATGATAATGCACCTCAATGTGCTTAGTGCGAGGATGGAACACAAGGTTCCTCGCAACTGCCAATGCACTCTAACTATCAGTGAATGGTAGCACAAGACTGCCCAACACCCAAATCATCCATAAGGCATCTAAGCTACACATACTCAACAATCGCAATGAAGGTGCCCTATACTCAGCCTGACAACTAGAAGTGGCCACAAAAGGCTACTTCTTGCTCAACCAAGGCTGCTTCTTGCTCTTCCATAAAAACAACATCACAGCTAACCAAAATGTGTTTAGTCTATGGATGATATAGACGATAGCCTTTGCTTTCAGAATTATACCCAACAAAAATACATTTCACTAGTCTATCATCCAATTTCCTGCATTGTTGTTCCGGCACTAATGCATATGCCAAACAACCAAAAACACACAGGTGAGCAATAGATGGCTTCCAACCATGCCAAGCCTCATATGGAATGATAGACTACAATGCTTTAGTGGGACACCTATTAAGTACATATGCTGCATAGATCACAACCTCAAGCTAGAAACTATGTGGTAAAGCCTGATTCTTGACCATACAACTTGCCATCTCCATGAGTGACATGCTCTTCCCTTCAGCCAATCCATTCTGTTGAGGTGTATAAGGCATTGTACACTGATGTTTTATCCCAATTTCAACAAAAAATGCATTAAAATAAGAAGACATATATTCCCCTCCTCGATCAAAATAGAGGATGCCCATTTTACATGCTAACAGATTTTCAGCCTATACAAACAACACACATACACATGCATACACACACATATATACACATACACACATATATACACACATATACCCACACATACACACATAGACACACATACACATGCACATACACACACATTTACACACACACACATACACATGCATACACACACACATATTTACACATACACACATATATACACACATAGACACACACACACACACATACATAAACACACACATGCAACATTGACACACACACATGCAACATAGACACACACACAGGCAACATAGACACACACACATAGACACATACACACACATACACACACATATACATACACATACACACACACACATACACATGCATACACACACATATATACACATACACACATAGATACACACATAGACACACATACACACACATACACACAGATTTACACACACACATACACATGCATACACACACATATATACACACATAGACACACACATACATACATAGACACACACACATACACACATAGACACACACACACATACATACACACATACACACACACATACACACATAGACACATATACACACATACACCCACACACATACATACACACATATTTATATTGTAATAAATATATATATATATATATATATATATATATATATATATATATATATATATATATATATATATATATATATATATATATATATATATATATATTTAGAGAGAGAGAGAGAAAGAGAGAGAGAGAAACACATGTCTCTCTCTCTCTCTCTCTATCTATCTATATATATATATATATATATATATATATATATATATATATATATATATATATATATATATATATATATATATATATATATATATATATACACACACACTTACACACACATATGCATATACTTGCACAGACATAGTTTAATACATGTATACACGTGGACATGCACAGACTAACAAACACATAACTCTACACATAAATTTAGCTGCACACACATATATACATACATACACTCACACACATATATATACACACATAGATAGAGACACATACTCACACATACACATGCATACACATATACATACACACATACACACATACACACATATGAAAACACATATACATACACTAAACATAAATAAGCATAGACACACACATAGAGACACACATACATACACATACACACACATGCATACATATGCATACATAATGCATATGCATACATAATGCATATGCATACATACATACATGCATACACACCTACATACACATATACACACATACACAGACTCACATATACACCTACATACACATACACACACATATACATACTTACATATACATACACACATATAGATACACTCACATATACACAAATACACACACTCACATATACACCTACATACACATACACACATATACATACTTAAATATACATACACACATATAGATACATGCATATAAACACATGCATATACACATACACATGTATACACACATACACATGCATACACATACATATACATATACATACACACATACATATACATAAATATATGTATATGCACATTAGGTCACATGCATACCTACCCATAAACATACACACATACATACACATGCATATACACATATGCATATACACATATGCATGCATACACAATGCACACATAGACATGCATACACACATACATATACATGCCTACATATGTACACATACATATATTGATTTCTAACCCATTTTGTTTTATATGTATAGATATTATGGATCCTAATAGAGAGAGAGAGAGGCAAAACTTGCTCTCATAAAAAAATTCTTATGAGAGCAAGAGTTCTGCTTGATACATTAGGGATCATCATGCACGAGTACTCAGAGATGCATGATGATGAGTTGGATTTTATGATCCATATGCTTACCCACTGACCAGAGGAGGGCTCTCCTACAACTCCACATGCAGGAAGAGAACTATCTGCTCATATGTATGCTTTTTTCACAAATTTTTTTTAATGATATTATAACACATATTTTTATTTATTTTTATCTATCTATTTTTAGGACACCTATACCACCTCCAAATCATGAGAGTAGAGCATAGGTGCCTATGAGGACATGCATAGGCACCCTAGGACTGGAGTGCGACATAGAGCTAGAGGACAATATAGTGTGTATATAGGGAGTGGATTGGAGTTCCAAAGAAGAATGCGAGCATTATAGGACTTCTACCTGCGCCTTGTCCACTTGCAATGGAAGTAAGTATAAATTTTACATATAAATTGAAATAAATATCTTATGTTTTATTTACATGATTTTTTTTGTAGTGAGCATGATGAGAGGGATACAAAATATGTACTTAGTTCACTTGAGACACAATTCGATACTGGGTGGTTGCATAAGTGGTGTCAAAAAAAGATGCAAACACTTATGGCTCATCGTCATGATAATGCATGGTATGCATTGCTTTTATTTGTTATATTTATATGTGTAACTATATATATATATATATATATATATATATATATATATATATATATATATATATATATATATATATATATATATATATATATACACACACACACACACATAATAAACACATATATTTACATATATATTTATACACATATCTATATATGCACACATATATACACAAGTGTACATGCACATCAGGTCACATGCATACATGTGTATGTGTGTATGTATATATATGTGGATATACATATGTGTATTTATGTATGTATGTATGTATGTAAGAGAGAGAGAGAGAGAGGAGTGCGACCGCAGGTACACATACACGCATACACACACATACATGCACATTTACACACACACACACACACACACATACATGCACATTTACACACACACATACACATGCATGCAGATACATGCATATAATGAATACACACATAGACACATACACATACATAATCATATGTCACACACATAGACTCATATAATCATATATACAACATATATACACATACACATAGCATATATATATATATATATATATATATATATATATATATATATATATATATATATATATATATATATATATGTATGTATGTGTGTGTGTGTACTTATATATATATATATATATATATATATATATATATATATATATATATATATATATATATATATATATATATATATATATATATATATAAGTACACACACACTGTTGGGTGTGTGTAGAAGTGTGAGAGACACACGAGAAGCACACACAATGAGCACAAACACAGCAAGACACACGGAGAAGACAATGGCTGGAATAGCTCTCTCTATTGACGATAAACTGAACTGAAGTAAGAGGTGAATAATATCCCTAAGTACAAAGTACCACCACATATATGAGAGTATCAAGTATGTGGTAACATGGGGAAAAAACCTCTAGCCAGCACTAGAGTAAAAAGTGCCCATGTATAGGGAAAAGGTTCACATCAAAACTACCCGAGGAACACATAAGTGTAACAAACCCCCCTCGAGTAAATGATGTGAATACATACAGGGAGTGACAGATCAGCCCCCACAAGGTAATAAGCCTAAAGCTTTGCAAAAAGCTTCAAACTTTTTCAGTGGAAGAGCTTTGGTGAATATGTCTGCCACATTATCATGTGTATGCACCTATACCAAATCAATATCTCCTACATAAAGGCACTCTCTCACATAGTGATAATGCACCTCAATATGTTTGGTACGTGCATGAAACACTAGGTTTCATGCAACAGCCAAAGCACTCTGACTATCGGTGAGAATATGCTTAGCAACATCAATCTCCATGCAAAGATCCATCAATAGGCATCTTTGTCATATACACTCCACTGTAGCTGTGAAAACTGCCCTCTACTCAGCTTCACAACTCAATGTCGCCACTGTAGGTTGCTTCTTACTCAACCACGATATGCATGAGTCTCCAAGGAAAAAGCAATTACCACTAGTATACACGCGATTATCATAACAACCAGCCCAATCACTATCTGTAAAAGCATACAAGCATGGATGAACAACTCTGCCATAAAAGAGACCTAAGCTCAAAGTGCCTCTGAGATATCTAAACACACGTTTCACCATTTGTCAATGCTTAGTGCCAGGGCTATGCATGAATTGACTCAACTGGGAAACTGCATACTGTATATCCGGCCTTGTGTTGCATGCATATATAAGACATCCCACAGCTTACTGATAAAGAGAAGTGTCAAATGCATCACTAGAATCCTCAATTGAAAACCTAAATCCTGTCTCACCTAGTGTGGAAACTGGCTTGCAATCCTCAAAGTCAAAACGCTGAAGTGGTTTTTCAACATACTTTGCTTGATGCATAACAACTCCCCCCTCAACGGATACAAAATGGATGCCAAGATAGTAGCTCAAAAGACCAAGATAAGTGACATCAAAAGTATGCTGCAAATCAGCCATAAGAATGTCAAGTTTTGCATCACATGACCCAGTCAAGAGTATGTCATCGACATAAAGAACAAGCACTATAAGATCAGCCCCATTTTTGCGTACATAGAGTGTGCTTTCAATTGAACTACATGTGAAGCCAAGAGCAGCCAAGTGCTTATGTATTTTGTCATACCATGCACGTGGAGCTTGCTTGAGACCATACAAGGCTTTATGCAAGCGACAAACCATATGCTCTTTCCCTTTCATAGCAAATCCAGGAGCTTGCTTCACATAAACCTCTTCTTGCAAATCACCATTCAAGAAGGCTGTTTTTATGTCCAACTGAGGCACTTTCCAACCTCGATGGGCAGCCAATGCAACCACGGTACAGATGGTAGTCATGTGTGAAGTAGGTGCAAAAGTTTCCTCATAGTCAATGCCATATTGTTGCACATATCCTTTGGCAACCAATCTAGCTTTTTAGCGATCAATGCTACCATTAGATTTTCTCTTAATCTTATAAACCCACTTTGTACCAATGGCATTCTTTCCTTTTGGCAATTCACATAACTCCCAAGTACCATTCCTATGTATGGAATCCATTTTTGATTGCATAGCACTCATCCATTGTGGATCGTCACATGCATCTTCAAAAGAAAGTGGCTCTTCATTACATGTTGTAGCAATATAAGAATAATCCACAAAATTACTTGATGCATGGTGAGAGCTTGATCTTGTTCTACCAAGTAAAGGTGCACTCAATTTGCCGTCCTGCAAAGTTTGTTTCAGCCACCTTGGCATGGATTGTGCACTTTTGATAGACATGCGTTCATTATGTAATACATCTTCAACATGTACATCATTCGTGGGCTGAATTTCATGCTCATTTTCAGCCATATTTTGATGCAAATGTTCAGCCATATGTGGCTGGAAACTTCCAACAGTTTTGATAATTTTTGGTTGAGATTTTTCAGCCATATTTGGCTGTAAATTCTCTACATTTTCAGCCCTATTTGGCTGGAACTTTTCAGCCCTTTGAACCTCAGTTGGTTGGTCTACATGGCCATAGTCAAGCGCACCATTTTGGAACAAAGGCATGAGTGTATCGAACACATCTTGTGAGCTAATTGTTGGCTGTCTTTTGCATTCAAGTATAGGGAAAACTGAATTTTCAGCAAATACCACATCTCGACTCAAAATAATTGTGTTCGTCAATGGATGGTACAAATGATATCCCTTACTTTCAGCACTATAACCAACAAATATACATTTCTTTGCCTTGTCATGAAGTTTGTGATGTTGTTGTGATGGCACAAGAGCATATGCCAAACAACCAAACACACGCATATGACTAACCATAGGCATATGACCATTCCAAGCCTCATAAGGAGTGATGAATCTCAATGCTTTTGTAGGGTGGCGATTCAACACATAGTTTGCACACATGACCGCTTCCATCCAAAACTTATCAGGAAGATGCTTTCCTTTAACCATACATCGTGCCATTTCAAGTAGAGTTCTATTTTTATGCTCAACAACACCATTTTGCTGAGGTGTATATGGCACTGTACATTGGTGTGAAATACCTCTTTCATGAAGAAAAGCATTAAACTCAAATGACATTTATTCACCACCACGATCTGTGCATAGATTCAAAAGCTTTTGTGAAGCAATATTTTCAGCCATAACTAAAAATGCTTTGAAACAAGAAAATACCTCATTCTTTGATTTCATAGGATACACCCATGTATGGCGAGTAGCATCATCAATGAAGGTAACAAAATATACATGCTTCCCAAAAGTTGGAGTCTTGACGGGACCACATACATCACTATGAACAAGCTGCAATTTTCTTGTAGTGTGTGTGTGACTATCTTTTGGAAAAGAAGCACGATGCATTTTTCCAAGAATGCAACCTTCACATGCATGCTTTTCGATGGACTCAAGTGTAGGCAAGCCAATAACCATGTCCTTCTTTTGCAAGTAAAGCAAACTATTGAAGTTCAAGTGACCAAAACGAGCATGCGAAAGCTCCATTCTAGCCATGGAAGAAGTATGAGCAACTAAGGCATTCGAGGCAGCCCTCTTGTATGTATCTATGCGATACAAACCATTACATAATATACCAGACATATTGCTGAAATCATGAACCATACACTTATCATCAACAAAGTGTACATGAACTCCAGCTTTGGCAATCAACGGAACTGAAATTAAGTTCTTCTTGATATCGGGCACATACAATGCATTTTTCAAGAGAATCACACCTCCATTTGCAGCCGTAAGCTCAATTTTCTCCTACTTCAATGATAGGATAAGAGGCACTGTTTGCACACACCACATGTCCTCCTTTAGGTATCAAAGAACCAATCCGAATCAGCCTCACTCACAACTATACATTTAGAATGCAAAGAAGCATCATAATGACATGTAACAACACATGCCCAAAAATCTTGAGCCATGTTAGCTTCATCATTCTTTGCATTTGCTGAATTTTCAGCAATAGACATGCCGGATTCCTTCTTCTTTTCATTGCGTTTAGCAAGCTTTCTACACTCGTCAATAGTATGATCAACCTTCCCACAATATTTGCATCTCTTCTTCTTTTGCAAATCACTATCATTAGAGGAATGAGTGGAAGAGGAAGCTTGAGGCTTTGGTTTTGATGAACCCAAAGTTGAACCATATTTGCTTTTCCCCTTTTGTGAGATAGCAAGTGCTTGTGTTCCCTCAATCAAGCCACTCCTATTCACTCTAGATTGCTCTTCTTGCAAAAGAAGAGACACAACCTCATCAAATGCATACATATTAGGATTTCCTTTTGCAACCAAACGAAGTGTAGTAGCAAAGCTCTGAAAAGATTCTGGTAATCCTTTCAACAATGTAGAATTGAATGATGCATCCGGAATGATCTCATCTATGTTTCCCAATTGCTCTTTCAAGTCCTTGATGCGTGTCACATACACATCTGCCAATTCATTTTCAACCATACATACATCCTCAAGTTGCTTCCTCAAGTATGCAACACGTGCTTCGTTATGCATGGCATACAAAGAAGCAAGAGTGTCCCATGCCTGTCTCGATGTAGAACATGACCGAATGTGTGGAACTACATGAAGCTTCACTAAAAGCGCAATCAAAGCATGAGCTTGAGCATCTTTTCCATCCCATCTAAGCTACTCTTGTGTAGGTGGAGAAGGAGAAGCCACTGTACTCGAAGAAGAAGATCCATCTATGACAGTAGACTATGAAGTAGAAGAACCTGGTCTTCGATCTACATCTGCCACTATGTTCCAAAGTTGTTTGGCAACAAGAACATGCTTCATCATGTAAGACCACATTGGATAGTTGGTCCCATCAAGCTTGTCTTCAGCTTGAAGCATGCCAAACAAGTCATTGCTACCCGCCATTTCACAAAAGAACAAGAATGTGATAAAATCTTCACTTCGACGAAAGCGAAAATGAGTGCTGAAATTTCAGCTCACAAACCATCACTTTGATGGCGATTCTCACTGCACGAATGGCTTCGAAATGGGGGTAAAACCCCAGCACCTGCTGGAAATATTTCTTGGCTACTAAAATTCACAGTTCTATGCTCTCAAGTCGATTTGCACTCTTAAAAGTGCACGTGCGATGCGACGCAAAAAACCAAAACTTGAGAAGAAGCTGAACTTGCTCTGATACCACTATTGGGTGTGTGTAGAAGTGCGAGAGACACACGAGAAGCACACACAAGGAGCACAAATGCAGCAAGACACACGGAGAAAACGATGGCTGGAATAGCTCTCTCTATTGATGATAAACTGAACTGAAGTAAGAGCTGAATAATATCCCTAAGTACAAAGTACCACCACATATATGAGAGTATCAAGTATGTGGTAAACATGGGGAAAAAACCTCTAGCCAACACTAGAGTTAAAAGTGCCCATGTATAGGGAAAAGGTTCACATCAAAGCCACCCGAGGAACACATAAGTGTAACACACACACACACACACACACACACACACACACATATATATATATATATATATATATATATACATACATACATACATACATACATACATACATACATACATACATACATACATACATACATACATACATACATACATACATACATACATACATACATACATACATACATACATAAACAGACACACACACACACACATATATATATATATATGCATGCAGAGCATTATTTTCTCTCTCATTGTACTCATTTTCATTGATTTCAAACTTCATTTGGTCCCTCATATAGTGCCCTAAACTTTTCCAAAGTTTCAAGTTATTTTGCTGAGTGAAGTGTGAGAAATTGCCAACTTTGTGAAGGTATATCTCAGCACATAGGTAGAGAGTGTTGCAAACAGGTAGCCTATTTTGCAGAGGGTGGTGTTCCCAATTGGAATATCCATTTTGGATGATTTAAAGCTTGTTGGATAGCTCTTATAGTCTAGTATAAGTCTAAAAAACATCATTTTAAGTGTATATACTGGTGTAGAGAAAAGTTCAGAACAGTGAGCATATATCACTACTTGTGGATCTAGTGGAGGGCAACCATCTTCTATTGTTGCATTGAGGTGTTAGAATCTTCCCCCATCAGTGGTATTAGAGCCATTTTGGAGGCTTGGAGACATCAGCGGGCATCATATTGAAGACTTGAAGGAATCAAGACAACTCGTGGAAGCACATGGAGGGCTTATCAAAGCAAGACGACATCAAAAGGGGGCTACATCGATTGAGATCTCAACTAGTCAAAGGTTAGCAAGGGAGAAGCTATCAAAAGGTAATATCCACACTCTCTAAAGCATACAAACACTTGAGGAGAAGCTAGAGGAGCATCTTAGAGCTCAGTATGGTTGATTATAATGCACAAATAGAAAAGTTAGAGAAGGGCAGTTATCAACCATGGAAATTTAGAGTTAGGAACTACCTCATGGGCAAACGATTGTGGGGATTAGTGAGCGGCATGGAGCCAATGCCTCATGTACATGATCCACCACTTCAAGGGCAGGTTAAGGCACTTAATGAATGGATAGAAATGGATAAGAGAGTCATATTCATTCTATCCCAACATATAAGCAATAGCATGATAGGGCATACACAAGACTTGGACACATCCAAGAAGGTTTGGGAAACCTTGGAGAGATTGTACTCTTCATCAACCAAGGCAAGGAAGATTCAGCTCAAGAATGAGCTGAACAATCTTAGGATATCACCAAGTACTAACATACATGAGTACATTTTGAAGGTTAAGGAGCTTGCAGATGCCCTAGGCTTAATTGGGAGCCCAATCGAAGATGATGATCTTGTCGTGCACACTCTGAATGGCTTAAGAGAGGATGAAAGGTGGAAAGCATTCAACACATCAATTTATGTGAGGGATTTCCTACCAGAATTTGATCAATTATTCACATTGATGGTGACGGAGGAGATGAGCCAAGGAGGTTCACAATCAAAGGGTAGCCAAGCCTAAGTTTTCTATGTAGGTAGAGGCAAAGGCAAAAGAGATGGACAAAACTCCCATGCCAGAGGAAGAGGAAGGTCAAGCTCAAGCTCAAACAACCAAGAGGGCTCCAACCAAATCTATGGATCAAGACAAAGAGGAAGGAGTAGAGGAAGAGGAGGAAGATCACATGGAAGAGAAGCATCCAATGGAGAATGCTACAATTATGGAAAACCGGGCAATTATGCAAGAGATTGTTGGTCCAAAGGAGGAGGAAATCAAGGATACAAAAGGAACCAAGGTAAGTATGCTAGTACTTCAGCAAATTTAGAAAATGAGAACTTGGTTATGATGTATGGGTCAAGTGAAAGAGTAAATTCAGATTTTACATGGTACATTGATAGTGGTTGTAGTAACCATATGAGTTGCAATAAAGATGTTTTCTTTAATTTACACTCACCCATCACTCAAGGACATGTAGAGATAGGGGATGACACTGAGCACAAGATTACACATGTGGGAGATGTTGCATTGAATGGATCTCAAAGCTCCAAGGTGTTGAAGGATGTGTTGCATGTGCCAACCATCACAAAGGACTTGGTTTCGGTAGGTCAAATGGTTGAAAGAGGTTATGAGGTGAGGTTCAATGATCAAGGATGTTTTGTTGAAGACCCCATGCAGGACTACAAGCTCATAGCAAAAGGAAAGAAGCAAGGAAGAATCTTCACCATGCAGGTAAAGCCATCAACCCCTCACATTGTCTACTTGTCAATTGGAAATAAATAGATTGCAGAAATCGACTTATGGCATAAAAGAATTGGACACATAAACTTACAAAGGATGAAGGACATGCAAAGGAAGGGCTTGGTGAGTGGTCTACATGATCTTACATATCAAAATATGCAACATTTGTGCCATGCTTGTCAATTAGGAAAACAAAACATATTGCCATTCAAGAAGGGAGCACATGTGAGCAATGAAGTGTTGAACCTCATACACACAGATGTATGGGGATCTACAAGGGATCCATCCATTGGAGGTAATAGATATTTTGTCACATTTATAGATGATCATTCAAGGTTTTTTTGGATGTATGCATGAAGTCAAAGTTAGAGGTGTTTTACCACTTCAAGAGGTTCAAAAACCTAGTGGAGAAGGAAACAAGGAAGTATATAAAGACTCAAATCGGACAGAGGGGAAGAGTATTTTTCAAATGAGTTTTCAGATTTTTTACATGACCATGGCATCAAAACTCAATTCACTTGTAGGTATACACCTCAACAAAATGGGATGGCTAAGAGGAAGAATAGATACATAGCAGAAGTGGCTAGAGCATTGTTAAATGAACTAAATGTTCCTAACTCTTATTGGGCTGATGCAACAAATACAACCATATACATTATGAATAGGTGCCCAACCTCAGGAGTACATGGAGTTACACTTTATGAAGCTTGGTGTGGTAAGAAACCCCACCTTTCACATCTCAAAGTATTTGGTTGTGTGTTTCATGTTCACATACCTCAAGAATTGAGACATAAGTTAGACCTGAAGGCAGATAGGTGTATATTTCTTGGATATTCTTGAGATCAAAAGGGTTTTAGATTCTATAAGCCTTGCACCAAAGAGCTAAAGGTATCTAGGTATGTAATATTTGATGAGTTTCTGCCTTGGTATAGTAGCAAAGATGTGTTACAAGTTGACGATGCATATGAAGCCGAGAAGAAGTTCAAAGAGCAACAACAAAGCATGGAGATAAGTGGTCCAACCACTTCAAGCACACCATCAGAGGAGAGTACTACATCAATTTGGCATGTAAGGACAAGGAATGAAGCTCATTCAAGTGAAGGAAGTAGCAAAGGAAAGGAAACGACAAATGACAAAGACCATCGATGGGTAGACATGGAATCTACAATGATGAAGATATGGAAAAATTAGAAACTTTAGGATTTAAAGCATCTAAACCAAGGATGAGGAGATTCCTACCACCTAATGGTGAGGTAAGGTCATCCAATAGGGTTGAATACCATGTTCAAGGATTAAATTATGATTCATTCATTGCAAGACACTATGCATGCATGAGTCAAGTTATAGCTTGTGAAGAACCTAACTTTTTTAAAGAAGCAAATAAGCATTGGAAATGGATTGAAGCCATAGAGGAGGAATTCAAGGCACTTGAAGAAAATGATACTTGTTCATTGGTGCCAAGAACAAAGGATTCTATTGTTAAATTTGTGTTCTCATGAATGACATCATCTATTTATGGACTAATTTCGATTTCTGGTAATTCCTCTTCATCATTAGTAGAATCAGCATGTAGAGTATTATCCTCTCCATCAAGAAGATTAGTATCGTTGTCATGTACAATGATTCTAATTTCTCTTTCAGATGTCGATGTATCAGTATCTGATGGTGAATCGTCAAGAGGAGTTTCTTCAATCTCTGTAACAATAAATTGTTCAAACAATGACCTACCTCTAGGCTGAACATGAATGACTTGCCACCAAGGATGAGCATCAGGGTTTTTATAAAAAAATGCTTGTTCAATATGCCTAGGAAGAATATATGTTTCTCTAATAGATCACATTACCTTGGAAGAATCAATTGCCCAAAACCCAGATAATTCCTTTCTCAATGTGGAATTACTACCTTTATACTCGGCTCGAAACCACTCAACCTTCAAAATGACCTATCAAAATATATAAAAACAAAAAACCATTATTAAGTTCTTAAAAAAATAATAAACTCTATCATAAAGAATATAAACTTTTTTTTACCTGTTTGAATGTACAAAACGATATTTCATAGATACCAACAACAGTTTCCACATAACCAAGTTCACCATCTATAAGGTTCATGTCTTTTGAGCTAGCACGTGATATTTTCTTGAAAGAAGCAACAATGCTAGAAACCTCTATTTTATGTAAAGAATCAATAGCTTTGATTCTAATATGCTATCCAAAAGCCCACATATTAGTGAACATTCAAACGTGCAAAAGAAATTAAATTATTAAAGAGAAACTAATATACATCTATGTAAAAGATAGAATATTATTAAAACAAAATTACCTTTCATTCACAACCTATCATTAACTCTCTCTACTCATCTGAGATTTCTTCATTATTTGCATTGGCTCGTTGCAAACGAGTATATGGCCAATCCGTGAAAGAAGATATATTTGTAATCTCATTATTATCAAGATTACATCTATATCTTTTGTTTCTCCATCTTTTACTTCAAAGATTTTGAAGTTTTTGTTCGCACTCGCTAATGAATGCTTGCATGCATTCACTATTATATGCTACAAAAGTAGAAATATCACTTTTTTCTTGAAATGTAAATAAAAATGGAACTCCCTTACTTGATAATACCTCATCTGTTATTTTTGGAGAAGACTCATTGGTCCATGCATGTGGAGCTTCTTCATGAACTCTTTCAAGGTACTCACTGACATAGTACATGCACTCCTCAAGCATACAACCCTTTGCCATGGATCCTTCTACTTTCCCTCTTTGCTACACATAACCTTTTAATATTCTCATAACTTGCTCAACCCAAAACATCCATCGAGTGTTGACAACACTTGCAATCTCTATTTCATCCACAAGATGGACTAATAAATGAACCTGAATATCAAAAAATAAATTAGGAAGCTCTTTCTCCATCAAACATAGTAGCTCCTTGCATTCACGTTTCTCTTGTGGGATCGAGTTTTTGTCAATCTCTTTTGATGTAATCCACCTATACACATCATAAAAAAAATTTATAAAGAAATTAATTCAAAAATATAAAAGTATCATAATTACCTTATAAGAGATCCAAGATGATAGATCACATCTCATACTCCTTTCATTGTACATCCATTGATAACCAAAGGTAAAATGTGCTTCAAAAAGTTATGACAATCATGGGTCTTTAATCGAGATAAGATCTTATCATCCATAGTAAACATGTTCTGGAAACATGCTCCATACCCTATAGGAGTCCAAATCAACTGAATCCTATTGTTGATAGTCTGCATGTCTTTTGTCATAAGTACCCAAGAAGCAGGTGCATAAATCCTTTTCTATCGATGTCTATAAAAAACTGACCATAACTTTGGTTTTGAGTTTTGTTCCTTCAAATCATTCCTTGATGCTATGGTATCTTTTAATCCAAGAAGATGCCACCATAATGAATAACCAATATTCTTGAATATATGCATAGGATCAAGAAGGTGATAGACCTTTAACTCTTTCCAATACTCCAAAGAATACCATATTGATATATTCTTTGTGAGTGCCAATTTTCCTTAACCTCTCTTCACATTCTCATTATCTTCATCATCACTAAAGATTTCTGATTCTAGATCTATTAGAGACCCATCTGTCCATTTCCCATACCAATCCATAGGCATCATTTGTTTTGGACATTGAACTGTTTCAAGCTTTCCATTAAAATGTGTCGCTTCTCTTTTACATCTTAATGGATGATCATCAGGCAAGAATCATCGATGTCGAAGATAAATATTTGTGTTGAGATTCTTACTATAAATTGATCCCAACCAATCATCACAATAAGCATAAGCTTTATAACCCTTAATAGATATTCTTGCATCATGAAAATGATAAAAATATAATTAGATTAACTCACATATATTTGTATGCATATTAAATAAAAAACTTACATCAATACTTGAACAAACACCATATCCTGAAAAATCGTGAATAGTCCAAGCCAAAATACCACGAACCATAATATATCTTTCATTGATGCTTTTCGATACATCAATGACATTAATGCCTCTCCATAACTCTTGGAGATCATCAATGAGAAGAGTAAGATATATATTCATATCTTTAACTTGTCTTTTTCTTGGGATTTAAAGTGAAATCATTAAATGTTCTTTTTAATGCTAAGATATGGTGGAAGATTGTAGTTTATGATTACCACTGGCCATGTTGACCATTTATTAGATTTCATGGAGAATGGATTAAACCCATCTAATGCAACTCTTGACTTCAGATTCTGTGGTTTTTGAGCAAAATCAGGCCATGTACATATGCTGAAAAGCGACACTATCTATTGGAATTTTGATTATTCCATCAGTACTTTTATGATCATGTCCTCGTGTCAAAAGCTTTGATAATTCGGGGCTTTGAAACATATGTGTAATCCATGGAGCCAACAGAAAGTGTCTCAATATCTTTTATGGGATTTTACCTTCTTCGTCCTTATATCGAGGAGATTGACATTTTGGACATGTCAAAGAGTCTGCATATTCACCTCTATATAAAATAAAATCATTAGGACATGCATGTATACATTGATAACCTATACCAAGATTGTTGATTATCTTCTTCATTTCATCATATGAGGTAGGAAGAATATTCTGACTTGGTAAAAACTTTTCAGATAATAACCTGTAAGTTCATGAAAAAAAGTCATATTTATAAAATAAATGCATAAATATACACACACACACACACACACACACACACACATATATATATATATATATATATATATATATATATATATATATATATATATATATATATATATATATATATATATATATATATATATATATATATATATATATATATATATATATATGCATATATGTATGTATATGCATATATGTATGTAAATTTGTATGTTTATGTGTATGTGTATGTGGATGTGTATATTGTTGTGCATGCATATACGTATGTGTATGTGTATGTGTATGTATGTATGTATATGTTATGTATATGTGTATATGTATGTATGTATACGTATGTGTATGTGTATGCATGTGTATGTATGTGTCTGTGTATATGTATGTGTATGTATGTATGTGTATGTATGTATGTGTATGTATGTATGTGTATGTATGTACGTGTATGCATGTATGTGTATGTATGTATGTGTAGGTATGTATGTATGTATGTGTAGGTGTGTATATTTGATTTCATTTCTAATTTTCTTTTCTTTACTATCGTATGCAGACTTTCATATAGATATCTAGACCACTTAATCGTTTGGTTTTCTCCCATTTTATAGTCAATCAATTACCTTCCTTGCTAACTAAGACTTACATATTTGTTTACAAATATTAAGTATCAGTTAGTTATGGAGGTATTAGGTAGTTTGGAAAATAGGAGGAGCAAATTTATCTGGAAGATTCTGAAAGATGGACGAATAGTTTTAAAGGATGGGCAGAGAGAAAGTATCCATTCAATGCAAGTTCTTGTTCTTACCTTAGCTAAGGCAAGAACAAAAAATTGCATTGAATGGATGCTTTCTTTCCACCCATCCTTTAAAATTATTCTTCCATCCTTCAAAATCTTCCAAATAAATTTGCTTCTCCCATTTCCCAATGACCTAATACCTCCATAGCTAACTCATACTTAATATTTGCATGCAAAGTTCATAAAAGATTTAGCAGCACAGGTATTAGGTCAACTAGAATAGGAGAAGCAGATGTGTCAGGAAGATTCTAAAGGTTGAGCGGTCAATTCCAAAGGCTAGATGGACAAAATATCTTCATTCGATATCGGTATGTATAATTTGACCTTACTTTCATAACATATGTATGTATGTATATGTGTGTGTATGTTCATATGTGTGTATGCATTCATGTATATGTGTATGTCTATGTATGTATGTATTTATATGTATATGTGTATGCATGTATATATATAAATAGATAGAAAATTAAAAATTATACCTTAATAGTGCCAAAACAGATACATTACTCCATCCAAAATGATTTTGAAGATTGAGAATAAGTAAGCTTGCACTTAGTCGTGTCAAACGACTTCCTTCATATACATGCTTTAATCATTCCTCTCAAAGATATTTCTCATTTTTAGAAATATCAATGCTCTCACTATCATTTTGATATCGATCCTCAATAAAATCTTCCATGCCATCATCTTCATCATTGTTGCACAAATCTTGTATTTTATCTTCTTTTGAATATAGGTCTTTCAACCTTGCATATTCCACAAGATCACTTTTGCATAGCCTCCTCATAGAAGCTTTTGATAAATGAGGTCTTACTGGCAACTCTCAATGGTGTGGTGGAATATCATTAACATCATATGTTGGAATCTACACACATGAATAAAACTCATTAGTATTACATAAATGAATGAAAAGTAAAATTTAAACATAAAATTAAATATGTAAGTTATTTTGAAAAGAGATTGAAATTAGAGTTTTCCAATGCAAAACAAGATAGGTGGATAGAAATTTTTTATTCTTCCTCTAGGTAAAAGGTGCTCTTGGAGGTCTACGCCATCCATAATTCACTAATAGTTCATCGCCAACATGTAATGAAGTGATATCATTGACAACTATGTATCTTGCTACATCTCTAGTCATGTATGGTGATTCATGACTATTTTCATGCTCCTCAAATGTGCAATTAGTCCTTGAACTATTATGTAACCCTCGACTACTATTTATTAAACCTGTTATATTTCCATGCATGTAATGTCTTCCATCAATATATAATTTTTCATTTTTTGCATGTGAAATCCCTCTACTAGTAAGGGACGTTGCATTCAAGCATATTCCATAAGTACTCATGCTTTGAACATAACATCCAAGTCGATGCCAATCTCCCCATCCATATTATGGGACCACAAACTGACATAAGAGTGACTTCAAAGTCCAGAGGCACATACAAATCCA
>CM035411.1:167968834-167991334 GCA_020310875.1 Ceratopteris richardii | reverse complement strand
TGTGTACAAAATGTATGTATGCACATGTAGGTATATATCTATATTTGTGTAAGTGTGTCTATATTCATGTATATGTATGTATCTATGTATATATATGTGCATGTATGTATGTGCATATGTATGTGCATATGTATGTGTGTATATGCATGTATGTGCATGTGCATGTGTAAGTGTACGTGTGTATGTATGTGTATGTGCATGTGTATGTGTGTATATGTATGTATGTGCATGTATATATGTAAGTGTATGTGTATATGTGTGTATGTGTATATGTGTGTATGTGCATGTATGTGTATATATGTGCATGTATGTGTATATATGTGCATGTGTATGTGTGCATGTGTGTGTACTATGTGCATGTATATGTGTGTGCATATGTATGTATGTATGTATGTATGTATGTACATATGTATATGTGTATATGCATGTATGTGCATGTGCATGTGTAAGTGTATATGCGTATGTGTGGTATGTGCATGTGCATGTGTATGTGTGTGTATATGTTTGTATGTGCATTTATATGTGTGTATGTGCATGTATATGTGTATATGTGTGTATGTGCATGTGTATGTGAGTATGTGTGTGCACATATGTGCATATATATGTGTATGTGTGTGTATATGTACGTATGTGCATATGTATGTGTATGTGTATGTGTATAAACATATCCAAGTGTATGTATATGCATGTGTATATGTATGAAGCATGCATGTGCATGTGGATGCATTTCCATTTGCATCCATGTGTATGTGCATGCATGTGAATGTGTATATACATGTATTTAAGTATGTGTTAATGTGTGTATGTGTATGTGTACATGCAATAATGCATGCATGCAAGTCCTTTTATGTCTCTGTTTTGTTGCAGGAAGGTTATTCTAGGTAGAACAAGTCAATTATGTGTGTTGTACATCAAGCTTTTCTAAACTAGTTAGAAGCACAAAGGTAAAATCTACTAGTAAGAAAAAAATCTATTAAGGTTGCACAATCAAATAAGGAAGAAAAATATGACAAGAACACAAAAAAAAGAAAAAATAGTTTTGCAAAACTATAAGGCAAATGAGAATGTCGTAAAGAGTTGTCCTAAATTGGGTGCAAAGGATGCAAGAAGAAAGAGGTTGGAATGGTTGTTGCAAAAGCATCTACACCTAAAATGAAGTCTTCTAATCTTGTCCACCTTTTTTTTTAATGAATTACATAATTCAAAAAATTGGATGGTTTCTATGCAATCAAAATATGATGCTATTATGAAGAATGGTACTTTGTCTTTATGTGATTTGCCTCTACACAAAAGATCCATTGGCAAGCTGAAATGTAAGCTTGATCAAAGATTTGATAGGTATAATGCTAGACTTGTTTTTAAAGGTTATGCTCAAGAGAGAGTCATTGATTTTGATGAGACCTTTGCTTCCGCATGTCAAATGACCACCATTCATAACATTTGTGCACTATCAGCTCATAATGGTTGGAATGTACATCAGTTGGACATTAAAAATTGCATTTCTAAATTATCATTTGCATGAACAAGTGTATGTATTTCAACCCTATGATTTTGTGTAGAAAGGGCATGAAAACAAGGTGTGTATGTTGAAAATGGAATTATATGATTTGAAGCAAGCACCACATGCTTGGTATTAGAAGATACATGTCTACTTGCGAGCATATGGTTTTGAGAACAATCCAATTGAGAGCACCTTATATGTTAAGCCTATAGATGATGTACTTTTGATCATTGTTGTACATGTTGATGATATGATGATCACTAGTCCTAATGAAAAGAATATTGCTGAATTTATGGTTTATTTGCATGCCTCTTTTGAGATTTCAAATTTGGGGCATTTGCATCATTATTTGGGCATTTGGTTTATGCAAGTTGAGGGGAATAGCTTTGTGGCATAGATTGCAGCATTTTGGCCTTGAAGTTTGCAAACTTATTTCCACTTCCATAGGAACATGTTTACTGTTGAGTCTTCATGATGGTGGAGATGCATTTGATGTTGTTCTCTATCAACATGTTGTTGGATGTTTGACCTACTTATGCAGAACTTGCATGATATTGATTTTTCTATCTCTCAGATAAGCAGGTTTATGCATTGCCCATGTGTTAAGCTTTGGCAGGTAGTTAAGCATAACTTTCACTACTTGGGTGGTACCTGGCTACTTGGATTGTTTTATCTCAAGGAGGGATCATTACCACCAGATTTACATGCTTTTTTTATTCAGACTGGGCTCGTTGTTATGAAACACGTGTGTCCACCAGTGGTTTTTCTTCATGCTTGGCAGCTCATGCATAGCTTAATTGAGCAAGAAGCACCCTACTATGGCCACTTCTAGTTGTGAGACTCAATATAGGGCAACTTTCATAACTATTGTTGAGTGTGTATGGATCAAACACCATTTTGACTAATTTGGGTATTGGTCAATCTTCTACCGCCACCATCTTTACTAATAGTCAGAGCGCATTGGCAGTTGCAAAATAACTGTGTTCCATTATCGCAAAAAGCACATTGAGGTGCACTATCATTATGCCAATGAGAGGTTCTCTCCTAGGGAGATCGGTTTGGCTTCTATGCCCACAAAGGATAAAATTGGAGACCTTTTAACAAAAGCTTCACCTAGGGAGACGTTTGAAGCTTTCTGCAAACCTTTGAGCTTACTTCCTTTTGTGGATTGATTTTGTTTGACATAGATTGGAACTTCCTTATACATGAGTGTCAAATACTTGTTCACTGCATCACTCCCAAGGGGCATTTCTTGATATATTTGTTGATATATTTTGGTAGTGATGTGTGTGAATCAACTTAGGACCATTCGGGAACTTTTTCCCTCTTTAGGAGGTCTTTTCCCCCCGACTTCTTTAAAAAAATAACCCTAAATGGTCACTTATCTTTATACATTCACTTGGTATTATATTCTATATTGTGTTGTTGTCCAAAATTCTTCTTCTTCTTCATTGTGTTGTTGGTATGCTTCCTTAGACCTTGAACTCCAACATGGTCTTCTTTTCTCCTAGCTTTTTTTTTCAATAAAGTTAGTTTTAATCCTCTTGACGGTTTCATCATTTCCTTCTCATCATCGTTCCTCTTAACATAAAATCATTTACATAACAAAATGAGAATATTTCACGCAATGCATTGCATTTTAAGAGACATCATAGAATTAAAGCTGAAGAAGAGGAAACTATATAGAATAATATCAATTTTGCACATAAATATCCATTTTTATTAACGGAACAACTTTAATATAGTGTCATCGAACATGTAAAGAAGTTAGGAAAAAAAGGATTTATCATCATATTTGCGTCACACTAAAAGAATTCCCACTAATTTCAAAAAAATGATAGAATAAAAGTCAAAATATAGCCATAAAGCAAAACATAGATAAAGGAAAAATGGAAATAATTGAAAGTCAATGATTGACATTCATTTAGCTAGAAAATTCCAGCACCAAGCTTGCATTCTGATAGTTTAAGAGGGTCATAATAAATTCTCTAGACAAAAAGAGTTGAGACTTATGGAAACTCGGTGCCTGACATCACTTTCCCACAAAAACTTGATGTTCACATCGAGTTCATGTGGGATGTGATCAATGTGTGGTATCACAGTTCCTAGAGCAACTGGATGCTTGGCATCATAACCATGTGGGAAGTTGATGTGTAAAATTGCCTTCCTACATGAATTTGATGCCTGCCATGGACTTCCCATGTGAGCTCGATGTCATGCATAGAGTTTATATGATGCCAAGAGTAGAACTTCCATCTAAAATCAATGATAGGCATCAAGTTTCATTGCAAAATTCATGAATGACATTGATTTCTTATACAAGATTGATACTTGGAATCGAGTCATTGGATAAGTTGATGCCAAGCATCGAGTTGTCACTTTTCTTTTTAGTAATAAAGATATTTTGTGTTCATTATTGTTTTTTCCAAAGAAAATGTTACTGATTTTGTGTTATCTAGTAGTTTTTTACTAGATTAAATACATTATTTAAATAAATGGATAATTCCACATAAGAAATTAAGCTTTATTTTAAAGATAATTTTTAATCAATCTTTTGGGAATCTCGTTTTTAGTGCAATTTGTTTACGTCGTGTTTTCTTACTTTCCCTTTTGTTCTACATGCTATGTTTGAGTTTTTTTTTATAGGTAAAAATCCATGTGAGTTTCCGGTTGCATGGGCACTTTTCTTGATTCTTGACCATGTGCACTTCAAAATGAGACCTTGTGATACTTTTATAGAGAGTTTGAGAATGTAACTAACCTAGTTCAAATGTAAACAACTATTGACATATTTAGGTAGTGATGTGTGTGAACACATTAGGACCGTCAGGGCACTTTTTTCCCTTTTTAGGAGGTTTTTTTTCCCACGTCTTGTATATACATCGATAGCCCTAATGGGTTACTTATCTTTGTACATTCTAGTGGTAATACATTTAGTATTGTGTGTTGTGCTCCAAGCTTCTTCTTCTTCCTATTCACGTGCTTCTACAGAGGTCTAACTCCAACAATTGGTATTAGAGCAGGTTGCCGCTTCATCAAGGGCATCGTCGACACCCCTCCGATCATAGACTCAGAATCGCACGAAATTTGGTGAGCATACTCAAGGTGATTAGGAGATCAAAATTGCTTTGCTTTGTGGTGCCAAAATCGTGATCTGAGCTCATTTCAGCCTCCGAACACACTACCACAATGCGTGTGAAGGCTATTTTGTCTTTTTAAGCCAAAGATATATACAAGTTTTGGTTCGCCTGTATAAGCATCTCGAAGTCTGCTACAGGTCTAGGAAAACTTGTTAGGGTAGTTCTGTTCAACTTTTTCATATACAATCATTTTTTTTGCATCAGGGTATTTTAGTCAGTGGCCATGGCTGAAAGTAGTGATGTATTCCATATGTTGGCTATTGAGGATAAGTTGGACGGTACCAATTACCCATTGTGGGCTTATATGATGTGACATGTATTGGTTGGAAAAGGAATGTGGAACATTGTGTAGGGTGTTGAAAAACATCCTATTACACATGCAAATACAGGTATTGAAGCTGATGCAGATGGCATTGAAGATGCTGATATTCTTCAGATTCCTATTCGTGCTATGATTTCTACTACACCTACTATAGAGCAAATTTGTTGGGATGACAGAGATGCTCAGACACATGCATTGATAGCCGCATCTATCAAACATACCATTATTCCTCACATTCACTCTTGCATAATAGCTAAGGATGCTTGGGATACACTTACCACATTGTACTAGGCTAGGAATGAGGCTCATGTTGCTTACCTCCGAAAGTAGTTGGACAATGAGCATATGAATGAAGGAACAATTGATTTCTACTAATGAATTTATACCAGATAGCTCACTTGTGCATACCATTTTGAATTGTCTTCCTGATTCATATGAGAGTTTTGCTTCTACTCTTTGTTTGATGATGAAAGGCAATCCAAATGCCTTGACATTTGAGGAGTTAGTCTCTGTTCTATTGAAGGAAGATCAGTCTAGGTAGAACATGTCTATTATGTGTGTTGCAGATCAAGCTTTCTTGGCTAGTCAGAAGGGAAAAGTTAAATGGAGCTCATCCACTAGTAAGCAAAAATCTACAAATGCTGCACATTCGAAGAAGGAAGACAAAGATGAGAAGAAATCAGAAAAGCAGAAATTGTTTTGAAAATATTGTAAAGGAAATGATCATGTCAGTAAGAGTTTTCCAAAAGTGGCTGCTAAAGAGGCAAAGAAAAAAGAGGTTGGAATGGTTGTTGTAGAGGCCTCTACATTGAAAACATAGTTTGCTAATCTTGTGGAGAATGAAGAATGGGCATTCAATAGTGTTTGCAGTTTTGACCCATCTTCTCATGAGCGGTGTATGTCTGCAATAGACGTAGATTTTTGGTATTTTGATAGTGGGGCAACCAAACATTTTACCTCACAGCGCAGTTTCTTCACTTCACTTGAGCCTGCCCCTACAAGGAATACTGTCACATGCGCCAACAACGCCTCTCATCATGTCATGGGAGTTGCTAGGATCAATTTGGCTACTGCTGATGGTAGTTCTTTCACTTTATCAAATGCTTTATTTATGCCAGGGATAAAAAAGAATCTGTTACCAATTTCAGCTTTAGCCAAGATTGTCTTGGTTGTGAAATTTGTTGATGATAGATGTACAATTCATGCTTTGTCAAATGGTGATGTCATTATTGCTTTTGGAATTTTATGTCATGGGTTGTATAAGCTCATAGACTATGAAAGATCTGTGAATGATTCAGCATGTGTAGTACATGATTCTCAGGCTATGTTAGATGCAAAGCTTTGGCATGCACGCTTTGGTCACTTGAATTTTGCTAGTTTACTATGCCTACATAAATTTAAAATGGTGTCCTCTTTGCCCAAACTTGAGGAGCCCGGAAAGCATGCCTGTGAAGGCTATATTTTGGGCAAAATGTAGTGTTCCTCCTTTCCAAAAGATGGTTCAGTTCGAGCTACTCAGAAATTGCAGCTTGTTCATAGTGATGTTTGTGGTCCTATGCAGACACCCTCTTTTGGAAACTATCTTTACTTCGTGACTTTCATCGATGATTTTTCCAGGAATGCATGGATATATCCATTGAAAGCAAAGTCCGAAGTGTTCATGTGCTTCAAACAATTTTTTCTTTTGGCTGAAATTTATCAACATGTAAAATGGGTACCCTCCATTCTGATCGAGGGGGGGAATATATATCTTCTAACTTTAATGCATTTCTAGCTGAACATGGGATAGAACATCAATGTACAGTGCCATATAAACCTCAACAAAATGGAGTTGCAAAACAAAAGAGCAGGTCACTCATGGAGATGGTAAGGTGTATGGTCAAGAGTCAGGCTTTAGCACATAGTTTCTGGCTTGAGGTTGTCATGTGTGTAGCATATCTACTTAATGGTGTCCCACTAAAGCAGTCTAGTCTATCACTCCATATGAGGCTTGGCATGGTTGCAAGACATCCATTGCTCATCTACGTGTTTTTGGTTGTCTGTCATATGCATTAGTGTCTGAACAACATCACAAGAAATTGGATGATAAAGCAGTAAAATGTATTTTTGTTGGGTACGGTTCTGAAAGCAAAGGCTATTGTCTGTATCATCCAGACAATAGCCTTTCACAAAGCTTTTCACAAAGCTCTGGGCTAACTTCCTTTTGTGGATTGATTCCACATAGCTTGGCACGTCCTTATACATGAATGCTAGCTCCTTGTTCACTGCATCACTCCCAGGGGGTATTTGTTATATTTAGGTAATGATGTGTGTGAACACACTAGGACCACTTGGGCACTTTTTTCCCTCTTTAGGAGATTTTTTCCCCTGACTTGTATATACTCATATTACCCTAACGGGTTACTTATCTTTGTACATTCTAGTGGTAATACATTCAGTATTGTGTGTTTTGCTCCAAGCTTCTTCTTCTTCCTTGTGTTGTTCGTGTGCTTCCACAGACATCTAACTCCAACACCAACTAGGAGTTTAATTGGATCCTATTCAGCTCCTTTCTAATTAGGTATAGAATAGCTACTTTTCTTGATGTTTTTTGCATATTTTTTGCACTTTTATGAGTATCAATCTATCTATCATAGTTTTATTGAGCTATTAATTTTGATTCATACTCATGTTGTTACTTAATGCATGTATATTGGTATAAAGTTATTGAGAAAACAATGTAAGCTATAAGCAAATAAACTATCTAGCAAGTCTAAGTAGCAAGACCACCCCAAGTAAGAGAGAGCACTTATTCACCCAACCAACTCCACCCATAAATATACATCTATACCAATGGGGTGCATGTCCTACATAACTTCCAAGTGTCCCTCATGTTAACACTTACCAAAGGTCCACAACAGGCTATGAAATGGTATCAAATCACTACAAGGAGTACGGGCGCGTAGCGATGGTTAATGTGACACAATTTCATTGCTATATAATTGCATAAAGCATTGTGTCAAGCATCAAGCGTGCAGTGTCAGTTAAACAATGAAAACTTCAACGTTCCTATCGACGTGTGTAGTGATGTGGATTGTGACAGTAAAACCAAGTGTCGCTAAACCGACGATAATAAAAGAGTGTCACATAAGCGATAATAAATTGTGTCACATAAACGGCGATAAAAACTGTCACTTATGTGATGCAATCTACGGATATATGAGGTTTAGCATCGTTTACATGATGGTTTTTGACCAAAAATTAAAAATGTTGGAGGCTCTTCGATCGGCATCTAAATGCATCTAATTGAAGAGATCTCCAACGTTCACAATTGCATTGTGCTTACGAGCTGAAAGAATCACTTACTAAATTGTTCTTTTGCCTAATCTCTGTCTTATTGTCTTTCTGTCGTTGTTTTGTTTCGCTCCTTTCTACCTCTTTCTCTTTGAATTATATATATATATATATATATATATATATATATATATATATATATATATATATATATATATATATATATATATATATATATATATATATCTTTCTCTCTCTCTCTCTCTTTATTGTAGATTATTCAAGAAGTTAACCAAGCAAAAAATATGCCTAACTATTGTAAGTACAATTTCCATTCTTTGTATATCATTTGAATTGTGTTATTTTCATTAATTAGCATACTCACACTTATTGATATGCACATATACACTTATACATGAAGATGCACGTTCACACATATACACCTATACACATGCACATACACACACATACATATGCACATACACTTACACATACACATATACTTACACATACACATACACTTACACTTACACTTACATGCATCTGCCTATCAAGCGTTGCTAGATCTGTAGAAGACTTTGGGGGACTTGTATTGGCAAAATAGAACCTACATATATGTTTTTCACAAAAGAAAAATTCATATGCACAATTGTTGCAATAGTGCATTTGATGGCCGAAACAAGCTCCTAATCATCCTAAGTATGCTCACTGATTTTCATGCAGTTATGAGACTATGATTGGAGGAGTGTCGAGGACACCTGCTTTGATACCAATTGTTGGATCTCAATGGTTTGCAAAGTCACACAAACAACACAAGGATCAAGAAAGAAAAGCTTGGAGAACAACACAATACAGAATGTATTACCAAGTGAATGTACAAAGATAAGTGACCCATAAAGGTTACTAACACATATGAGAGTTGAATCTCTTTGCTTATAATCTTTTCCCTGACATAATGATAATCTAGTTCTATGTGTTTAGTCCTCGCATGATAGATTGGGTTAGCAGAAAGATGTAAAGAACTAGTTTTATCTCCAAACATGTGAGGAGTACAAGTCTTTAGCCCTAAATCAGAATATAGGGTTTTAATCCACATTGCTTCTTGTGTAGCATTTGCAAGTCATCTGTACTTAGCCTCGATTGGTAAGAGTGCTACAATAGGTTACTTCTTTGAAGTTCATGAAATCAACTTTCTACTTGCAAAAGTAAGATATCCAAAGGTGCTTCTCTTGTCATCTTTAGAGCAAGAGAAGAATTTTATCTATATGAGATGTGTATGGATAGCATAGTCCCTCATTGATTGTACCCTTCAAATATTTGAGGATTCTTTTGGCCGCCTACATATGAGGTTTCCTTGGATTATGCATGAACTGTGTTAGTCGGCCGCCAGAGTGGGACAGATGTAACGGATGCCAGATGTAACGGAGTTTCTTGAATTACGCGCGAAAAAGTTGGTACGCGCATTTTGTAAAATCTATATAAAGCAATGTAAAGAGAATGGTCAAGAGAGACGTTTTTTCTGGAATTGCCAGATTGATCGCCTGAATATTTGTGAGAGTATTGCTTACACTGTTGTGAAGTCTTGAGTACTGTTGGTGTTGAGTATGCTTGGCATCGTCTGCGTATACTATAGTTCACCGTAACGAGTGTTTGAGTAACGGATTGTGTGTCGGATTACTATCGTTGTGTTGGGTTGTTATGTGTTCTTCAGATTGTTAAGTACTATAAGTCAATCTGAGTGGCGACATTACTGTGTGAGTTGAATAGGTAACTTGAAGCGTTGTTGAAGTATGTTCTGTTTGTTTCACCGGATTCATGGTGTTCGGTGTTATTATCTGTTGACTCCGAATACGAGGAAGAATTAGTACCTCCGGTAAATGTGAACCTTTATTTGAAGATCGTTGTAAAGTGTTGTGACGGATGAATCTGTCAGTTATAGTGTTCGCTCTGGTTGATTTACTACATACTGTTGAGTCTGAAGATCGGACTACTGCTCTGTTCCAATAGCAGGTTAGTCTGAAGAAGTTCGGTACCCAGGAACATAGAAATCAAGTATTGTCCAGTTAATGCTAGTAACTGAGCTAAGACGTGTATTAGTGCTTTTGTTGTTGTGACGAAGATTTGGGAAATAAGTACAAGGCCTCTGTCTAACAGACTCCTACCACTCCCAAGAACCCACGTTGGTCTGGTAACGACTTTCGGCTAGTCAGAGACGTTACAATCTAAGAGATACGTTTAAGATATACATTTTAATATATTTAACACTTTTACGTTTAACACTTGGTGCCGTCTGTGGGAAGGTGGCATCAAGATTGCCAGTAGTCTTTCAGAATCGAACATCCAGATTATCGTTCGATTGGAAGTAGCAACAAAACCAGATTGTTGCAAATTGTTTCGTTAGTAATATTACACGATTAGTACAAAAAGATGATACATGCCGGTTACTCGATCCGGTGAAACGTATCCAAGAACCATCAGTCTAGAGTACTTAATGTACTAAAGCCAACTTTGGGAGGTAGGAGTACAACTAGGTCTGACCCAGTTGTCAAGAAAGTTAAGAACGTTAGAACTGATTCCGATCATATTCCGGTGGAACGTGTTACGCCTCTGGTACATTCTGGTACTATTTTGGCACAGTCTGTCGAAGATATAGTAATTCCAGAACCTACCAAGACGTAGTTGGAAACTAGTTTAACAATCTTGGGAAAAGATGCAGATTTATCTACGATTAGAAGCACTCTAGTCAAAGAAATCGGCGAAGGTGAAAAAACACCATATTCAGGCATAATTTCGGTTCATTCCGGTGATATTTCGGTAAGAGAATCACAGTTTTTTGATGACGGTTTAGCATTTTCTGTTGAATCTTCAGCCCAACCACCACGCTTGGAAGCAAGTTCCCATACACTGGACATCAAGAAGGAAGGAAAGCAGTTCGAAACAGAGATTCGAAGCATATTAAGCAAGATCATCGCACCGGAAAGTGCGCCATCCGACGATACAGATTCCGATAGTGTGGATATTCAGCCCCGAGATACAGAAGGAAGGTATAATACACTCACGATGAACGGACAACAACAACAACAACAGTTATGTCCACCCAGGCCGACTCCAACAGGAGTGACGTACATGAAGTTTGGTGGATTCCCAAGAGATGATCTGGATGCTCACGTATGCACTTTCGAGATATGCTACGCAATTCTCAACCATCCACCGGATCAGGCCTATAAGGCTATTGTCTTTCAAGCTACACTGGTCAATGAAGCAGCTAGATGGCTTACAGAATATGATATTAATCACTTGGGCACCTATGAAGCAGTACGAGATGCTTTTCTGCAGCGATTCAGGCTAAAAAAGAATCCAGCCGAAATTTTCGACTATCTACAGAACAACAGACAGAAGGCAAATCAAACCGTACAGGAGTATGCTACTCTCTTCAGAACACACTTAAGGCAGCTACCACCGGCCCATGCTAACTTACCAGATGACGTTATCACTCAGTGGTTCATCAATGGCTTGACTCCACAACTTAAGCAGATCATGATCATAAGATGTGTCGGAGCTATGACCCTCGATGCAGTCATTGCAATGACTCTGCAACTGGAAAACAAAGTTGGCGGATTTACAGAAGATCTGGAGTGGTTAAAAACAAACAAAAATGTTGCCGAAGATATGACCAGACAAGTATACTGCATCACATGCAAAAATTCAGGACATACTAGTGCCAATTGTGCACTTAATCAGACATTCTACGCTATCTACAACACTGTCGGACACACCACCGAAAACTGCGCATACAACGCTAGAGTACAGGGAACAGCAACTGTCAATGCAATTATCCAGGAACAAGGATAGCCAGCCAACCATTATGTGCCTCCACAAATGAGAAACAACCAGTAGCAAGGATATCGAAATTACCGAGGACAGAGGAATAACAACTATAATGCAAACCGCTGGCATAATGGACCACTACCGGAAAATCCCAATTTACCACCACCACGCTGCCATTTTTGTGGTGAATTTGGACATATTAGGAGATTTTGTAAGGATGTAGCTGAGTATGATCAAAGGAAGAAGGAACGTCAAAATCCAATGGCCAACATGGTACAAATCACACCGGTGGAAACACAGGCTGCTGCAGTCCAGACCCGATCCGGTAAACAACTGCAACCGGGAGCAGAAATATTTGAACCAGGGATACGTGAACAACACAGAATGTACAACAAGGCTAGTAAAAAATTAGATGTTATACAACCTTGCGAGCTACACGCTAGACCGTATTTTGCTGAACCAGTCCATATGCTAGATGGATTGTCAGACGATGAAGAAGAAGAGTTTCTGAAGAGTAACGCTGACTTAATTTCCTTAGGGACTATTGATCTACAATCCATTGTAGATAATTGGAACGCTTCAGTCTGTACAGTAATACCCATCACAGAAGAGACTAAGAAGGAAGACACTATTTCAACACATGACGATGAACTACAGCAACTTTTTAAATCAATAGACGACACAGAGAAACATCAACAGTTCTATGTCCCTGAAGATCAGCTGATCACTTACAATTTAGGAGATGAAGATCATCCGCGTCCTGTGAAGATAAAGCAAAACTTACCGGAAACATTTCAAGCAGGATTAATCCAGCTACTTTGAGAATTCACTGACGTCTTTGCATGGGACTACAAAGACATGAAAGGATTGGACCCCCGCATCTACCAGCACAGGGTCATGCTGAAGCCAGAAGCAAGGCCGATAAAGCAAACCAGCTACCGGATGAATCCCCATCATGCATCTCAGGTAAAGGCAGAACTTGATAGGTTATTAAAAGTCGGATTCATCATGCCAGTAGAGCATGCTGAATGGATCTCTCCGATTGTGATTGTGCCAAAGAAAAACAAGCAATTGCGAATCTGTGTAGATTACCGGAAATTAAATGCAGCAACCGTACCGGATCCCTTTCCAATCCCCTTTTTGGATACCATGCTTGATAGAGTAGCAGGCCACGAGATGTATTCGTTCCTAGATGGATACAGTGGCTACAACCGAGTGAGAATGGCCGAAGAAGATATACCAAAAACTGCATTTATTACCAACTGGGGTGTCTTTGCTTGAAGCTCCGGTGCCCGTTACTCCAAAAGAAGTCATGCGCTTTATGGGCCAAGTATGGTGGCATGGGAGACACTTATGGTGGCTTGCTCATTTGGCAATACCACTAAACAAGCTAATCACCAAGACTCCTCGACAATTTGAATGGACCCAAGAATGCCAGATAGCATTTGATCTGTTAAAGCATTTATTAACACAAGTTCCTATCTTACAACCGCCGGACTGGGATCACCCATTTCATGTATTTGTTGATGCTTCAGATATAGCAATAGGAAGTGTGTTGATGCAACAAATTGATAAATGGTTCAAACTAGTGTATTATGCAAGTCGAAGATTAGCTCCTGCTGAGAAGAATTACTCTGTAACAGAAAGAGAATGTCTAGGGCTAGTATATTCGGTCAAGAAATTCAGACATTACTTGCTGGGCCGTAAATTCACATTTCATGTAGATCATGCTGCACTTGTCTATCTAGTTCGGCAACAACATCTAGGTGGTCGATTAGCACGATGGATGCTACTCTTGCAGGAATTTGACTACGAAGTCATTCACCGACCAGGCAGTTCACATGCCTTAGCAGATTTCTTATCCCGCTTAGATTCCGGTGAAGCTCCGGTAGGCATAGATGACACGACACCCGCGATTTATGTGTCAGAACCAATTAATGAAGATTCTGCAAACCCACCTATCCCATTTTCATCTTATGATCAGATCTTGACCTTTCTCACTGATGGTTGCCTTCCATCTCAGACTTCTAAGGCAATACGAAGGAAAATTGCAGTCTTTAGCCGCCAATTTCGGTTAATTGCTGGAGAACTATATTATGTAGATCATACCGGAATCCTACTTTGCTGTATTCCACCACATGAAGTTAACTCAATTATCACGTTGGCTCACTCGATTCCTTCCGGTGGCCATTTTGCTGCAGACTTAACTCACCGAAAAATTCTGCAGAGTGGTCTCTGGTGGCCAACGATGTACAGAGATATATCACAGTTTGTCAAACAATGTGATACTTGTCAAAGATCTGGACAGCCTTTACAACGTCATCTTTTTCCTATGCAACCCATCTTTCCATTGGAACCTTTCCAAAAATGAGGTCTAGATTTTATCGGTCCGATTACACCTCCAGCAGTCTTCAGTAACAACCGTTACATACTAACCTGTACAGACTATGCAACCAGATGGGCAGAAGCCTGGGCTTTACGGTCTGCTACAGCCGTTACGGTAGCAAAGTGTCTGTTAACCGATGTCTTTCCACGTTTTGTCTTACCACTGGAAATTGTCTCAGATCAAGGCACTCATTTTGTAAACAATTTAATGAAGGCACTGACACAGTCGTTCCAGGTAACACATAAATTTAGTTCTCCTTATTATCCTCGTGCTAATGGTTTGGCCGAAAGTACAAACAAATCTTTACTGAATATGCTTCGGAAATTGATCATGGAAGCACCGGAAAGATGGGATCAACTGCTACCTGCAGTATTATGGGTATACCGGACTACATACAAGGTAACAACAGGATTGACACCCTTCAAACTAGCTTATGGCTTAGAAGCAATAGCACCAATGGAGATAGTTATACCAAGTTTACGAGTGGCAATCGCTCAAAAACTACTACCGGAAGACTCACTGTCATTTCGGTTGGACACACTCAAAGAGTTAGACGAGCACCGATGGCTCAGTTTTTTAACCATGCACAAAGTCCAACTAAGACAGGCAAGGATGCACGATCGAAACCTGAAGACTCCAGTGTTTTCGGTGGGTCAGCTTGTACTTTTCTATAATGCAAAGTCAAATAGATCCGCAGGCAAATTCAAATTACGGTGGTTCGACCCTTACAAGATCTCAGAGCAAATCGGTCTAGCAACTTTTCGGTTGAGTACGTTGACCGGAAATCCACTTCCAAAAGCAATCAACGGTTCGAAGCTACGGCCGTATCAACACGCTGCTAGCCTGCATTAAAACATTCGGCGTTGGACCGCATTTTTTTTACTTTACTTTTCCTTCTGTTCTTTCTTTTCTTTTTTAATAGCCACGTTTTTGTCATAAGCCGCCCTCCTTACTAATTACTCGAGCATGCATGCCAAATTGAAAGCAGTATCATTCCACCACCGCACAATGATAACCATCACTTCCTACCCCCTCCCACCGTAATACCTCTACTTAATCTCTTCGGTTGCGCCAAAAAACGCTATTGTGTTCTTGTGATTGTACCTGTGTTTTCTGTGTTCTGTGTATCCATGTGCTGTGCTCTGTTTTCGTGTGCGCCATGGAAGCATTGGCGAACTACGCAGCTTTCTGTGATGGTATCCCTACCGAGGTAGGAGAATACATGCGCATCCGAGGGTTGGCCAACTTCGCTGAGCTGCCTTGGCACTCAGTGGAAGCCCATCCCTTTTTCGCGCAGATCATACCTGCCATCGCCCAATCCCCCATCACTGAGCAAAAATGGATCTTCCCCTCCCTACCATCTCGAACCGTAGTAACCTTCCAAGCCTTTGCCGAAGCCTTCCGCCTCACCCCACAAGGCCGCGAGAATGGCCCAAGCATCCCCGTAGCCCGAATGACAGCACTCTTCCCCCGCTATTCATCAAACGAGTACGCCATCCTCTGCCGCCCTGAACCCAAAAGAACTGCACTCTAGTTCTTAGTCGCTATCCTAAACCTCCAGAAACGCACCTACGACATATCCCGCCCTTTCTACTCCGCCATCAACCTAGCTGCCCAAGAACCCGTCAACTTCGCCTCCTTTTTCTTTCACCGTATCCACAAGGAATGTGTAGCCATAGTGAAACAAGTTAATAAAGGAACTACCCCTCGATCTAGATTACCCCACATTATTTCATTTCTCTTTCCGGCCATACTTGCAGCACAACCACCACCACGAGGGCCCATCTTGAGACATGAGGAGTCGATACAGTTGCTAGAGGATGAGGAAGAAGAAGATGAAGAAGAGCTCAACCAATTATTCCGTCGGAAACGCATCAGGATCAGCTCATCCAAAAGTGAGGCACAAGGCTCAGCCGGAAAAGATAAAGATAACGATAAAGAAGACGAGAAGAATGAAGAGGAGACATTCCATGATACAGCCACCTCAATGCAGAATGAATCGTCGGCTGAACAACAAGAACAACAAGATCGAACAGAAACAGAAACAATTTCGACTGAAAAAGAATCAGAGCAACAGGTAGACGAGCAACAATCTGCTAGGGAAGCACTAGACAAACTTCTTAAGGCAGTCGAATCCACAGAGGCTAACAATGCAGAAACTGAACAAATAGAAAAGGTAACAACCAGTGACTCTGCCCTTCCCAAACCACCACCAGTTAACCCCATTCCCCCACCGAAACCACCCCGCATTCCCATCCAGCCCAGTCACCCTACCGAAAACGTTGAATCCTCGTCATCCTCCCTCACTTATTCCCCACCGAATTCCCAACAACTCCTCACCGCATCACAACCTTGCCCTCCTCTGCCACCCCACTCCATTCCAGTCTTCTCTGAGTTAGAATCTATGGGTCGCCTCTTGATTAACTTATCCCAACAACTGCCGCAACAATTGAAGCAAATCACAGACAATGCACGAGATGACTTCCAACGCAAATTGGAAGTGATGGAGGCAGATATCACCCCCCTCCAGGAAGAGTTACAGGCAACAAAAGCAGAAAACCATGCACTCCATGAACAGATAAAGCAATTACAGGCCACACTCCAAGCACAGGAAGAAATCACAAGCCAACGAGATAAGGCTCTGGCAGCAGTGCATGAAAAAGAAGATTTACTGATTGTTGCCGACAAAGAGATCACAAGGTTAAATCAAACGATCAAAGATACAGAAGATACCAGAATCGCGCTAGGAAACCTACTCAAAGAAACAAGAGTCCAGCTGCGAGAAGCAATACAGAAGTACCAAGAGCAGTAGAGAGAAGCTAAGCAAACAGAAGAACAACTACAGAGAACGAAAGAATCCCTTGACGACGTCAATAATATGCTTAAACACCAATTGAACAGGGAAACCAAATATCAAAAGGACTTAGCAAATGCCCGCAGAGAACGAGATGCATATCACAAAACAATACAGTTCCAGAACCAACAGTTCGAAAGACTAGATAATCAATTGCGCAACCAGAAAGACCGAGTCACTAATATGCAGAAGCAAGTAGCTGAAATGAAGATTTCAAGGGATGCAGCACTATCCAACGATTTCTACTTATAGGAGGCCTTTTTGCAAACACAGGCCAAAATTTTGCTCACCGAAGCCATAGCCCTTAGCTCTGTTAGAGTAGATGCGCAAGTATTAGAGCCAGACACCCTTAAACAATTATTAGAAACTCTTAAGAAAAAAATAGCCCGTACATTTAGATTAGCCAGAAATATGTATTTAGAAGGAATCATTGACGAACAATAGTTTTGTAAACAAAAATGACTTGCGGGTTCGAGTCCACCGTGCGTGCCAGTGTTAGTCGGCCACCGGAGTGGGACAGATGTAACGGATGCCAGATGTAATGGAGTTTCTTGAATTACGCACGAAAAAGTTGGTACACGCATTTTGTAAAATCTATATAAAGCAATGTAAAGAGAATGGTCAAGAGAGACGTTTTTTCTGGAATTGCCAGATTGATCGCCTGAATATTTGTGAGAGTATTGCTTACACTGTTGTGAAGTCTTGAGTACTGTTGGTGTTGAGTATGTTGGGCATCGTCTGCGTATACTATAGTTCACCGTAACGAGTGTTTGAGTAACGGATTGTGTGTCAGATTACTATCGTTGTGTTGCGTTGTTATGTGTTCTTCAGATTGTTAAGTACTATAAGTCAATCTGAGTGGCAACATTATTGTGTGAGTTGAATAGGTAACTTGAAGCGTTGTTGAAGTATGTTCTGTTTGTTTCACCAGATTCATGGTGTTCGGTGTTATTATCTGTTGACTCCGAATACGAGGAAGAATTAGTACCTCCGATAAATGTGAACCTTTATTTGAAGATCGCTGTAAAGTGTTGTGACGGATGAATCTGTCAATTATAGTGTTTGCTCTGGTTGATTTACTACATAATGTTGAGTTTGAAGATCGGACTACTGCTCTGTTCCAATAGCAGGTTAGTCTGAAGAAGTTCGGTACCCAGGAACATAGAAATCAAGTATTGTCCAGTTAATGCTAGTAACTGAGCTAAGACGCGTATTAGTGCTTTTGTTGTTGTGACGAAGATTTGGGAAATAAGTACAGGGCCTCTGTCTAACAGACCCCTACCACTCCCAAGAACCCACGTTGGTCTGGTAACGACTTTCGGCTAGTCAGAGACGTTACAATCTAAGAGATACGTTTAAGATATACATTTTAATATATTTAACACTTTTACGTTTAACAAACTGAGTCAACACACTTACTCCATAGCAGATATCTATTGTAGTTAATGTAGCATAATCTAAGCCTCCAACTAGACTCTGATAGCTAGTCACATCTTCAATTAACTCACCTTCATGAGCACTAAGCTTCAAATTTACCTCCATTGGAGTACCTAAAAATTTTATATTCTCCATTTTGAACTTAGAAAACATATCTTTAATGTATTTCCTCTATGTGATAAACATTCCTTTCTCTATATATACTACTTCCAAACCTAGGAAGTACATGAGTAATCCAAGATCACTGATCTTAAATTCTTCCTTCATTTGAGCTTTCGTTTTTTTTATTCCTTTTGCATCATTACTTGTAATTATAATTTCATCAACATATACACATAGTTATATGACCTCTGATTGGTTCCTTACATTAAAACCTTTATCTTGCAAGCAAGTAACAAGTGTATGATTTCAAGCTCTAGGAGCTTTCTTCAAGCCATACGAAGCTTTCTTCAACCTGCACACATGTTCATGACACTACAACATATCGACCGTATATTGAGGCTTTTACCAAGGAAATTGAACGGGTGCATTTTTGCCCTGACGTTGGTGTAAGTGTTGGTATAGGCATCGGAATTAAAGCACCAGTATAGGCGTCGGTATAAGCGTCGGTATAAGTGTCAGTATAAGCATCGATATAAGCATCAGAAATACCGATGCTCATACCGGCACCCATATCGATGCCTATATCGATGCCTATTGGGTGTACCATCATGCATACCAATGACCGTGCTAGGAGTACCATCGCTTATAGCGACGACCATATCTATAAAATTTTTTTTGGGTAGAGTGTGTTGTCTTTTGCTACAACAACATTACCATGATGTTGTTTAGCAAAAGACAATACACTCTACCCAAAAAAAATCAAGTACATGTGATGTGTACTCTAATGGCAATTGAATATGATTTCATAAAGCAAAATACTATCGGACACAAAAGAGATAATCAGAATGAACCATGAACCATGAACCATGAACCATGTACAAAAAAAGTTATATATTTCATAAATGAAGCATGTACAAGAGTATGACAAACCACTGTCATATATGAGGCTTTTACAAAATGTGGCAAAGCACTGCCATATAAGAATCAAATACAAAATTCTGGTGCACCACTGCCATATATGAGCCAAATACAAAATTGTGGCACACCACTGTCATACACATGCACAGAATGATCGAAACATCCATATCAACATTCCTGCAACAAAGAACATTCATGAAATGAGATAAATTCACATGAGATTTACAAATAATAAGTAAAAACCAAGTTTATAAATTCATCACCTCATTGCAAATGCTCCCATGAAACGACTGAACCGCATCCCTCTAAGTCCTCCAATAGTGCAATCAATCCATCACAATATCCATAAGCCTCCTCCGTTTGTGTTGGAGGACGACCCATTGCCAGCTCTTGCAAAAAATATATAAAACATTAGAGGAACATACATGAAAAGCTTAACACTAAAAAATTCAATAAACCAAATGGTACTTATAAATTCGTGACACATCGTGTCATATCCGCCGCTGCCCAAATTTGATGATCCAACCATATCTAAATGTGTGGTTGTGGCATCTTGGTGCTGGCGATATCGGTTAGGAGTCTGCTACTGCTCGTCACGAAGCATATCCCACTCCTCAACATCTAACCATACAGGCTTTGGTAAGCCTGCTCTGAAAGCATCACGAGCCTTGGATTGTCGATGGGACATAACTTCATGTGCGGTGTGCAGAATCCACTCTGAACTGACAAGAGGCTGCCCATGTGCTGGCTGGAATTCCTAATAAATCATCTCAATGATATAATTTTTTGTATCTTTATCTTGTTCACTCCATTTCAACATGATAGAGTGTCCAAACTGTATGGAGCAAAGCTCTCGTATACGCTGACGCATGGCCTTTCTGGCCACATCCATCATCGGAGCTCCATCACGAATACTATACACTTTGGAATCATCATGGTCATGAGCACCCCAAGGTGTACATGGTGTTCCACGTGGTGTACCATGTGGCATACCTACATCTGAGGTACTCACTCTAGGAGTAGAAGTGGGTGACACAACATCCATCGCACTACCTCCACAAAAGCCACCTCCTCCAGATCCACTCCTAGAACCTCCTGCTCCAGAGCGTGACCTCGACCTACGAGATGGGCAAGCACCTGTATCGTGCTAAGGTGTCGAATGCACACATCTACTACTAGAGCCAGCAGGGGATGGCTGAAAAGATGGTTGTGGTGGAGTCATAAAGCGAGGAGACATACCTCCGGCGGGAGTAGCACCACCCAGAGGAGTGATGCTAGTAGGAGTGACACAGGTGGGAGTAAGGCCGACAGGAGTGAGACCGGCAAGAGTGAGGCGGGGGGGAGTGCTACCACGAGCGATCCAATACTGTGATGTAGCAGCCATATACGCAGGAGGTACTTGAGATATGAACTCTAAGAATTGCTCCTCTATCATGGAATGTGGAGTGACTAGAGGATTGTCTTCCATCGTGCTCTGTAACAAAAGAACTCAAATAATTAGCATATGATAATAAAGGTATTACAGAGAAATGGTAGCGTACAAAAGAACATAGCAAAAAAAAAACAAAAATTAGTACATACAAGTGTTTGATTCAAAACTCCTCTATTCTAGCATCCTCTCAGATTCCACTATGGATGGAATTTCTTCTACATCTATGTTCTCACAAATTTGTCTACTACGTGGGGTGACTTGCATGTCTCGTCTTCTTATAGGTTGGGACATGTCACACATAGTAATCCCTTTCCATAAAATGCACAGCTCTTCCACAAGTGGTGCAAGGTATACATCCATGTTGTTTACCTTATACTTACCTGGCACAATAAGAGCTAATAATAAATGACCTTTCTTTGTGGCCAACCATGGTGGGATGTTACTCCATCCATAGCTAGACCTAGACATATGTTTTGAGGCTCACTAGCAAACTCTGGCCACTTACTATCTATGTGTTTCCAAGCATCAGAGTCAGCAAGCACTCGCATTACACCATCCGTAGACCTGCTCTTTGCATGCCATGACATTAAGTCAGCTATAAATTCACATCTAAACATGTTCTTAATTCGTGGAATGATAGGAAAGTGGTGAAGAACCTTTGTGCGGATTGCTTTGCCTACAAGGTCTTCTCTAAATCTATTTGCTCCACACTTTGGAAATATGTGGAGATGCTCATACTCGTTTCGAAAGAGGTGCAATCATTCGGGCAAGCATGAATCTTAGTGTAGTCCATCCCAATGGATTGTAAAAGTTTTTTTGCGTCTCCACGTGTTGGAGGCATGTCATTGCCCTGTGGCAAAAATTGATCTTTAAGAAGCCTGCAATAAGTAATTAGAACGATATTAGTAAATAAAGTTATTTTGATACAGCAATGAAAGTTTATTTCAAATCCACTTACCTAAACAATTAAGAGACACTACTATCTGACCATCCATAAATGGATTGCAGATTGAGCATTGCGAGTGACACACATAGTACAAATATATTTGCTCCATTGTACACTGGTAAACAAGCTAGTCTTTGCATGTTTTCATATTCTTCTTCGGCTTCTGATCATGGAAATTCTGTTGTGTCCATGAAACTCTCGACATCTCCACCATCATGATCTTCATCCATCTCATAAAATGCTTCGAGCATTTCTTTCATGTGTTCATTCTGTGTAATGCTATTAGTACCTTGTACTTCTAACTCCTTTTTTGTTCTCTTTTGTCCACGAGGCGCTACTAGTGCAATGTCGTTTGGGTCCA